>OZ022238.1:38763819-39363819 GCA_963978895.1 Erpobdella octoculata | reverse complement strand
AAGTATGTTATTATTTCAACAGGCACAGCCCTCAAATTAAGGCTACTCCTGTGGCCGAAACTCTTGAACAAAAAAGACTGAAAGAAATGACTGGACTGAACAGCCAAGTAAGAAAGTCATAAATTTTTTAATCGCAATTCATTTTTAAATAAAACATTTACTTTTCAATAATTATAATGCGTTTAAGGTAAAGTATCAAAAAGAGTACAGAGAAAATATCGGGAATGTGACATCCATAGCTGATGATCCAACTACCCAGAGAGTCAAAGGTCTTGCTAATTTGAATCCATCGAAATATGCAGAATCTCGTAATGATGGTGAGTGTTTAGTTGCTTGTAATCTTGTGACATGTATATAGAATAACTTTATCACTAGCAGACATCCTGAATCATTAACTTATAATCTTGTTGCGTATCCTGGTTAGCTATTGTTGATACCTTTATAACGAACAATGTGAGTATTTGGGCTTTTATTTTAAGCAACTGTTTCAAGAAATAGTTTTTATTGTTTAAAATACAAAAAAAATAACTTTTAAAATTGGATGGCAAATTTCGGGAATTTTAACAAAGGTTTTGCGACGCATTTGTAAAATTGAGCAAGGTCCACTTTTGAATATATTAATCAATTGGGTTGAATACAATAACTCAGAAAATTTAGAACTTGAAGTAGTTGTAAATTTTGTGAAGGTCTGATAACAACATTTTGTAACACAAAAATAAACAAATAGACAAAAAAAAACTAAATTAAATAATTTAAACTCAACAAACTACCAAAACCTCTATAATTATACAGAGTGGGCTAAAAAAAAAGTGAGACGGATCCCTGTTTTGTAATCGATTTTTCGACCATTTCTACAGGTTCAATTGACTTGAGCATTTCCAAACACGTATTTTCGCTAACAATGCAATATTGCAATACCTTATATGGAAATATTTTGTCTAAATTTGAAATAATTATATTTCATTGTATGAAACCGTCTTATTTTTTTGCCCCACCAGGTATTTGTAAAAACTTATTTACCAACTAAATTTTCTATTTTGTTTAAATCATTTTGATATCTAACTTAATTTATTATGCTTAGTGTATAAGTTAATATATTTGATAACCTTAAACATATTGCAGTCCAAAATCCAATTCTTGATACCCTAAATGCAGTGGATTCGGAGTTAACCAGAATTGAATTCGAACCGAGTTCCGGCACATTCCTAGTAGTTTGTGCTGATGTCGGCTTGCAAATTTGTACTGATGATGATAAGCAGTCACATGTGAAATTTGTGCTAATGATGATAAACAGTCACGTGACATTTGTCCTGATAATGATAATCAATCATATGTGACGATTGTTCTAATGATCATAACAAGTCACGCAAAATTTAAAAAAATAACTGTTTTAGTTTTTCAAAAATTAGTTTTTCACGTATTATAAAAAGCTTATATTACTTCTTGATGTGTTTAATAACAATTTGAATCCTGATAATTCACTTCAAATATTTGCTTTGTTGAATGAAATCTTTTATGCGTTATCAGTCACGTGATCGTTTAAAAGTGATTACTTACTAATTAATAAATATTTTTTTAAACAGGAGCAAGTTACACGAGGCCTTCAAGAAGTAACGAGGAATATGAAGAGGGTCAGAGAATAGTTCTTGTTCATAAAATAACACTTTATAATATAAACGTCTCTATGAATTAAAAAAAAATATTTCAGATTACGACGAGCAAACACAACAGCTGTCAGGAGGCGGTGGAGGTGGTGGTGACGAAGTAATTAATTAATTATTTATTTATTACTCAATCAATTTAATTATTTTATAAACAAATTATAAATGTGTTCATTGAATCATTGTAATTAAATAATTATAAATGTAATTACTGAGTTATTTTTATTTTAGATTAAATATATTGAGTAATTGTAATTATATAACGAAACAGTATGAGGTTTTTTACCGTGTAGTTTTTAGTACTTGTCTCCTTTCCAGGCTTAATTGGGAGCTGATCTAATCATTCAATTCCTAAATTGAATCTACGATTAAACTTTGTTCTGAGCATGGCCTTTCATACTTATCATACTTTTAACTAATTATTTAATTTTTAAACCATACGTTTAAAATTTAGAATATCCGAGATTATAAAAAAAACAATATTTTATAGTTTTCCTTTGTTTTAAATTATTTTCGTCTAGGGTTTGTGCTACAAGGCCAACTACGATTACGAAGCGGCAGATACCGATGAAGTAAGCATATCGGCAGGGGACACAATTATTCAATGTGAGGTCATTGATGATGGTTGGATTTCTGGCACAGTGGAGAGAACCGGAGAACGGGGGTTGATTCCTGCAACTTACGTCGAGCAGATTTGAATAGTTCATTCAATTCCTGGAGAAAAATCATGCCATCTATGTTTTTAGGATGAAGAGCGCTTTATTAATTTTAGATGTATGAAGTTTCTTAAGCAGTTCATGGTTATTTGTAAAATTAGCATTTGTTTTGTTCTATATGTGAATTAAATTGATTAACACTTGTTTTAGCCCATGGATGCCAGAAGTTTTGTTATGCAAAATGTCTAAATACTGGGTGTTTTGAAACAACAACATCAATTACATTAAAACTTTATAAACACATTTCTTTGGTTTTAATGCTTTTGATTTGTATTGTTTTAATCTTGTATGAATTTAAATTTAACTTGAGTATTTGGTCCAATTGGTTCATTATTTATCTTAAGTGACCATTTCAATCGAAATATGTTCAGTTTTAAAATAAATAGATTTTGTCTGCTTGGTAAACAGTTTTTTTTCATTATTACTTGATAAAAGATCAAAATAAAGAATATTTTGAAATAAATAATGCTTTTAATTATCAGCCCATTAGATTCAATCAATTTGTATGAAAACAAAAATGCCATGCATAAACATACGAGCAGTGTTGGGTAAAATCATTTTTGAAATGATTTGAAATCAAAATCAAAATCTTCAAGAAAAATATGATTTCAAATCAAAATCAAAATCATTAATTACAAAATGATTTCAAATCAAAATCACTTTTAAAAATGATTTCAAATCATCAAATCAAAATCATTTTTTTTGTAAATTATTATTACACGGTATGGTTTAATTTAACATAATTTTGTCTATTAAATTATGTTTTAACACAATTTGATCTAAAATCACTTAAACAATGAAATGTGACTAAAGTTTATTCATCTTCAAAAGCAACAATTTCTCAAATATTGAATCAGTCAAACTATTTCTTCTGTGAGTTTCAATTAAACCGACGGAACTGAACAGTCTTTCGACAGGAGCTGACGAAGGCAGTGTTGTATTATATCGTATGAACACTTTTTTAATCAATTCATATGAACTAAAAATGGCAAAAGTGCTGTCAACATCCGATAAATAGTTCATAATTTTTATCTTAATGTTGTAGACATTGTTAGAGGTACCGATGGTCTGTGAAGAACCCTGGTCATCATAGTAGCCGTAGTCATTATCAATTCGTTCCAAGCTTTGACTTTTGAGTCCATCAGCAGTAGCTGACATAGATATGACGCTCATCCTTTAAATATTAAAATCAACAAAATTCAACTGCATTTGAGTTTTCGGCATATTAAGACAGCAACGTATTTGATTTAATAATTGTTCGGTAGGAAAGTACGGTTTTACCGTGTCTTTTATAGATAGTATAATTATAGCACGTTACCTTCAAATGACGAAGACAATTTTGATCCTGAAATTGACTTAGCTACCACTCTGTCACCTTTCCCGCTAGTTATTTAAAAAAAAATTACCATCAAGTAACGAAGGCAAATTACACATTCTTACGCAATTAAAATCGCAATCTATACTATGTGCCATGTTGTTAAAAACTATTTGTATAAGTTACCGCTCAAAGCGATTTTTGGCTTGGCATAGAAATAGCAGCATAGAAAAAATATGTTATGATTTTGATTTTCGAATATTAAAATAAAATCGAAAATCGTCAAAAAATGATTTCAAATCAAAATCATAATTAAACTTTGCAAAATGATTTCAAATCAAAATCAAAAATCAATATTTTGATTTGAAATCGTGATTTGAAATCATTTGATTTCAAATCCTACCCAACACTGCATACGAGAGCTAATCGTAGTGGGCTGGGGCTGATATAATCATTACCCAAATGTCTTAAAAATGTTCAATATTCAATTTTTATTTGGATAAAAAAGAGGTTTGATATTTAAGTTATGTATATCAAATAAAAGTAAGATAAGTCTAAAAGGGAAGTATCCAAAGAAAAAGTTGTCCCACTCGTGGATCACCTTTACCATTAAGTTGATACTTACATAATAACATTGTTAAAAAAAACAATCAAATAAAAAACAAAGTAATAATAAAAAAATAAATAAATAGTAGACACAATTGATAATAAAAAAAAACAAAGAAATGAAAAAGAAGTAAGATCATTTAGTGAGAAAGTATAATTTAGATTAACTCTTTTATCCTAAAAAAAACTAATGACTGAAGGGACGGGGGTAATCATAGATCACTTTTTTTAATTTTGCTGAAGACTTCAATTATTCCTCCTAAAAAAGCTGATGAGTGGGGATGGGATATTTGTAAGAAATTTTCAAGAAATTCAGAAATTTTTGTTTGAAATTTTTTACCAATTTTTTAAAATTCTAGATTGTTTTTGTTTAAATAAACAGCACATTTTGCACAAACTTAAAAAAATTTTTTTGTCTAAATCCAAGGGTGCTACGACTCCCCACCCACTGGCCCGAAGCTAATATCTGACGACTTGTAAACTTAGGGTTCTTAAAATGTCAATGAGATGTTGTAAGCACAATTATCACCGATGTATTTATAGCGGGAAATCTCTTAAAGCTGCCTTTATAACAAGATCCATGAAGACAAGTTTAAAAGTTAAATCGGTGATTCGTGGCATAGATGTTTAATGATTAATCCCACGTTACATATCGTCAAATTTTTTAATTCAACTACTTTTGTCACAATTTATTTAATTGTCAATAACGTTTCATAACGGCCAAAGGTCTATGCAGGAAAAATAAAAACCAACTATTAAAATATTGAAACAGCTATATGTAGGCAAGTACCAAAAAACTTGCACAAATTGAAAATTGTCTTGGCACTGCGCCCTTATTATTGTTAATTGACCATTTGCACACTAAAACCCATTCCTGCTGTCACAAGAACAGCCGTACTAGCTACCACCTGAGCTGCATGGCGAGAAAAATTTTGACCCCACGAAAACGGAGGGTAAAACCTAAATCGACTTTTTTCCTAAAAAAATTATTGACTAGAGAAAGAGGGTTAAACATAAATAGATATTTCATACAAAAAAGTTGATGACCGGGGAGGGGGTTGATACAACATCTCTAAATGCATGGATAAAATTAAACGAACTCTCATTGCTTTTAAATTAGGTTTGAAACCAATGAAACTCTAGCAAATTCAAAACAATCAGCTGAGAGATGAAGATAATTGGATGGTTTTGCTATGTATAAAAAAATGAAAAGAAGTCCAATTAGCAGAAAGTTGATGAAACGAGTCATTCAACTTCAACTGAGTCTTATTTAGCACTGTGATACTTTTTGAAAATTGTGATACAATCGTTAAAAAAAGTTTGGCAAACACTTAATGGCGTCATCAACAATTTTCAATTGATTTTCCAAAATGAAGTATAAGTGCCCCAATAAATGCTCCGGGACATCGGTAGGACATTTTAAAATCAATAAAACATTGTAGAGGATCAGTTAGATTTTTACATATTTCCACACATCGTGTTTTATACAATAGGATTTTAAATTTTTTAAGCATGTTTCAGTTCATTAAACTTTTATTAAATTAAATATAAAAAACGAATCTTGTTGCTGAATAAAAAAGTTGTATTTAAAAAAAACAATCAATCACAATGCGTATTTCATTATCAATTTTTTAATAACTTTTTTCTCTCACATTCACGCTACTGCGTTTATGCTTTTTAAAAATTTGTCCAATTTGAAACATGTCAGAGCTACTTAAATTTTAATTAAATGCGTGTCTAACTCAGAATTTCGAAAAACTAAATTATTTCTCGCTCCCGTTTTCTTCCCCACTTGCTCTCCCGTTCCCGGTCGCTTTTTCGCTCCAGGTCGGTTTCTCGTTCCTGGTCGCTTTCTGCGTTGTGAGTTGGAATACCACGCCAAGACGATATCTCAGCGAGTCCCCACACTTGGTCACCGACAGCTCCACGCAACCGAATGTACAACTGTAGAGCACAGTCACTTTCGCCCTTCATCATTTTAAACACAAGATTACCATCAACGCAAGACTGTCCAACTTTCTCAAATTTCAGCTCGTTTTTTGTGTGGCGCCACTGCAACAGAAAATTTCTGGTCACACCCCTATGAGCCTCAACCTCATTAGCATTAGGAGAAAAACTTTTGAGCTCTTCAGACCCAGACAAAACAACCATCTCAATACCTACGCCATAATATTTATCAGCAACACCCTCATAGACCATTTCAACATATACTGCAACACCTGAGGTACACTTCTTGAACCGATTCAATTCCAGCAGTCTTATTCCACCGGGGACTCAGATCGCTGGGCAGCACCTCGACCTCAAACCTAGGTTTATTTGTTTGAAAGCTATATCCTTTAGAGGCCAAGTTCTCCTCAACTGCCTCACTTTCCTGTAACTGAGGCTTTTTTTATCAGCTGTTTCGTTGATAACCATAGCATCTACTTGTTCTGCTTTTTTTTTATATTTTTAACTCTTTCTTTTGTTATCCATCATTACCACAATTGTCACCGTTTTCATCATCACCATCAGAAAATTTTTTTCCAGACTCTCTTGCTAATCGGTTTTCGCAAAATGTTCTCAATTTCTACGACAATTTTAATTCCTAAAACGCCCATCATCCGGACACTGCTCCTCTACGGCCCACTTGCAAAAATCTCAGTGAACCTGAGCAAAACTGTCATTCTTCCAACACGTGAAGAGTTATCTGCAATCGGCGCCGGCACCACCAGGCTTTTCGAAACTCTTCCGATGGGTCCGATTACTCCCGATGAATTTATCAGGGTCAGGCAACACTCAGATACAAGGCCTGCCTTGGCAGCGTGTAGCCACAAAACGGGATCTAGATCTAAATTATTCATTTTGATGTCGTACTCTAACCTGATTTGCGTCTTCTGTCCGGTTGCCATCGGTTCCATGCTCCGAGGCACAGCTAGTGGACTCCGGTTTACACTGGGTTTTACCGCAGCAACCCACAGCAACATGCTGGTTCAGAACCGTGTCTACTGCCTCCGCGTTTCTGCGACCATACTCTCAACAGCCTTGCCATCCAGACAACACTCAAGCAAGCCACGCCCAAAAACATTTCCATTTTCATCCACTTTGTTGCTGTTTTCTGACAGCAACGTTGCACCGGTCGCTGCTACTTCGTTTTTAGGGCAGATCTAACCGCCAAGAAATAATATTTCTTTCGTATTCTCTTGTGCTCTTTTGTTTTCATTTCTCTTAATGTTATGTTATTGCCAATTGTATTTGGGTTCTTTCGAATGGTTTTAAAATTTATTGAAAGTAATAATAAAATCAGGACTTAACTTTTTCTCTGTCATTCTTTTTTTTATAATAATTTATAGTCCTTTACACCAGGTGTTTTAAGACATTTAAAGCATTATTTATATAATAACCAATGTCTGTGTAAGGCGTTTTTGTGTGACGATCTGCTGTCTATGGTAAATTAATTTATATATAACTTTAATAAATAATTATATAAATAATTTTTTTATATAATTATAGTAAGGCAAATATTTTTAATAATCATTTATTTAATATTAAAAGTTATTTCGCAATTGTACCCTGTCAGCCATAAGGATAAAAAAGGTGGCGCTGTAATCGTAAAATAATAAATAATGAACTTTTAAAAAATCCGCCATTTTTCACAGGATATCTCTAGTTATATAATAAATACCAAAATATTTCCTGTTGTGGATCATAATTTGATTCTTTTAACTTTGCCTCCTCTTTTCTCCAGGATTAGGACTGGTTTGCAAAAGCAAGGCGAAGTTGCTGTGGTTCTTTTTTTTTATGATAGTTTATAGTCCTTTACACCAAGTGCTTTAAGACTGAATTTTCTGTATGTAGGAAACACATAAGTATTTCCTGTCGTGGATCAAAGTTTGATCCTTTTAACTGTCCCTCCTCCTTTATCCAGGCTTGGGACTGGCTCGCAATTAGCGAGGCGGAGTTGATGTGGTTCTTAGATAATTTTTTTATGAAGTTCGATCATAGAAAATAGATTATTATAAGAATATATAAACATACATACATATAAAACAAACATTGAAAAAACGTAAACAAAAACATTTCATTTTAATTTGCATACTCTATACAAAAAGCTCTCTCAGTACTCGCCCAGATAAACTGTCTAATTGAAAATTTTTAATATTAGTCACTTAAATAACTTTAATTTGTCATTAAAATTCTAAATATTTATTTCATTTATATGATAAACTAATTACTTCATATTCTGACTAATGTACTCAAATATGACCCTCTTGAATCCATTGACATTCAAGAAATATTATTTGAACCGATACCCATACGCATCCTTAAATCTTTACTGCAGTTTAGCAATTTGCCAAAAAGTTAATCAAATTACAGGACTGAATTATTATTTCTACTGCAAATATGTACAATTCGGATCGAACTCCATACGGTGCATGTTATCACCAACGTGCTGTTGCCACAGAGATAATTGACTTTCTTTGGTTCTGTGCAAACGAGGATATCCGATTTGCAAATAAATTTGGAGAGAATGGAGAATGACTCGCGGGTCGATGTAGAGTCTCTGCATTAAAAACAAAATAATTTTTTTTTGTTATCATTTTTATAAAATTTCACATTCAAGTCAAAAAGGTCATTAAAACGCACATATCGGCACATCTTCAGCTGCTAACTACTCGTCCACCTGGAGTTAAATGCAAACACGAGCAAAGCCACGTGAAAATAGTATCAAAAGCAGTTGCATTGAAATGTGTTGAAGTGGAAAAAGTATGCACAGTAGCAGAGATTGTTGTGTGTGTATGTGGTGGTGTGTATGTGTGTGTATGTGTGTTGTATAATTACTTGTGCACGCAAGTCGTCTGCATCACGTTTATCTGCCATGCAGTCCTATAGAGGCAGGCGTGTCTTCGTACGACCACACGAACAATTATTTACCTTACGATGTCGTCGCATTTTCTTCGCGAAAAATGCATTCGTGAATGCTTAAAACACAATGAAATATCCACATTTCTTTGCTAACAAGAATTTAAAATAAAAATAAAAACAGCTCGCAATAGTACATCCGTCCTGTTTTAAGGTGCTACAAGAAAGGTTGATTGGAAACTACACGGAGGAGAGAAATTATTGACAATCTCTCATGTCTTATTGTTAAAATTTCAAACTACCTGTGGAGTAAACATTTGAGTAACTTATGTGAAGGATTAACGCAAAGCTATGGGCAAAAAGATTCAACGAATTGGTCGTTATTCATTGGATGGTGTAACATTAGGATGGGGAAATTTTGCAAAAGTCGATTTGGCAACCCATGAACTGACTCGAGTTAAGGTTAGAAACTTAGTGATCTAGCAAACATATTAGAAAATTAATAAAAAATGAGCGCCATCAACATTTTTTCTGAGACATTAAATGATAAGAAACTTTTTTTATGAACAATAAATATGATGCTGTAGATAAAATCGGCTGTAATAAAATTTTTATGTTGTAATTTAACATTATCATCATTTATCACGCATGCAGAAGTTTAAACAATATTAACGGATATTTTCAGCAATATGTATAGTATTATAATCGGTTTTATTTTATCCGGATTACTAATAGTTTAGAAATTTGTGGTGGTTATAAAAATTTTAAACATCTAAACAAATACTTACTTGCTGCTTATCAAATTCTGGTGAAAACTGACAAAAGCGCTCCAGAAATGACAATTTTCGAAATCTTAAAAATTTTCAATTTAACATTTCAAAATCATCTTGAATAATTTATACATTTTTCCTATTTAAAAAATCTTTTAGAGTTGTCTTTTTTAGTTGAAAATTGTGACCAGATGGAGAATTACGCACATAAATGATGGTATGAAAGTGTGCCGGGAAGCACGTACCACCTACGTATCGGAAACACCATGCCTGCTTGATTCTTTCAAACTAGAATAATATTCTATGGAAAACAAAAATAAACGAATTCTACATTGAATTCTGTCATAGATATTAAAGCAAAACGCCTGCAAACGATGCCATGTCGTTTATATGTCAGCAAACTGCATTCAAATTTGACGTCCAGCTATAGTTGCCAAGGCTTTATTGCAATAAATTCAACTGCAGTAAGCAACAATAAATGAAAACTAAAATATTACTCATGTAGAAAAAATCAGATATTACCCGTAACAAAATTAAGACAAAACATCATTTGTAAATTTGATAAATCAACCTGAAGCAGGAATTAAATTTTTGCCGAGTTTTGAAATTTTTTATGTGTTTTACAGAGTTGCCTTCATTAACTCGTAGTAACCACAATCGTGATAGATAGGTACAGCTGTGCAGTTAAAAAACTTAACCGTGATATATTATTAGCGGAGGAGATAGGAAATAGGAAACGTTTGCCCAAGTCGACTATTAAAGGCCATGTACAAAGATGAATTCATATTTCTGTTTTAATATACTATAAAATATTCTAGCTTTTTTAGCTTTTGTCAATTTTTTCAGTTTCCTGGGTAAGAATTACTGTTCACGTAAAAAGATTTAGATTGTCAGAATAAATCAAGGCTCGAGTAGCTACTGCAGTCTAAAAATGACCCCACGACTTGTTTGAAAAAAAAACACAAAAAAAAAAAAAATATATTCAAATTTTTTACCTTTTTAATGACATCACAGTTTTTCTGGAAAAAACTCGGATAATTTTAAACTTCGCGTAAAACACCTGGTGTAGAGTTAAAATTAAAATATAAAAAATTGTAGCAGGTAGGATTTATTTCACCGATATCTAAAATATATGGCTAAGTAATTGTAGTGTGACTAAGTTGTTAATTATAGCACGACGCAAAGCATGTCCAAATTTAGGTGCAAGTTATTGCCATGCATAACAAATACCGGAAAGAGAGCTCTCCTTGAACGCTCAGACAGCCGAGAACTGCTTGTTCAACTTCCAGTTTCATCTGCTGTTTTTTTTATTATTTTTATTATGTTTCATTAGCGTATGCATCTGTTTAAGGAGATAATTTAGACAATATGTATGCTTGAATGTTTTGTGTCATGTTTATGAGGCGAGAAGCATGTGTGACCGTGTTATTTGTAGGTATGGGGGCCAGGGGGGCACTCCACAGGTAGTATAAAATACCGGTTCGGCCCGCAGAACATATGGCTCAATTCTTCCATAACTGCCGAACACTGTGCTACTGTGCATTAACCGAGTAGAGCTGGTAAACCGACTCCACTCATCATCTGCTTCTTTCAGTCTTCTATTATGAGCAGCGCGTTGTTTATATTGTCATTTTATTTTACTGTTGTTTTAAAATTAATGTATGTACATAATGATGTTACATTTATTACATGTTTATTGTGTATACTTACATATTCTTTACGTATAAACATTATTTAGACATGTTTATTAATTTAACATTTATTATGTATGTACGAGTTGCCTAAGATGAGACGATTTTCAGTGGGTTGCCTAAGATGAGACAACGTTGAAATTTTCACTTTTATGGCATTTAAAACAAATTCCGTCAGATTTAATAATTCAAACAAAATAATTAAGCTATAATCAACAAAAAATCAGAATTTTATTACTCTAGACGCCACTAATGAAAAAATTTTTTGTTTTCGCTTGTTAACCAAACAAAATAAGGCTCCATCAATCGTCGTCGCTTAAACAATTTTTAAAAATGTAAGTTTTTGACTTTTTATAGCCGTGTAGGTGCTCAACAAGTGCATTATTTGTAGAAGAGACAAAATTCACTTGTAGCAAGCCCAACTTTTTTTTAGATTTTCTCTTCGCGGACGGCTCACAAACGAGACATCAATACATTTAGTGTGTTGTGCATGGCCATCTAAAATTTAACAACTAATTTAACAACGATTGGCTTAACATCGTCGATAAAGTGCTGTAAATACTGCTTGAATACTTCATATCTGCTTTCTGTCATGATTCTCGCTGTGATTTTCTTTTGTTAAATGCAGTGTTGGGTAAGATTTGAAATCAAATGATTTGAAATCGTGATTTAAATCATGTGATTTTTTATTTTGATTTGAAATCATTTGAAAATGCGTGATTTTGATTTGAAATCAAATTTCCATAAGCGAAAATGATTTTGCACAATTTAAAATCAAATCAAAATAATTTATTAGTAATTCTATGCTATTAGCTTATAGTTTTTACCATTCTTATACCTATCAATTGTTTTACTAATTACTCATCGATGTATCTAATCGGTC
The DNA here is from genome assembly GCA_963978895.1 of Erpobdella octoculata. Lineage (NCBI taxonomy): Eukaryota > Metazoa > Annelida > Clitellata > Hirudinida > Erpobdellidae > Erpobdella > Erpobdella octoculata. Next base: position 39,351,338 of record OZ022238.1, on the reverse strand, counting down.
TTTCTTGTTCTGGCTCGTGCTACTTGTTTACGTTCCACTAGGGATGTCACGGGTAGTACTTTTTGGAGTTTTCGGGTTTGGGTTCGGGTTTGTGAAACTAGAGTTTTCGGGTTCGGGTTCGGGTTTGTGAAACTAGAGTTTTCGGGTTCGGGTTCGAGTTCGGGTTTGTAAAACTCGAGTTTTCGGGTTCGGGTTCGGGTTTGTGAAACTCAGGTTTTCGGGTTCGGGTTCGGGTTTGTAGTTTTCAAAAAACCGGATTCGGGTTCGGGTTCGGGTACTGGCTTATGGTTTCAAATTCCTGGATTGATTTTAAATTTAGTGTATATACATATACAAACGAGAGCAATCAATTCATCCATTGGACATTACACGTATTGAATAAACTCTAACAAGTTATTTTTTTAGCTTTCCAAATAATGTGATTTCTTTGGCCGAAGGAGGCTTAATTGTTTTAGTTCGTTCGTGGCTCGGTCCGGCCAGATAATCAGGCGGATTAGTGGTCTAGCTTACACACTCACCAATAAAATGACCTATTTGTGTTATTTGTTACGCAAAGGTGATAATACAAAACTTGTATGGCTTGCGATTACCTCTTAAATTATTCTGATTTATTAATTTTTTTCGCGGCTCGGTCCGGTCGGCGTATTTACAATCACTGTATGAGCACAGGACGGACCGATAATTATTCATGTTTACGCTTTTTCTTGCACTGTGATTGGCTGAAAACATTGACGCGAATGTGCCACATGCTAGTCGCACAGTAGTGGACTAATTTAAATAATTAAATTGTGTTACTTGTAACATAACATTTGGTTTTTTTAAACTTTACTTGTAAAATAACAATTTTGCATTTTATGATTTTACTTGTAGCAATGTTTTCTGGATAACTTTCATGAAATAAAATTATATACTCTAACTTTGAAACCAATTTAACTAAAAAAAAACCAGTCGATAAATAATGAATTTGCATCAACAACGTGATATTAGTGTATTGTTATATCTCAACTTTGGTTGTTCTTAGCCAAAGCATGAAATTGTTTTTTTGTTAATTTTAGTGGGATTTAACAGCGCTATTAACTTCACGAGTTGCAGGAAAGAATCTGTTGAACGACTCGTGTATGAATTGAATAAAAAAGAGTTGATACAAATTTAGAATTCAACGGGCTCCATCGAGATCTGACAAAATTATTCTCAAAGCAATTGTAAGGCAGTGACTGGGAATCGAACCGTGATGCTCTCACATTCAAGGCTAACACCCTAGCAACTCAGTCAACCTAGAACTTGGATGTACTTAGCAATTGGATCTAGTTATGACTGTATGTACTGAAACATTTTAAGATAATTTATTTTAGAATTTTTTTTCTAAACTTTTCTTAAAAAAATTATATTTTTAATTGAACAACATTGAAAGTAAACTTCTAATAAATATCAAAAATCCCGTCAATGTTTTCAGCCAATCACAACGCAAGAAAGAGCGTAAACATGAATAATTATCGGGTCCGTCCTGTGCTCATACAGGGATTGTAAATACGCGTCCGGTCGGGTAATCAGGCGGATTAGTGTTCTAGCTTACACATTTGCCAATAAAATGACTGTGACGCATAGATCATTTATAGACTTTGCCAGTTAAAGTTTATATTATGCAAGATTATCTTTATAACAAAGGGTCTTTGTTATATCAGAAAAACTTTGAGTATACGAATGAATAAATATAAGATTATATAACTGAAGTAAAAAGTTTAGAGTCATGGCTATCCGCGATTTCTTCGACCAAAGAAGGCTTAATTATTGTAGTTCGTTCGCGGCTTGGTCCGCCTGATAATCAAACGGATTAGTGGTTTAGCTAAGCACACAATCACTAATAAATCGGTTCCTAATACTATTTCATTTTTAACAAACTAGAAAAGTTATGAAAACTCTGTTTGTGTTGCTATTTTTAAAACTGGAATAAATATTTATTTACTAAAAAAATTTATTTGTTCACAACTCCGAGTTCGGGTAATTAGGCTTATGAATTTTCGGGTTCGGGTTCGAGTTCGGGTATCAAGTTTTCACATTTTCGGGTTCGAGTTCGGGTTCGGGTATCAAGTTTTCTCATTTTCGGGTTCGGGTTCGGGTATCAAGTTTTCACATTTTCGGGTTCGGGTTCGGGTTCGGGTATCAAATTTTCACACTTTCGGGTTCGAGTTCGGGTTCGGGTATCAGAAAAAGACCGGGTAGTACCGAACTCGGGTTCGGGTTCGGGTACCCGTGACATCCCTACGTTCCACTATTAAGGTTGTTTGAAAAATGGATGGAGCTCGTTTGCCTGTAATTTTAGATGGAACTTTTTTCAAGATTATTTAAAAAGTTGATGGAAAAGTAATCGCTAAGTGTTGTAACTGTGTCAACAAGGAACTCTCGGGGACCGAAAATGCTACCAGCAATATTTTGCACAACGATAACCAATGTACAGTCATTCCCAAAAAAACGTTTGTTGTTAACTGACCAAATGTCAGCAGTGGTGCACACTGAATCAACTGTGTTAAGCTTGTTATGCAAATGAGACATCACTTGTTCATGCTTAACATTAATTCTGTCTGATAATATCTTCCTCGTCATTACCATCATACCTGGTGCAAGGCCTTTTATTTTATACAGACTGCTCTTTGCAGCACCTTGATTCATACCAGATTGTCAGGAAGATTTTCGTGTACTACAACACACCTATTCCTTCATCTGCCCCTGTTGAGCGTTTGTTCGGTATAGCAGATTTGATTGAGACGCCAAGAAGAAACAAATTTTCTGATTTACTTTTTGAGAAATTAACACTTGAAATTAAACCAAAGCATTTTTTGAAATAAAAATGTTTACTCTTGTAATGAATTCTAGAATAATTATCATTAGTAACAATTTTGATAAGCGCAAATTTTTTAGTAATGATTTCATGATTTCAAATCATCAATATCATGATTTTGATTTAAAATCATTTTTTGGTGGAAAGAAAAAATAATTTTGATTTTGATTTCAAAATTACTCTGAAGTGAATGAATTTGATTTTGATTTTAGATCATTTGAAATGTGATTTTATCCAACACTGGTTAAATGACATCCTGCAATTGTATAAAAATCCAAATAATTTAATGTATAATTAAAAAATGCAAGTCAAGTCTAATGACGGTAGCATATATTTAATGGTTTTGCAAGAAACTGCTGGCCAACATAAATTCTTATTGAAATTGTCTTTGTCTAATCTTTTTTCACAATTCTCACACACAAAGAGCAATTAATGCTTACCTAGAATTGAGAAATCCGACAAAATAGCATCAAATTCTTATAATAATTCTTAAAAATACCACTCTTGTTTTTCCGCCCAAAAAGAAAGAAAAGATGCAAACAATGCAGAAGCTAAAATCGAAAGTGAAATTTCAGATTAAATCAGAACCATCGGGATTTTACAGGCTCTGTCTCATCTTATGAACCTTCTCATCTTATGCAACTCTCCCATTTATACAGCATGTAAACTTGTTAGACATTATTCATTACAGATTTTTTTTATTTACACATGTTTTATTTATAAAAGCCTTAGTAAATGTATTACATGTATATTGTGTACACTTAAACAAGTGTGATTACACATAGGTTTATATACTAACACATATGTGATTAGTATATATGTGTAACACATATATACTAATTGTAATTACCAACACATGTGCATTGGGTATACATGTGTTTTTAGCACACAGGTTTATTTGTATATATGCATACTAATTACTCATGTAAAATGTATAATATACTATATAAACATATAAATTATACAAAAGAGAACGTTGAAAGACACTTAAAGGACCTAAAAACAGATAAAAGTCCGGGTATCGATGCATTACATCCCATGTTTTTAAGAGAAGTAAGACACGAAATAAGCGATGTGTTAGCAGAAATAATGAACAGGTCCTTGAAAACTGGAGAAATTCCTCGTGATTGGAAAGATGCAATCATTGTACCACTCTTTAAAAAAGGTAGCAGATCTGAGGCAAGTAACTATCGTCCAGTAAGTCTCACGTGTATTATTTGCAAAGTCATGGAAAAAATCATTCAGCTCGAATTAATGAATCACATTAGACACCACAGCATTTTGATAAACAGCCAACATGGATTCGTACAAAGGCGATCATGTCTAACAAATTTGCTAGATTGTTTTGAAAATATTTATACCCACTTAGATAAAGGATCCCCTGTAGACATAGTCTATCTGGATTTTGCCAAAGCCTTCGACAAAGTACCACATACACGGTTGATGAGAAAAATAGAAGCGGCTGGAATAGGAGGTAATATTCGAGGATGGATCAAAGAATGGCTAGCTGACAGAAGACAAAAAGTGGGAATTAAAGGGAAATACTCGGAGTGGAAAAGCATAAAAAGTGGTGTACCGCAAGGATCCGTTTTGGGACCATTACTATTTGTTCTGTTCATTAACGACCTTGATTTAGCGACTTGTTCAAAGGTCTCGAAATTTGCTGATGACACAAAGTTATCCATGAAAGTAGAGTGTGAGCTGGATGCCGACATTTTAAGGAAAGATCTTGCAAAAATATACCAATGGTCCCTAGACTGGCAAATGATGTTCAACGTAGATAAATGCTCAGTGATGCACATGGGTAAGAGAAATCAAGAGTTTCAGTATGAGATGGGAGGAATATTGTTGAAGACATCTGAAGAGGAAAGAGATCTGGGAGTTGTAGTACACAATAGCGGCAAACCATCAAGACAGTGTGCGGAAGCAGCAAAGCGAGCCAATAAGATCTTAGGATTGGTCAAGAGAACAATAATAAGTCGAAACCAGGAAATAATTATCAGACTATACAAATGTTTGGTAAGACCACATCTAGAATATTGTGTACAAGCTTGGAGCCCTGTTTTAAAAAAGGACATCGTAGTGTTGGAGAAGGTACAAAGGAGGGCTACAAAGTTGATTAAGCATTTAAGCCAGTTACCTTACGAAGAAAGATTAAAACAATGCGGCTTAACAACTCTAGAGAAAAGGAGAAGTAGGGGTGACTTGATCGAAGCCTACAAGATAATAACAGGAAAAGAGGATTTAACACCAGCAATGTTTTTCGAACAACCACCGATTCAAAGCACTAGGGGACATAGATTCAAGCTTTTTAAAAAACAAGAAAAGACTTTAAAAAAGGCTTTTTTTAGTTCTAGAGTGGTAAACATATGGAATGACTTGGACGATGACACTGTAGCATCTGAGACTACCACATCTTTTAAAGTAGCGCTATCCAGGCATGGATACTGATTTTTTATGCAATTATTTATTTTTATTAGTTTATTTATCTATTATTATCATTTATTTTATTTTATTCTATTTATTATTATTTTTAATTCGAAGTGGTTGTCTATAGGCGTAAAGTCTTCTAAACCACTATAATAAACGTTATCTTATCTTATCTTATCTTATATAACATATGTTTATTTCTACAGCGCTTCAAATGCACCATGGGAATTGGTCACATGTGTCATTTGCGAGGTGACACAAGTTCCAATAACGTTGTTTTAATTTTAAACATTCCTCACGTGTTTTCTCCTTGACTACCATTTTATTTAACATTTTCTATCAATATTTTTTTAAAATAAATAATTGTATAAAAATGTCAATCTATTTTTAAAAGAATGTTTAAATTAATTTGTATTTCATACGATAAGTTATGACAAATAGTTTTCTATTTATATTGAATTTTGCAATTCAATGATCAAATTAAACATCTTTTATAAAATTGTTTATGTACGTTGTACAGCTGTAACAAATCGGAGTCTCTTTTGAAATAAAGGCTAAAAAATGTAGTTGGCATGCACCAGTAATAATTCAAGATTAAAAAAACCAATCAATCAATTAATTAAACTTGTTCCTTCGCACTCAAAACATTGCATATTAAATTACTTTACTCAATTTGTTCTAGAACAAGATGGAGGGAGAACACTTTTTTTTACAAACTTTTATTTTAAGCGTGGAAAAGCAAGCACATACGAGTGGTTCAACGGAGCGACGTTGAAGAAATCAATGTCGAGTAGCGCAGATATGTACATGCAAATTGTTTAAAATGTTTAATTATAGATTTAAGCAGATATGTACATGCAAATTGTTTAAAATGTTTAATTATAGATTTAAGCAGAAATATAAAAAGATGTATTTGCGTGTTGAGCATTTCAATTTGAGCCAATGCGAAGTTCCGATACATGTAGCCATTTCGATTGAGTTAAATGCTTAAATATTGAAGAAAAAAGCAAATATGTATCGTGTAGATTATGATATCGTATAATTTTAGTTGTTATGTGAGCTCGACAAGATTATGTGTTGAGGGTCGAGCGTTCTATAATATTGTTCTGATTTTAAAGAAGTGCATGAACATGTACATGAATTTAGAAACAGTGATCCTATGCAAAAGAAGAAGAGTGACTAAATCGCATTGCAGAAGCAATATTAGAATCAAACAGCGTGGCCTCCAAGGTGGCAAATTTGGAGCGCACGAAATTCAGGTATACTCAGGTTATTTAAGACACCAATGTTCCAATATTAGAATCAAACAGATAGGAACTGTTTAGAATATTAAACTATAGAATTGAGTGTAGAAATATAAAAGTATAAAATCCGATAAATGCGGATTGGGGCGAATATTTAAATATTGAATGAAAATGAGGCAGACACGTCAAAATACTGCTAGACGTTTTAAAAGAACTAATGCATGAACACGTCGAACGTAAACAAGCTTAAATCTATGTTCGATCGCATTTTTTTTAAATTAAAGCATTTTATCAACCCGGAATATTTTTTCTTCCATTCCGCTGTTTTTACTCGTAAACAAGCATTCCACATTTTAACAACTTCCTCAACACTATTATTGGATTGTGTTCCACAACGGTGGACACGCAAATTTGTGCTTTCAATGGGATATGTCGATAGCATGTTGTAGCACGGAGACGTTCATCACAGCCATGGATTCCTGTCTGCCAGAGAACGTAAATCTGCTCAATTTCCTGAAATAATATAGAATAAATTTTATTTCCAGTTCAGGTTATTTGAATTTAAGTTTCTTCAAACCATTGTCAGTTTGAAATAGAGACATTTTTCGAAGGTCTTCTAAAGGGCGAACATATCGTTAAATTAGTTTTTATATTTTTAAATAATTGAACTTTATTCAAAAATATTCAATGTCGTGAATAACATTTCCCGTAATAAATATACTCTCAGTAGACTAAATTTCCATATCTGGAATATCTCTTAAACGTTTATTGCACATTCAATTGACTGCGTCTTCTTTAGAAATTACATAGAAAATAAATGCACGTTTTCATAGTTTATGTTTATTATTATTATTATGTAATTGAGAAAATAAAAAAACATTCAATAAATTAACGTTTTGTCATTTAAGGCAGCCCTGCAAACGTCAAACCATATAAATAACCATTTATACCAATTCTAAGATAATCAGTTACTTTCAAATAACTCACAAAAAGTGCAATTAAAATTGCAAAAATATATTTTCCAGTTTTGTTGTGGAAACAACATTCCAAAGGTCGTTAATGTCTACTTTGAGTATACTGCAGAGTTACTATAGTAACTCTGCAAGATTATTAATTCTGCAAGAATTTTCATGCGTAATAAACAAGCTCATTTTATTAGTTTTAGAAAGCCATAGCTTAGTTGTTGTGGGTCTACATATTAAAAATTAACATTTTGAATGTCAAGTTACTAAAGGTCAACATTTTAAAGATCAAGTTACTGAAGGTCAACATTTTGAAGGTCAAGTTACTGAAGGTCAACATTTTGAAGGTCAAGTTACTGAAGGTCAACATTTTGAAAGTCAACGTAAGGAAGGTCAATATATTGAAGTAATCAAAGATCTATGTAATACAGGTTAATGTATTGCAGTAATCAAAGATCTAGGTACCTTATTTTTTCGCATATAACGCGCGTACGCAGATAACGCGCCCCGCAGATAACGCGCGATTGTATGAAAGATTGGTATAACGCGCACACGAATATAACGTTATATGCGAAAAAATACGGTAATACATGTCGATGTATTGAAGTAATCAAAGATCTATGTAATACAGGTCAATTTAATGAAGTTTAACATGTTAAAAGACTCTTTTCAATTTGAAACGTGCCTGTCAAAAACTATATAAATTCAGTTTGATATGTGTGCCACTCAAACTAAATTTTGAAATTTTCTTATATTCTACATAAGCATTGCTGTTTGAGCTAATTTATTAACTCAAAATTATTAAAATTGAACATCACTTAAATATATTATCTCACAATCATATATGCTAGTTTTTTGTTGTCAAGGCATTATGCTGAAGAACAGAATCGACCATTTTAGTAGAATAAACCCGTTAACCTGGGAATGGACAAACATGTTTCAATTTGGAAACAATTGTAAAAAATTTATCTTAAAAGATACCAATCATAAACTGTTTTCATGATTGTAATAACAATTCTTTTTCAAGTTTTTATGATAAAACGGCTTTCGAAACATGTAAAACGCAGCAAGTTTGAATTTTTACATGATTTAGACAGAAAGTGATACAACAGTTTCATAATAACTGTTTTTGTCCTGTATATACACAGGTGCAAATCTCAATTAGGAGGAAGGTGAAAATGTTTCCATCATTTAGGATAAAAGTCATGTAATAACTTAAATACTGCTTTCGTCGGAGCTCTGCTGTCTCCGTTATTAAGTTAGGCTGGTCGAGGAGTTTTTCTGTGTCGTGTTGAGCGGTCGCATAATTTTATATGTATTGTATGTATGTATGTATGTATGTATGTATGTATGTATGTATGTATGTATGTATGTATGTATGTATGTATGTATGTATGTATGTATGTATGTATGTATGTATGTATGTATGTATGTATGTATGTATGTATGTATGTATGTATGTATGTATGTATGTATGTATGTATGTATGTATGTATGTATGTATGTATGTATGTATGTATGTATGTATGTATGTATGTATGTATGTATGTATGTATGTATGTATGTATGTATGTATGTATGTATGTATGTATGTATGTATGTATGTATGTATGTATGTATGTATGTATGTATGTATGTATGTATGTATGTATGTATGTATGTATGTATGTATTCATGTATGTTTAAATTTAAAGGAATAATTCGCTGACTTTTACTGTATTTTCCATATTTCTTTTTTAGTAAAAGTTTTGGTCCTTAAAAAATAGATTGCAAAAATCAAAGACTAAAACGTTGAAAATAATACTATTAAAAAGATTTTTAAAAACACGCTTTTTTTAAATGCACTAAAAAGGATAAAATATTTTTTTCACCAACATAAAGCTAATAAGAGAACTAACGGTAAAATGTTTAATAATAGAAATAAATCGTTGGGCGCTAGCAATAGCTGAACATTTTTTCTGTCTGTCTTACGATTTCAAAAGTAGTCGGATTTCTGGAGTTCTAAGATTTACTTTAGCTTATCGATTTATGATAGCTTTTCTTAATAGTTCTAAAAAATTTCAAACCATTGAACAATTGAACCACCTATAGTAAATTTATACGCCTCACATAATTTGGAAGCATTTGAAAATAACTTTAAACATAGCTTTGTTTTCTTATGACAACTGCGCTAATATAATTTTTTGGCGTTTCAATGATTTTTTTGAATCTTGACAGGGCTAATTAACCCTACTTCCAGTAGAGGTTCAAATTTGAATGCGAAAGATTCACATTTCGACTCCCACTGGCTGGCTTAGTAGTCCATGTTACTGGAAAATTACCGGGTAAAAGTGTCTCTATGAGAGGCATGTTAAAAAGCTGTGCCACAAATCTCTGCAGCAGATGCTTCATGAATATCAACATTCATCAATTTCAATGACAACGCATTTTTGTTAAATATAAGAACCTGTACGACCTCTTAGCATTTAATCCTCCATGTTTTTAATAGCAAGCTAAAGAAAATACGATGGAATGATTTTTAGCCGTCGATGAAATTAATGAGATGAACAATGAAGTTGTAAACAGTTTTTGGTTAATAATAAAGGATCTATACAAAAATCTGTGTTTTCATTTTGCTTGTTTGGTCAAGAATTATACTGTTCCTAAATATTGTCGAGCAGAAACTTTAAATATACTACTTTATGGATAGTTCAGAATGCAACGTATACCTGGTCATTTTTATCCCAAAAAGTAGTAGAATAATGACTAGTTGACTAGCATATAAAACAAAAATGATATTGAAAAATTAGGTCACTGGTGCAAATTGTCGGCGAGGAAAAAACATGGGTCAGAAATTGATGAACCACCCGTTGCAGATTCTAAAATCAAAATTGTCATTAATTTTACTGATACAAAAATTATTTATTATAATGGTCACATAATTTCAGTACCCATTATTATCGATGCACACATCCAATAAACTCCATTATAACTTTTTTGTTGAAAGACAGTTTTAAACACTGCGGTAGTTTTTGTATTGACAATGAAATATTCCAGCCAAATTTTTTTTGAAGATAAGCGTTTTTCGTCTGTTTTTAAATTTGGACTTTAAAATTTTAGCAAATTAAAAGTCGTTTTTGAATATTATTTTTTGCTGTTCTGTTTCTAAAAAATTAAATTTTTGATACGAACCAACAGAAAACATTTGATTTTTGTTTTTCTTTATTTTTGTAGGTGGCAGTAAAAATAATTGATACGAAGAAAATAAAAGATGAATATGTAAGAGCCAACTTGCACAGAGAAGCACGCATTATGGCATCCCTAAGACACCCACATATCGTCAGGCTCTATGAGACCCTCAAGGTTTGCTATTACAATATTTTATTGATGTGTTTGTAGATATGTATAATAATGTATATATATATATATATGTATATATATATATATTAGTAATACTTTATAGATTTTATAGAAATATATATTTATCCACTTTATAATTGAATTTTCTAAATATACTTGATAAATATATAAAACTTGATAATTTCAGTAGTGGATAGTTTTTACTGAAACTACCCCAAAATGTAATTTTCCAAAAACTTTAATAATTTGACCAAAAAACTTAAAACTTTTTTTTAAACACCTGGCAATAGAGGTATTAAAAATACTTTTGTGCGGCAAATGTACATGCGTTCATGAAAACTTAATCGATATCATATTGATTTAGAAAACCTTCTATTGATCCATCACTAACACGAATAAAATTGTATAATCTGGAGAAAAATGAGACCATTATTGATTTTATGGATTAGATAGATTGAGTGCAATAGTTTATAAATAGAGTAATTGGAACTTTAAGTTTTGTTTATGCTTTTGTCTAAGAAACCGTTGCTGCCATCGGGATACACACGAGAACCGCATTGAAACTCATTTGGGGGAATCTCAGTGAGACCGAATTTTGCGATGACACCGACAGTTCGGTGTTAACGCGTCAAAAAGTGTTAACACCGACATTTCAAAAAGTGTCGGTGTGACCGCAAAAGCCGGTGATAATGATAAGAGCCCTCATTTGGTGCCCGTCACGAAAAGCCAGGGCGGGTCCCTTGTAAATTTATTTGGGGTGCCGAAACGAGACCTACGTGGAAGAAATATTGGCAGATCCAAGCAGACATCCTGCAGACTGTAACTATAATATGCAGAAATATGTTAATTATGTGATAGACTAATAATTATAGTTTAAATATATTAAAAATGTAATTCATATCAATTCAGTATCTTTGTATTTGTCTCAAAATTGAAAAATTTAGTGAAACAAAACGTACACAAAAATAATATAAAGATGAAAAAAGTAAAAAAAAATCATGAGCAAAAAATCTCGGCAGAACTAAACCATACCGCGGCAGTGCAAGTCAAAATCATTAACGCTATTAAATACAGACTTGATAGACTGTACACTACTGTACAGAGTGAACAGTCCAATCTTTTCCGAATATTCACCACAAGGATTCCAGCTGCCGTAGCTTGCTACTTGCTGCAATAGGTCTAGAATTGTTGTAAGTTTTTCTAATTGAAAAATAAGATATTTGGAAAAATTTTGATTAAACTTGGTATGTATGCATATCTGCGACTTCTAAATCTTGTATTTACTTCTCGTTGTCAGATTGAGCTTAGATTTTCCATAAAGGACAAACAAACAGTGAATTATATATATATACTAGCTAATCCAGCAAACGTTGTTTTGCTTTACAAATTTTTTTTTTTTTTAAAATGCCCCGGGGTTTTTTTAAATTTTCCTATTGTTCTTCTCTCTTGCTCCCGTTTCCTTCTCCGCTTGCTCTCCCGTTTCCGTTTGCCCTCTCGTTCCCACTTGCTCTCCTATTCCCGTTTACTCTCCCGTTTCCGCTTGTTTTCCCGTTCAGCTTGTATAATGAGAAACAGATATACAGATATAAAGAAAAATATATATATATAACACCCTCCATTAAATATTGTAGCCCATTTGGCGTTTATAACTTTTTTCAAAATCTTTCCAAACGTCTTCGGTTGTTTTGAACAATTTAAGACATTTATTAAATTTATTTCTTACATACAAAGGGTTTACTGGCCAGTTTCGGCTAAGCCATCTTCAGAACCCTTAAAAGTTTAGCGAAGTACTATAAAAGAATTGTCAAAAAAATGAAAATTATCATAAATTAGAATAGTATATATATATGCCTGTCTATCTGTTGCATTTTCCTATAAAATAGACATATTTGCGCCTTTTTGTTTTTCCAAAATAACTTTTAAAATAATTTTTTTTAAATATTTTAAATAGATTACACTCTATTCTCAATCCTCCCAAATGTACACAAACTTTTTTATAAAAATCGGTTCAGCCGTTTCGGAGGAGTTCAATTATAAACACTATGACATGTGATTTTTATATATATAAAAATAGACAATTATCAAAATTAAGACATTGGTTTGGTTTGTTTGAATATAGCTTATTATAAGATTGTTCAAAAAATAAAACTAAAGCAAATAAATACAAATTATTAAAAAATCATGAGACGTTCATTTTTTATAATTTTAAAAACATAAACGATTATATCACGTTTTTAATAAATTTTAAATTAGTATAGTTTTTACCTTTTTTACAAGAGTTTTTAAACTTTTTGTTACAAAAATTATTAAACTGTTTATCAACGGTTTTAAACTGTTTATTTGTTTGACAAAGATTTTTAAACTTATCATTTGTTAAACGAAGATTCTTAAACTGTTTATTTTTTTTTTTGAAAAAAGTTTTTAAACGTCACGACAAATTTGATTAAAAAAACGTTTTCTTTATTTAAACAGAATAAAAAATGATTGTAATTAATTTTCACATAATTATAATAACTGCTGTTGCATAATTATTTTTATTTTTATTTTTGTGTTTTTATTTAACCTAATCTTGTTTTTTAATTTATTTTTTCTAATTTAATTTTATATTATTTTATTTATTTTACAATTGAATATTTATTTTAAATGATTTTTTTTATAGGATAAATTAGAAATATTTTAGGTTTTTTACTATTTTTTTGTTTTACAAACATTTTAAATAAATAAAAACTGTTAAATATATTTTTTCTTTTTTTTGTTAAATTCTGTTTAATTGTAATAATTAAAAAATTGAATTTATTTTTGTTCAACTTTCATTTGGAAAACGTTTTTTAAAGTGTTTACCTCAATATTTTTTATGTAACATTAATTATCAGTTTAGGAATGTTATTAATTTTTTCCTATTTTTTGATGTTTCATTAATTTTAGATATACTTATGAATAATGGTTTATAAAAAAATAAACGTCTTTTGAGGTTTAATTCAGAAAGAAAACCTCTGATAAACTACATTACTTAAACTCATAAAAATTGTAACTAACAAACAAGAAGTAGTTAGTTTTTATTAGATTTTGCAGTTTGAAATCAATTTTAAAAAGATTTGGTAAAACACATATTTTGTCCAACCTCTGTGCGCAATAAGCAAATAAAATTCCTAAAATAGAAAACATGGATATGGAATGAAGAGCCAAAAACTCGTATTTATTTGAACCGATGATCTTTGAAACACGTTATATAAGTCCCTGCTCCAAATTGAAATTATGTGGCGGTTTGTTGATTAAATCAAAAAGTAATTCTACGGCACCGCTGGGCGTACGTTTGCATGGACAAAATTCGAAAAAGGTTAAAATGAATTTTGACATGAAATATTGTTTTCAAACGACATAAAGCTTGTTAAAGTTAAAAATTTATTATTTAAATATAAATGTTTCTAAAAGTAAACAAATTAATAATCAAGAATAATTATTTCTCAAATATAAAAAATTGTTTGAGAATTTGATTGATTCTCTGAATTGTGTTAACTCTTTATGGAGTTCAAGTTGAAATTTATCGAATGAAAGAATCGCTGTCTTAAAATCAAAAGTTTTGCATGTTTATGATTATCTTCGTCTAATATTGCAACATTTAATTAAAAGTTTCAGAAAATGTTTTACTCATTATCAGAGCGATTTTTCTTAATACTCAACTCACAGAATCAGTGCATATGTGACCGGGTTAAAGTGCCCTGAAAAATTTTCTTAAACAAAGGGTCAGAAAGTTTTACCTGCCACCCGCAAGTGCGTACAAAATTGGATTATGCTTAACTTTATTTTTCACATTTGCGAAACTAGCTGAGTCGACCTAAGGACGTTTGATGTGCTTGAACTTTGAACCGAACCAAATAATGGACGTATATAAGATAAAACTGTGTGTTGAAATAAATTAACAGTTTTTTGCTATATTAAATAAATTAAAATTTTGTGTTAAGAAAGTTTTGACAAACTTCAAATAAACCGCAGTGAAAAATAAAATTTGGTTAATAAAGCATTAAATTGTAATAAATTGTAATAAATTCACACTCGGAATTTATTTAAAATTTATTTTTTGTCACTCAAAATGATGTTCATTTTATGCTGGAAATAATTTTTAATTATTAGTTAAACATTTTTGTGAGTGAAAAAATTGACAAAATATTTAATTTTCAGTTTTCATTTTCTAATTTTTTTTATATCTGGAAAACAAAAGCTTACAAACGAAACTAAAAAAAAGTTTTATTTGCAAATTAAGTGAATTTTGAAAGTTGGTCTTGTTTTTGTTAATCTCATAATAAATGCATTTCTTCAATGTTTGATGTAAGCTCATATTTCAAGTCTCAATATCAACTTATTCTTTCAGGACTCCTAATTAACTCGTTTCTTCAAGTCTCAATAACGAATAATTTTTGAAGCATAGTTCTTATTCAGCCAAAAACTAATTTAAAATTGATTTACTATTTTTTTATCAAAAACTCTCTTGTTTTTTATTTATTCACTAGCGGGGTAACCCGGCGTTGCCCGGATTTTTTTAGAGGTTTTTCTATTGTTTTCTTTTTCTCGATTTTTTTCCTCTTACTCTCTCGCTTACGTTTCCATTCCCGCTCGTTTTCCCGTTGCCGCTTGTTCTCCAGTTTGCTTTCCTTTTCCTGTTTGGTTTTTTATTCTTTTTTTCTTCTTCTCATTCCTATAAACAAATTAAAACATTGAAAACTACCTTATTTTTTTCTCTATGAGATCTACCTACATGCCAAATTTCGTTCAAATTGGTACAGTGGTTTGGATTTGTTTAGAGGATAGACATACAGACAGTCATTTAATATACATAAATATATATATATATTTACATACATAATTTCTTAGCCTGTATGTCTGTATATATTTTATAATTTGCGTAACGCTGATAAGTGGCGCTGCAATCATAAAATTCCGTCATGTTTGACGGACTATCTCTAGTATATATCTATATATATAAAAGAACATGTCCTGACTGACTGACTGACTGACTGACTGACTGACTGACTGACTGACTGACTGACTGACTGACTGATAATCAACGCCGAGCTCACACGCCTCATCCTAGGAACGTGAAATTTGGAACTTATATTACTTTTATAGCGTAAACATCCGCTAAGAAAGGATTTTTGAAAATTTTGCCCCTGAGGGGAAAAAACTGGAAAACAAACTTTTTTCTAAAACAATGTATATCTCGAAAACCAAAAATGAGAAAATTTTAAAATTTGGTATATAAATTTTTCTTAAAAAATAAAAAGATACGTGTTTCACCATTTTTTGAAAATTCGGTTTCCCGGACCTCAAATGTGGGTTGGAAAATTGGGTTATTTGGTTTTTAAAGTAGCTGCTACTCAAAAACTGTGAATGCTACAGGAGTAACAATTAGTATTTTGTTTCTACTCCCAAAATAATGAAATAGGTGTTTTAGCATTTTCTGAAAATTTGGTTTCCAGGACTTCAAATGTGGGGTGGAAAATAGGGTTATTTGTTTTTCAAACTAACTGCTACTCAAAAACTGTAAATACCACAGATGTAAAAATTAGTATTTAGTTTCTATTTTAAAAATAAAGATATACGTGTTTTACCATTTTTTTTAAATTTGGCTTCCAGGACCTCAAATGTGGATTGGAAAATAATGTTATTTGGTTTTTAATGTAACTGCTACTCAAAAACTGTAGATGCTGCAGGAGTAAAAATTAGTATTTGGTTTCTACTCCAGAAATAATGATATACGTGTTTTACCATTTTTTGAAAATTTGGTTTCCAGGACTTCAAATATGGGGTGGAAAATAGGATTACTTGGTTTTTAAAGTAACTGCTACTCAAAAACTGTAAATGCTACAAAAGTAAACTTAGTATTTAGTTTCTACTCTAAAAATAATGATATACGTGTTTCACCATTTTTTGAAAATTTGGTTTCCAGGACCTCAAATGTGAAGTGGAAAAAGGGTTATTTGATTTTAAAATAACTGCTACTCAAAAACTGTAAGTGCTACAGATGTGAAAATTGGTATTTTGAGGTTTTGTTCCGGTCAAAAGTAGATGAGTTCAGTTTATCACCGGACGGCGGGCCAAGCCGTTATTTTAGGGTCTTCATAAGGCCCTGCCTAAACCTTAAATCAAAGTGGGACGGGCCGAGATTTTTAACCAAGTATATGAACATTTTAGTGATTTTAGGGTGTTCAGACGGGCCGGGCTAAACCTGAAGTCAAGGTTGGACGGGCCGAAGTTTTTCATCAAGTATATAGAACTTCTAGGCCTGTAAAAACGGGCCGGGCCCATATTAGACGGGCCGTGCCGGGCCAGGATATTCGGTTTTTGAAACGGGCTGGGCCAAGTTGTCGACGGGCCGAGCCGAGACTTAAAAAATTGATCCGTGCAGTACTCTACTATGTATGCACGGTTCAAATTCTCTAATTTCATGCGAGCGAAGCCGCTACGGGCACTGCTAGTATATATATATATATATATAAATTTTTTTGCTAATATTGGTTGATTGATTGATTGATTGATTGATTGATTGATTGATTGATTGATTGATTGATTGATTGATTGATTGATTGATTGATTGATTGATTGATTGATTGATTGATTGATTGATTGATTGATTGATTGATTGATTGATTGATTGATTGATTGATTGATTGATTGATTGATTGATTGATTCGCTAATATTGAATATTTGTGTTGTTTTTCTAAGCTGATAGATGCCAAAAACAAGCAACAAACAGAAGCAAGCTATCTAAGCGCAAATACATCCTCGAACAAATCAAATTTGTTTTGTTTTTTGCATACGAAAGAAATAACTCAGTTTTTCATTTCTGGAACATTTTCAAATAAAGTCATTTTATTAAATAGGTTTTTTGTTTGAAAACAAATAAATTTAAGCATGAAAATAAACAAAATGATATTTTAAAATGTTTGACTACAACAATTAAATCCAATGAGTACAAAATCGAATTAAATTATGCAAAATTTACAAGTTACAAAATTTTACAGAGTAAAACAAAAAAAATCATAATACGTAAAAACTAACAATGTTTTTTAGAAACTTTTAAGGTTCCTGTTTTAAAATTTTGTACTAAAATTGAAATGCAGTTGAAAGTTGAAGACATTGCCATAGCTGATAATGTTTCTCTGCAAAATTCTAACATATGTCAAAAGGTGTTAATTAATGAACAACATGGACTAAAAAATGTAAAAGAAATAAAATAAAACTGCGAACAGATATGTGCATCAAAACGTTAACATTTTTGTCTTTTTAATTTTATGTCTAAATATATTTTTTTATTTGTTCTGAATTTTAAAAATTGGCAAACAAAAAATTGTTTTTCAGCGGATAAATAAAAATTTATGAACGGGAATAAACAAATGAGCGAATCTGTACAACTAGAGTTTCTTCAATGAAATGTCAACAAGTAGGCTTCGTTTCACATGTGCTGCTTGTACAGGGTTTTAATCATAATGTAGAAATTATGCAGGTCGCAAAAATCGTAGCATGATTTTTGTGTCAACATTTATTTTTAACAACTTTTTGAAGCAATAACAAAATAGTTATTATTGTAATTTATATAAAGTTGAAATAATTTCCAAACATAATTTGTGAGACAGTGTTTGATACTGTGGTTATTATTCGATACTGTGGTCATTATTCAATACTAGGGTTATTATTTGATACTGTGGTCATTATTCAATACTATGGTTATTATTTGATACTGTGGTCATTATTCAATACTATGGTTATTATTTGATACTGTGGTCATTATTCAATACTATGGTTATTATTCGATACTGTGGTCATTATTCAATACTAGGGTTATTATTTGATACTGTGGTCATTATTCAATACCAGTGATATTTCAGTTACAACTTTTCAGTTACAGTTACAGTTAAAGTTACAACATTTTTCAGTTTCAGTTAAAGTTATTTTTCCACAAACATTTTTCAGTTACTATTACACTTATTTATTTTTAAGTTAAAGTTACAGTTAACTGTAGATTTTATACACAGCCAAAAAAAAATCTAGATTTTTTTATTTATTTACAAAATGGTAAAACTTCGAGTTCATTTTCAAAAAAACACGAGTTTCTAGATTTTTGGAGAGCCTGTTTCTTTTTCCTGCAGTCATATCACTGCAAACCGAGAAGATGCGCTCCACATATGCTTCTGAAGCAGGTGCAGAGATAAGGTCTTTAGCGAAGGCCGCTATTAGAGGATACACTGCCTCTGAGGCTGTCCAGAAACTTAATCCAGTTTCATTAGCAGCTAATCTTTTTGAAGCACCAAGATAGGCATTAAGTTCTTCTTCAACAGAACTTCCGTGCCTAGATTGCTTGCTCGGAGAACTGGAAGCTTGCATTTCTTGGGCAAGCCTCTTAAATCTTTTTAACGGAGGTTGGTACAATTCATCAGAAGATGAAGATGCAACACTTGCTGGCATAAATGTAGAATTTAACACCTGTTAAATAAATGAATAAACTATAAGACAAATCCCAAGGCCATCTAGAATTTTTACTTTAATCTACATTTTAATCATAAACCATACTTTACCTTTTCTTTGATATATGTTTTTGCAGCATCAACAAGCTTCAACATATCATCACGCATAAGGCATGCTGAAACACTTGGATCCAGTAAGCAAGCAGCTGCAGGTAAGGCATCAAATTCTGGCGATGAAGCGTCTAAAAATTTAGCAAACCTTTTTCGCAGAGACTGAAGCAACATCTGAGCCTGCAATTTTGGTAATGTTGTATCTTGGAGGTGAAGAGTTAACTCAGCTACAGCAGGAATGAGTGATGACAGAGAAAGTGTGTCAGTTTGCAGATTATCTGTCATCTCTGCAAAAGGCTGTAAGAGTTTATGTAAATCTGCAACAGATTCCCATTCTGTGTTAGTTAGAGAATCGTGTCTCAATTCTTTTAAGATTTGCTCTAAGGGAGCCCGAATCGTCAACAATCTATCAACAACAAACAGTATTGAGTTCCACCTTGTTATACAATTCTTTACAACAACTTTTCCACACAAATTTATTAATTTTTCTTGTGCCACTGATGAGATTTTGATAAATTTCACCAATCCTTTTACTTTACATAACAAGGTTCGATAAGTGTTATTCTTTTCAAGTTCCTTGACAACCAGTTGTAAAGTGTGTGCAACACACGGTAGTCTATGCAGTTGAACAATTTCTTCTAGGGATGAGTCTTCCATAACACTGTCTTCTGTCACTGAATCAAGTGCTTCATCATCTGAATAATCACTATCTGGCTCATTGAAATTTTCCTTTTCTATGTTAGCTACTTTTACAGCTTTGATCATGTTTGATCCATTATCTGTAACAACAAACAAGACTTTTGACCTGCTGATGTTCCAAGCTGTTAGAGTAGTAAGAAGTTTATCAGCCAACATATCCCCTGTATGTGGATGAGCAATCTGATGTAAATTCAAAACAACATGCACTGGTTGATTTTGGGATGGACTGTAAAATGAAGCTGACACAGCCAGATATGATGCTGTCAGGCTTTTTTTAGACCAGCAGTCCATGCTTATGACAATATATCGGGCAAGATTAAGATCTTCCTGGATACTAAAACTCATGCCACGGTGTGCTGCATTTAGGAGTTTTATCATTCCAGATGAACCTGCACAAGAATTTTTATCTAATTTATAAAAATTAATTTAAATTAAAAAATACATTTAAACACACACTTGGCAATGAATATTTCGGATCAGTAACTGTATGGTATTCTTGAACATCCGTGTTATTTAAAAATGTAGTTGGCAGACCAGTGCTTATAAATATTTTTGTCCAAAGTTCATCTCGCAGTTTGGTCTGGGGTGCATCTTTATCCCATTTTTGCTTTTTTTTGTTCTCTCCTTGGATAAAACTTGGCAAGCTTGGTTGCGAACTGGGCGGCACTAAGAACTGTAAAAAGGTATTGATAAAAAAGTCATTCTATACATTTGTCAGATTATTTATTTGAATCTTCGACTTAACGGATTTTGAATCGGAAATCTGATTTCACGGAATAGTGCAAAATTCTGATTAATCGAAGTCAGAAATATTTAGATAACCGATTTTGATATCCAATATTAAGTATTACTATGTATATACTAGCTATATATATATATATATATATATAAATCTCGTGTCGTAGTGTTTGTGATTGAACTCCTCACTGAAAAAAAAACTAAATAACCTACCCCCTATCCTCAGACCTACCAAATGTACACAAATTTCATAAAAATCGGTTCAGCCGTTTCGGAGGAGTTTAATTAAAAAAATATTTAAAACATTTACCTGCAGTGTAGGTTGAATGAGTTGAGCGGGATGGGCATTGTCCTTTTCTTTTAATATCAGAGAATTTGCTATTTCGTTGTGCTTGCTTTTTAAGTGATTCATCAAGTTCGTTGCATTTTTTCCTTTTAAAAAGCTACCGCAGTTTTCGATCTTGCACTTTGACTTGTCAACTGATAGCTCATAATCGAAATATTTCCATACACTACTTTCTTGTTTTCTGCCACTATTGTTCTTGAACATTTTCTACAGAACGATCGCAACAGCACTATCAACTATCAAAAATAACAAAAGGCCGGGAATAACTAAACAGCACCATATATACTATTTGTTAGGTAACACCAAAGAACTCGATTTTTATCTTTAGATAAAAAAATAAATCTAATAATTAATTTATTTAGAAAAAAATTACCTTAAAAATATTTTTCAGTTAATAATTATTTTTGTATTATTTAACTGAATTTATTATTCAGTTACTATTACAGTTAGAGTTATTTGCCGTATTTCAGTTACTATTACTATTACACTTAACTGACCGTTATTTTTCTATTATTTTCCGATTTCAGTTAGTGTTACAGTTAACTTGAATATCACTGTTCAATACTATGGTTATTATTTGATACTGTGGTCATTATTCAATACTATGGTTATTATTTGATACTGTGGTCATTATTTGATCTTGTGGTCATGATTCAATACTATGGTTATTATTTGATACTATGGTTATTATTTGATACTGTGGTCATTATTTGATACTATGGTTATTGTTCGATATTCTTGATAATCTGCACACGTTTGTTGCAAGCACTGAAACACGATCTCTTTTCAACGGAAATGTGATTCCATGAATGCATTTTGTTTTTCCTAGATTGAACTATTTGTTTTGAATCAGAACTTCTGTGAATTTTAATTAATTTAATTACAATTTTTGAAAAAGTGAAGTATTTTAACATTATAATTTGTTTGAAGAATAGTTACTCAATTCTTTTCAATTTGGGTTTCGGCGAACAAACTGAAAACTTTGTTGTTCAACTATGAAAATTTGGAAGCATTTGAAAGAAAACTAAAGTTTTTCAAAAGTAAATGTAAAAATAAACACATTTAAGTTGTTTCAGTAAAATAGATAACTACTCGGATGCATTTAAAATACTCCGGCGTTTTGTTTGGAAAGCAAAATTAGAAAGTCGTCAAGTTATTTGTAAGATCATTTTTATGACGATAATATAAAAATCTTTCCGATTTTAAAAACATTCTCGTCTGTGCAAAAAAATATTTAAATTAATTTTAATCTATGTGTAAAACTGAACAACAAATTTTCAACTAACAAATTTTCAACAAACATTTTTTAGCGTTGTCTCCAATGACCATCGAAGGAAAACAAAATGGCTGCACATGTGGTTATGTTAATTCCATAGGTGTCCGCAGAAATATTCAACGCTTTTTTTCTTCTCTATCTCATTAGTTTTTTTCCAGAATTGTGCGATAGTCTATGGGGGCACTGGTTTTTGACTAGCACCCCCCCTCCCGAGTCATCGGTGATTATTGAAGAGAAAGTTGAATACACTTAAGTTTTTTCAAAAATATTTTATGAAAATAAAAAACATGTACCACCTATATTCCTTGGTCATCAGCCATTCTTATAAAATATTTGAGTTTTTTTTAGAAAAAAAATTAGTTCTAACCTATGGTTTTAACATTGAAAAATTAATGTCAAGCAAACAAATTGATTTTTTATCGTAATATTATTGTTGCATTTTTTGGAAACAAAATACATGTAAGAAAATTGTTTTTTTAAAGATTTTTTTCCAACTTTCGATAATTATTTTGATTAAAATTTCATTTGTAGTATAGTTATGTTTCAACATTAATCTTGATTTTTTTGATTTCTTAAACGTGTTTTTACATGAAACTGATCATCTTAAAAAACGTATTCATGATATTCAGCAGAACATGGTCGATCTTCCTTTCATTCACATCCGCCCCAATTATTCATCCTTCACGTAGAAGCCCTCACATTAAAACTTTAAATCTTCTTATGAATTTTAAGTATTCAAAAGCGGATTTAAATCTATTCAGAATTATAAACGCACTTTAAGGTTTGAATCTTCTAAGCTTTTTTTTTGTTTTATTTAAATGTTCTTTAAATCTAAAAATCGAAACTAACTTGGAGTGACCCTACGACTGAAATATTGAAAAAATAATTAAGAAACCTGTTGATGTCTTGAAGGTTTTCATCACATAATCTGAAAAACTAAAATTATATACTTTTTTAAAAGCTGAAAACATTGACAACAAAACAGTTGCTTGGAGATGGAATGACATAAACGCGTTTTTTAAATAATGTTAATTTCTAAATTATCTATATATAAAATTCAAAATGTTGAAAGTTGTATTTTTTAAATAAATTAAATAACCTAATTTATCAAAGTTATTTCTGGTTTAAAAAGCCTGATCATAATAAAATGGAAAATAGTTTATTATTCTAAACATTAAAGTTCGTAATAAGTTTTATTTTGCAGTAAAATATTTTTTGTTTTATTCGTTAATTAAACACGAATGCTTTGCAGGCAACAACTCTGTACTGTTTAGTGACCGAGTACGTAACAGGTGGGGATCTCCTGGAGTACATCAAATCTCGAGAGAATCACCGATTGGACGAAAGCAGTTCGAGACTTTTCATCAGACAACTCGTCTCAGCTGTGGCGTATTTGCACGAACGTGGTGTTGTACATCGGTCAGGCATTTTTTCATTCGCGGTTTAAATAATTTCTGTTTTACAAATAAGTTTGTTTTTTTTTTATAATTTTTTTATGTCATGAAGTACTACAAATATCGTGACATTTTTACATGACAAGCAAAAGTTTTCATTTTTTAATTTATAGTTTTTTATTTATTAGAGATTTGAAAATGGAAAACATTTTGCTCGACGAAAAGAAAAGAAACGTTAAACTTATTGGTATTTTAAATTCTTTAATTTCAAAAAATAAAAATAAGGTTTTTATGATTTAAAAAATGTTTTTGATAACCAGACATTTGAATTTTTAAAAATAAATTTGCATACTTGAAAAAACTAATATTATAGCACTCATCTTATTTTTACGCATTTAAATGTCTATGCAGACTTCGGACTGAGCAATATTTTTCGAAAACGTTCCATGCTGCTACGGACACATTGCGGTTCTCCAGAATATGCAGCACCAGAGCTGTTCATTGTCGGTAAAACATACGGTCCTGAAATTGACATCTGGAGTTTGTAAGTCAACTAATTATTTTTATTTTAAGTATTCAATATCGAACACTGAATGTACTTAACGGTTAATTTGGTTTCTGTTTCAACTACCAGAGGAATTATAACGTACGCCATGACTCTAGGCCGGCTGCCATTTTGCACAACGTCAAATGACGAGTACCAAAGACACAAATTGTTACAACAAATTCAAAAAGGACTTTCCGCCGTTCACGAAAAAGAAATGCAAATACTTTCTTCAAGTAACAAAATTTAAATCAAAGTTAAAAACTGGTCAGTCATGGTCAAGTATTTAAATAATATTAGTAAAAAAACAGGAATGTTATTTGTAACAGAAATAGATTTTTTTTGTGGGAAAATGTATGAATAAGGAGAACTTCCAATAACCACATGGATCTTCTAGTAATAAAACCCCAACAAAATAACTATCGTTATACGTCTCAAATTAAATAATACTTATAATTGTTCAATTTAAAACTAAAAAATAGTAAAAACAAATTTTAAATTTTTTTAACTTCTTTGACAAAAAGTTAAAATGTTGTTTATCTAAATTTATCAAAGTTGAGAAAAATTAAATTGAGTTCTCATAAGAATGATTTTGAACTTAAATAAACCGTCGTTCAGTTGAATTTCAGACTTTGTTACAAGACAACTTAATACACGAGAACGTGTACGCAATGAACATTCTTTGAGAGGACCCCTATACAATGCACCAACAAAACTACTGATACCAAAAAATCATAAGATCCACAGATCAACCAATTCCATAAGCAAAACTTTTCTTGTTTCTGTAATTCTCAACAGTTTAACAACGAAGAGCCGGCAACATAGATGGGTTAGGTCGCCTTGTGGCTGGCATTGGTGGGTTTATAATTCTACAAGGTGAGACTTATAGAACAAAATTTGGAAGTTTACAGCTTGTAAGTTCTCGTATAAAAATTACTAAATAATTTTGTGTGAGCGTCGTGGTAGGTTACCAACAGTTTTGGCAAATTCCGAAATATTTTGGGTTTTCTACCTCAAATCCGATTGACCTGTCTGACCAATTTTGTATTTAATTTAAGATAAAACCAACTCAAAAATGTTCTAACATGTTGCTTTTAATTTTTTATTATTAATTTTAGGTTGTCGAAATCTTCTTTACCAGTTAATTGAGCCTCAACCTCAACTTCGCATTCCTCTCTCAGAAATTCAAGTCCATCCATGGATTACTAAAAATGGGAGACATCCATTTTTTCTTTTTACAGGATTCCCTAAAACGAATCTGTTAAGAAATCAGGTAACAAGTTGGTATCGCTGTCTTGAGAGCGCAACTTAATGAGAAGGAAAAAAATTGAATAAAACCATTAACTTATTTACTAGATAACAAAATATTAAGAGCTCATGCACAAGAGAAAACTTAATTTTATCTGCAATTTTACGGTTTTCTCATAAACCAAAATATGTCAATCTCATGGGCACACTTGTTTATGGCAATATTTTTTATTTAAAACAACGTTTTTGGAATGTTATTAATTACTTATTACATAAGACTGCTGATCATTCGAGCAAGGAAGCGTTTCGATGTGTTAATGAGGTAATTTATGGAGAGGTAATGCGGTTATCAAAATAGTGATATTGATACTAACGATACTATGTAGATATCACAAACACTAGCTAAAAAAATAACCATTCCACCATCCATAATTACAAAATAATTGTATTTTCACGGGCAGACACCAGCCTTGCTCCCCCCACATGAACTTCCCTGACGCCTATGGTTAATCTTGATCATCGCCCTCTTCATTTTGTTGTTTCTTGGCTTTTCCAACTGAGATAAATAAATCAGGATTTTGATTCCTAGGTTATAGGAGAGCTTTCTTATCTGTCCGAGATTAAAAAGGGTATTTTGAATGAGTTGGTCAACGAAAACAAATCAGACGAGATATCCGCCATGTTCAATATGATGATGGACAAGAAAAAACAAGACTTAGGTGATTTTTAGAGATGGACAGTTTTAATATATTTATTCACTTACACGTCATCTCATCAAAAAATTTTAATTTATCTAGTTGAAGTTTTTTAATTTATAGGTTTTTATGACATCGATTATACCAAAAAACTCTGTCAATCAAAATCAACCGATAAAACTTCAACTCCTGAAAGTTGTAGGACCACGTCAACGCTTAGCAGAAAAATAAAAACGAAGAAAGTTATTTCAAAAACAGGTTTGCGTCTATCGGATTAAATAAATTATTTTAATAAATTCATAGTTTGATTTTCTAAGCTGCTTAAGACAGTTTTAATAAAATTTGGAGTTTTGATTATGATTGCCAATCATGCAAATTCTCATAATATAATAATTTATCGTTAGATAATAATATAAACGTTGTTACGATAAAAAATCAAATGTATTTTTTTATATTTTTTACTATCTGGAAAAAAATAATTAAAGAAATCGACACTCAGGAGTGAACTAAAATTGCGAAACAGAATTATTAATTTACTTTTTAAGAGTATACGTCCAAGAAATATAATTATTAATTACTTTTAAGAGTATACGTCCTAGAAATATAATTATTAATTTACTTTTAAGAGTGTACGTTTAAGAAATATAATTATTAATTTACTTTTAAGAGCATACGTCCAACAAATATAATTATTAATTTACTTTTAAGAGTACCTATACGTCCAAGAAATATAATTATTAATTTACTTTTAAGAGTATACGTCCAAGAAATATAATTATTAATTTACTTTTAAGAGCATACGTCCAACAAATATAATTATTAATTTACTTTTAAGAGTAGGGGAGATGGGGGCTTTTTGATCTCTTTTGAGGTTTTTTGGCGATAACAGTCAAGCCGTTCAAAAAATCTACTTTTTTTTTTTTAATTACAGAGAGAAACATCTCTTCTATGTATTCAATTAAGTTTGACATTTTATAATGTAAGAGAACTATTTTTAAATTGAACTTTGGTGCAATCCCTAAAAAAGATCAAAGTGCCCCGCATATGGGGCACTATGATCCCCCCCATGGGGCACATTGATCCTAGGTAAAATTCAGTACGATCCCACATCCAGTTCTCTCAAAAAACACATGAAAACAGGTATAATAGCTTTTATTAATAATAATAATCATTAAATTTATATAAATTCAACACATGTTAGGAAAAATGGATAAATCTCCTGCAAAGACCAAGTGACGACTGGCTCGAGCAGTCCCGCCATGATGAATTGGGTCTGGAAGTTTACAAGCAATATCATCCTTTTCAAATTGGAATAATTCATCATTTGCACAAATGAAAATATCAAATTATAGGACTACACTAAGCCTCCAATGCCAGGAGAATGCGTACATTTAGTATCCTAGTACAAGGGGCACTTTGATCAACAGATCAACGTACCCCATATTGGTACAGATCAAAGAGCCCCTTTGACATGGACCACGCTATAAATGGCGATATCTCATCAATAAATGTTGTTTGAGAATTAAAGTATGCCATAAAATAAGCATTAGATATGCGTTTATACAATCCAAAATTAATTTTCCCGAAAAAATGTTTGTTTAATTTGTAATTACAGAAACTCAACTGTTGTGAAGATGTACTTTTCTCCGGTCAAATCAAACTTTCGTATTTATCAACTTTCAGCAGCGGATTGTTGAAAAGAAAATAGGACTAAAAATAGTACGGAAACAAATACAAACCATAAACAATTTTTTTTATTTTTTTAATTTAGAAATTATTACGTTATTGCCAAAAGATCAATGTGCCCCAGAGATCAAAAAGCCCCCATCTCCCCTACCTATACGTCCAAGAAATATAATTATTAATTTACTTTTAAGAGTATACGTCCAAGAAATATAATTATTAATTTACTTTTAAGAGCATACGTCCAGCAAATATAATTATTAATTTACTTTTAAGAGTATACGTTTAAGAAATATAATTATTAATTTACTTTTAAGAGTATACGTCCAACAAATATAATTATTAATTTACTTTTAAGAGTATACGTCCAAGAAATCCCACGAATCGAGCCACGCCAACAAACAAAAGCATAAAAAAAGTCAAAGTGCAAGTACTCATTGTCAGACATGCCTTGTTGACGACAAAGATGCACAGACCAGCTTCAAAACGCCCAGTGAAACTTGCGACTTAATTTTCATGTCTTATCCTTATTTCAAACCTCCAACATCAAGCATAAGTCCTCCATTAAAGTTAAGCATGACCCTTGACCTGTCAGTTGCCAGTTTGAGTTCCACTGTCGACCAGCTCTACCGACCAGCCCAAATCGGTTTTTTTCCTTATGATTCCGTCCACGGTGTAGCTGCGAGCAGTGGAGTTGTGAGTTTAGCTTTGAATTTCACAAATAACTTGAAAAGATTGTATAGCCTTACGACGATATGAGTGACAAATTTCTCAAACAGTCGACAAAACGTTCATAATAGAATATATGCATTTTTGCATCATTTATAGTTCGAAACTTCCTGATGTTGTTGTTATTGTTGAATTCGTAATATTTTTGTTTTATGTGCTCAAGTTTAAGCCGTAATTTCTGAAGCCCACGTCATTTGCTTAGATATTGTTATTGGGCCACTGTTAGCATTACACGGGTATCTTGATATAACTACTAAATACCCAACTCAGATATAAACCTTTTAATAACGGCTACATCAAAAACAACATAGTTACATCAAGCCTTTTAAAAGTACGGAATAACTACTCGCGCTATTAAAATTTTTACTTAAAACAACGTATATAATTTTTTATGTCACCGGTTTATTCATAATTGTAAAAAACAATTCACTACCGTATGAGGCCTAATAAAAGATTCCCTATCTAGGCTGTGCACTAGTGTGTACCCACTATGTAATTATAAAGAATGTTTTTCATTAATGACCATAACAGTTATCCTTTACTTTTAACGTTCATACCTATCAACTGTTCAAAAAATTCCGACTTCGGATTGAACTTCTAAGGCTAAACATTTTTATTAAAAAGCTTATCAAGCTTAAGCAATCAACGTTAGTTGATCTCTTGAAATTTAGTTTGAACATGTTTTGTTTTATTTGAACGTTGAAGAGCAGAAAACAAATAATATGAAAAATATTAAGTTTAAAAATAATAAAATAAAACTAAAATATTTTTTCTCGTGGAAAATTATTTTTTCTTAAAATAATTTTTTAAATTTGCCTTTTATTCATTACATTTGTTTAATTATTTTATTTTCTAAAACATGTATTTAAATTAATTTAAACAATATGTACAGCCACCCAGAATGTCACCAAAAGAAGAAGCTAAGCCTTTGCCAAGAAAGGTAAAATGTTCAACCTTCTGCAGCATTTCGTTGAGAAAAAAGTTGGTTTTTCCGTGTAGCGTGGGCAGTAGAGATGCAGGTTCTAATTCACGACAAAACAAAAGCGACATCTCTGTTACTTCAAGTAGCAAAAATATCTGCCGACCATCTACATTGTTACTTAAAATAAGAACCAAAAAACCTCGTTTTTCTTCAAGAGCAAGCACAGCCACTAGCAAAGGTATCTGTTTTGGGAAGATTGTAGCCCCAACAGCGTCTCCAGAATGTTCCTTTGTTGATGATACAAGCAGTAACGAAACGTCTGACGACAGTGATGCTGACGAGGCTAAGAACTCTAAAGAAAAAACCTTTTCAGTCGCCAAAGACTTTCTGGCTGGCAAAGTCAAAGAAACCGATCTGACAAAATCGTTCTCACAATCTAATAAATTTCTTCAAAAAAACGTAAACTTTAAAAACAAATCGCATCTGAAATCACGGAAATTTTTACTCAGAACATTTTTTGAAAATATCTTATCTCGAAAAAATCAGCGGGATTCCAAGAACGCAGGTCACCCTACCTCAACAGAACGTCTTTCACTCTCGCTTGACTGTTTATTACCGATTGATCCAAACTCGAAAATAAAAGAAGCGAAAGAAATCAAAAGTTCTACAGATTTCATCAATTTTAGAGAAAAAACAGATTTTGTCAAAAATATTCCGATTAAGAAAAATGTCAGTTTTTACCTCTCGTCCGAAAATACTTTCCTTACCGACCAAAACCAGGTAGTGCCTTCAAACGCGATTGAAAACAAGAACTTTCTTCGTGTTGAATCCTTGAGGTAAAAATAAAATTCTTAAAACTGCCTCAGTAACGACATTTGTAAATAATTTATTGAATTCATTTAAAACTAAATGTTTTCAAGCATAGCTCAGAATAATAAATTTAAAGCTTAATTTGTGCACAAATGATCTGTGAATTATTAAAAATTAAACAAATGTCTAATTGTTATTCAACTGGTCTTTAAAATGTTCTTTATAATCAGGTCACTGAGCTTTTCTAGTCTTCCGGCGAATGACATGAACACGTTAGATCACCAGGTTAGTTGAAGAAGTGTTTTAGACGTTTCAAAAATAAAAAAAACAATTATAAATAATTTAAAAATGTATTCATCTCTAGATATCGTCCAACTGTACAGTCGACCACAATGAAATCGAAAGGCTGCATGCGTTGTTGTGACACAACATCCCACCGCCATATTTCTTTATAAATTTTGGTTATTTCTATAAATAAAAAATTATTTCTAAGCAGAAAAAAACGTCTATAGATTGTTGAACTCGAAGATGCCATATCTGGTTATACGGATTCCAAAGTGCTTAAAACGCAACATTGCTGCACTCTGTGAGCTTCCTAATACTGGAATTGTTTCTCCAAAAATATTTTTGCAATGGAGAAAATTAAAAATGAACATTCGACCAACCTGACAGATTTGTTATTAACTTTATAAAAATATTGTTACACACAATTTAGCAGTTTTTATTTTTGCTATATTATTTTTTATGTAAAACTGCATTATAATGATACTGTATATTGTGATGTTAACACTTGTAATATTTTTATTCCTCAAGTTTTTAAACAATTTTTGAGGTTCATATTTTTAATTAAAATTAACAAACCAGTCTTTTATTTAAAAAATTATGAAAAATGAAACTAAGATATCTAATTTTGAGCTTTAAATGTTATATTTTAGAGCAATACTGTACTTCTATTAAAAACTAATAAAATAAATATTGTGGGTAGAAAATGTAGAGTTTTCTAGAATAAAAATCTTTGATTTCACCAATGCTGGGGATCGGATGGTCAGTTTTTGCGAGGACCATCTCTCAATAGCATCCCTTATTTGCAGGGGCCATCTCGCAGGAGCACTTTTTATTTCATCTGCAGCAGAAACTTCAGTACGGTCAAAATAATTATCGTAACAAGTATCTATGATTTAAAAATCAAAAACGTGCTCTAACAGTGAAAAATTCCATAGCGGAAGCAGAAAGTTTAGACGACGGCGTTTCGGCAACAGCTGATTTGGCGAGACAATTTTTTGCTGGACGTTTTGGCATCCGCCGTTTTGGCTCCGTTCTGATTTTTACGTTAAAAATTTAATAACAAAAAGCATCTTTCATTAAATTGTTTATGTAATATAACAAAACTATATTAATAAGCTTATATATTAATACCAGTTTCCTTCTCCGCTTTCCCGTTCCCGGTCGCTTTTCCGCTCCCGTCGCTTTTCCGCTCCCGTCGCTTTTCCGCTCCCGGTCGCTTTTCCGCTCCCGTCGCTTTTCCGCTCCCGGTCGCTTTTCCGCTCGCGGTCGCTTTTCCGCTCTCGGTCGTTTTCCAGCTCCCGGTCGCTTTCCCACTCCCGGTTGCTTTCCCGTTCTCGGTCGCTTTCCCTTTCCCGCTCTATCTTTCGCTCTCAGTTGGTTTCCCGTTCCCGTTTTCGCTCATTTATGTATGTATATGTATGTATATATATATATATATATATATATATATATATATATATATATATATATATATATATATATATATATATATATATATATATATATATATATATATATATATATATATATATATATATATATATATATATATATATATATATATATATATATATATATATATATATATATATATATATATATATATATATATATATATATACATATATATATATATATATAGTTCCCGCTTGCTCACCCGCTCCGCTCCGCTCATTTTGTGACGGATTTCAAATTTTTTTCTCTACATTTGATTTCTCTTGACTCTCAAGGTTGTGTGAAAATTTCATTACGATCGGATGAATGGTGTAGCAATGCATAAAGAACATACATATATACATATATACATACATACATACATTCATACATATATACATACATACATACATACATACATACATACATACATACATACATACATACATACATACATACATACATACATACATACATACATACATACATACATACATACATACATACATACATACATACATACATACATACATACATACATACATACATACATACATACATACATACATACATACATACATACATACATACATACATACATACATACATACATACATACATACATACATACATACATACATACATACATACATACATACATACATACATACATACATACATACATACATACATACATACATACATACATACATACATACATACATACATACATACATACATACATACATACATACAAACATTCATTTATATATATATAGACAAGTAAGCCGTTAAAAAACAGGTTTTCCACAAATCCCTTATATTTCAGGATTTGCCGGCTTTTCATTTATAGCAAAAAATATTCTTTAAATTTATACATGTAAACATCTATATAATTGTTTGTTTAAAAACATAGACGGTTATTAATTATTACAAAAAACTGTTTAACAAAATGTAAACTTCAATAGAATGCATTGTCATGAGGAGCTACCTAAATTTTAAATTTCAGCTCGATTGGATGATGGGAAGTTAGTTAATTTTAGAAATGGACACAAAGTATTTTTTAAGTTCAAATTTAACTTTTAATTAAAAAACCTTGGTTAAACTTTTAGTTGCAACTAATTTAAAATAGTTGATAACTAAACTAAAAAAAGTAGTTAAGCTTTTTCCAACTGTTTCTTAACTTTTTTGTTTATATTGATTTTGGCACTTTCGGTTTTTTCAATTAACTAATAACATGATCAAAGAGTAGAATGACTCAATGCTTGCAATTTTGTTCCTTAATCATTAATAACATGATCAAAGAGTAGAATGACTCAATGTTTGACATTTTATTTTCAACAAAACTGCATTTTAAATGTTTATTTTTAAAGATAATCACCAAACGTTGCCACAGACGCGCTTATCAGAACAAAATCGGCATCTTGCACTAACATTTTTACTGTCCTGACTGTCACCTTTAAGCTTGATTTCTTCAAAACAAATTTTTACTATAGCACTATGGGCGCGTTGTTAAATTGATCGCCATAGTGAATTCTGGTGTTAACCCCAGTAGCGGTAAGGCGTAAGCAAAGCGGTGTCAAATGAATCCGGTAAAAAACCACGCGCCCTGTGCCTCCTATTCTTTACTGATTCCTAGTCTATATACTATCCTCTACACTAAAACATGGCCAGACTTGAGAGTTTAAAGGAAGTTACTGTAAACAAAACATAATAAGGTATAAACCTAAGAACTGATAAACATAAAGTTTTATTTAAATTTTTTAATCAACCAAATTTTATTAATTAAACCTTTTAGTTAGACACTATCACTTTAACTAAACTTTTTCGACTGAGTTAAACTGTGCTTTTAATTAAAAAAATGTAGTAAAACTATTAGTCAGTAACTTTTTAGTTAATTTTTGCCCATCACTGGTTAATTTTCACTTTCACAAGCAAGACCGGTAGGAAATTTAAAAATAAAAGAATTCAAGCTTTTGCCACTAGAATGACGACACAGATGACGACACGCCTTTAAGTCACGGTTATCTTTATTGTCATAATTTCATTCAACGTCGCCTACTTTCATTTCAACAAGCACCAGTTTTTTTCTATTATACGTTTTGTAATCATTTTGGAACTTAAAAAACAAGATCTAAATTTTAAAAAAAAGATATAATAAATAACTCTGTCACTTGGTGTAATAAAAAAATCAGATTAAAAACACTAATGAAGCGTGAAAGTTTCTAGACATGGATTCGGCATTTAAAAGATTGACCACAAAAAGATATGATAAAATGGTGGGTTTATGAAAAATATTAAAATAATAAAAAACATCTTAACAAAACTGTCATAAATATTGCTTCAAAAATACTGCACCAGCAATTAGTAATAATAATCAGTAATAAACCACAACAATAAAACTAGTTATCGAGCAGACAGTAATTAAATAAACCATAACATTAATAATTATTGAAATTGCTCTAACAGTGACAAAATTTCATAGTGGGTATCGAACAAAAATTGAATTACTTTAATTTCAAGTTATTGCATAATTAGATACAATTCAGAAAATAAAAGCACACAATATAAGGTGACAAATGAGATTTTAAAATGTTAAACACTGCCATACATGGATTCTAGCTGTTGCCAGTAGAACAACAAAACGTTTTCTTGTGGTTTGACTTTCCATCTGATAAAACCATTAAGGACTTAGCAATATTTTCGTCTTCCCGATCTATTAATACCCTGAAATGACAACAATGACAATTTTTAATATAAACATAAATCTTTCTATATGAAAATAACTGTTTGTTTGTTTGTCTTTTGTAGAAATCCAGCCTGCTCGACCAATTCAAACGAAATTTGGTAATCAAATAAATAACAGATTTATTTTTTAATTTTTCAAACTTTTTTCATTAATGAAGTCTACCTGCATGCCAAATTTTGCTCCTACGACTTGGATGTGATAAACCTATAATCTATCTATCTATCTATTTATCCATCCATCCATCCATCCATCCATCCATCCATCCATCCATCCATCCATCCATCCATCCATCCATCCATCCATCCATCCATCCATCCATCCATCCATCCATCCATCCATCCATCCATCCACCCACCCACCCACCCCGTTAACGGGGCACGTTGAACCAATATTTTATAACTGCTGTTGCTAAGCAGTTATTGTTCTAATGAAACATTTTCAAATGTACAAATGTTATCTAAGTCAAATTGATTTATCTTCAATCTTCTATTTTACTTTATATCTCCAATAAAATTCGGATTTCGCAATTTTTTGGTTTTGTTGTATTTGAGGTTTTTAAGTTCATCTAATTTATTACAAAAGTTGCGTAATTATTATAATTAATATTACTAATAATAAGTTCTTGTGTTACGAAACGCTATGGATTAAATCATTAAAGCTGCTTACGTAATTATTGTAACAACTTGTGTGTTTTAGAATGGTTATTGGGTTATTGTGAGAACACGCGGTAATCGGACATTTCCCCCCCCGGACATTTCCCCCCCCCCGGACATTTCCCCCCCGGACATTTCCCCCCCCCCCCCGGACGTTCCCCCCCCCGGGTAGGACATTTCCCCCCCCCCCGGAGAGAGAATATACTTTTATTTTTCATTTATTATTTTTTATTTATCCCCAATAGTTCAGTGCAATGTTTGGGTTAGGGTTAGGGTTAGGGTTATTTATCCCCTAAATAGTTCAGTGCAATGTTTGGGTTAGGGTTAGGGTTAGGGCTAGGGTTAGGGTTATTTATCCCCTAAATAGTTCAGTGCAATGTTTGGGTTAGGGTTAGGGTTAGGGCTAGGGTTAGGGTTAGGGTTAGGGTTATTTATCCCCTAAATAGTTCAGTGCAATGTTTGGGTTAGGGTTAGGGTTTGTGTTTCTTAGAAACACTCTTAGAAACCCTAGGGTTAGGGTTAGGGTTTGTGTTTCTTAGAAAAACTTGTGAAATTCAACTCTGCCTTGTCCTACCTCGTGGGGTGAGAATTATCATACTCATGGCGGGGGAATGTCCGGAGGGGAATGTACACAATTCACGCACACACATATTTATGCCATGCAAGAACACACTCTTGCAAAACCACAAATTCATACTACTACATAACCACAGGGGGGGGAAATGTCCTACCTTGGGGGGGAAATGTCCGGGGGGGGGAAATGTCCTAGGGTCTGACGGGGGGGGGGAAATGTCCGGGGGGGAAAACGTCCGGGGGGGGGGGGGGGAAATGTCCTACATTCGAACACGCAATGACCCTGAGAAAAACCCAGACAAAACAGCTAATAAAAAAATCTAATAACTGATAAAAATATCTAATAATTGACAAAAATTTCTGAGAAACGGCTGTTCAAATCCCGCCGGCATCATCAGCGTTCGCAGGGGGTTACGGTAGGCACCTGAAAATATGGCGGCAAGTCAAATATTTGTAGCTTAGAGGTCTAAGGACTAGAGCCACGTTAAAAATTGTCAAACTTTAAAATTCAATGTGTGTGTGATTATCACATACAAACCGCTAGAAAACTCTAAACGAAATTTGGCATAGGGGTAGATTCCCATTGGGGAGAAAATTTTAAGAAACCTAAATAAAAACTGTTTATTATATTATTTGATGTTGTATAGACAGAAAACAAGAAAAACATCTAACAATCAAATAAAAAAGCGAAAATACTTATGCCACACCTAACAAACAAATTGAAAACATTAACTATTCATTTTATAACTATCATTTACTTTTATTGATGTTTTTACTAAAATCATTTTCATTCAAAATAGTCCAATTACACAATGTAATATAAGCATTTTATTCAAGTTTTTTTCAAATATAAACATTATTTTATAGAAATGTTTGGCATTTAATAGCAAGGTAGCATAAATTAAAAATGAACATCTGTTAGGAAGATCATTGGTTGGTCACATAGTCTAATTTAATGAAATTTAGAGGTTGGTCGACATGGACGTCTTCTTTGACATTTTGCAAAGAAAGGAAAACATTTTTTGAAAAAGTATTTATGACAACCACCATGGTTATCAGCTAATTTTGGAAGCAAAAGTTAAGCTTTTAGTAGATTTTTGTATAGGTATTCTGCCCCCTCCATGGTTTTGTAAACGTGTCCCCCCATGGTTTTGCTGATATTATACTCCTGCTCTAGGGTGAATGCCAGTTAGTCTAAGTAAGAGAGGATAAGCCAGTTGCCACTTTATGCAAGCTAAGGCAGTCACTCCATACATCATTCTTAAAAAAAAGCTCAAGAAACATACAGAAACTTATAAAAAAAACTTCTCATTTCATGATAGGCTTAAAACTAGTATATTAATTATTTAAAAAATAGCTTGAAAAATATATTAGTTTTTATTTCCTTGATAAAATAAACTTAAACCTTAAAAATAATCAAAACAAATTAAAAACTATAAAAACAACTTGGCCAAATAAAGCATGCACTCTTCAATATTGTGACCAGTCTTTGCACTTGTTTCAAAAAATGAAGCCCCAAATTCCTATTTAAAAAAAATGGTTGAGTAACATCAAATGAAGATTAGTAAAAATCTTGTTAATAATAAAAAAAACTGCAAAACACACATAGGCAAGCTTTCTTGCTTCTCCAGGAAAAATATTTGATGTCATATTCCCTTTCTCTATACAATCATACTTGCTACCAATTACCATTATAGCAGTATTCCGCTCAATTGAATCCTGATAAAAAAAGGCATTTTATATATAAAAAATTATTATTTTAACATAAAGCTTTATATGTATTTTATATATAAAAAATTATTATTTTAACATAAAGCTTTATATGTATTTTATATATAAAAAATTATTATTTTAACATAAAGCTTTATATGTATTTTATATATAAAAAATTATTATTTTAACATAAAGGTTTACATGGATGTCTTCGAGCCAACTTCGAACATGAAGAAAGGAATCAATATTTGTTATGTCATACATTGCTATGACTCCATCTGCTTTTCTGAAATACTGATTTGAAAAGCTTCTATATCTGTATTACAAAAATTTTATAGAACACATTAAAAAACTTAATAACTAATAAAATCTCAAACTCTTCAATGAACAATATTTCACACAAACACACATGCACACACACACAACACTTATACACACAAACAAGCATCCACAGACCTCTCCTGACCAGCAGTGTCCCATAACTGAAGAACAACTAATTTTTCATCAATATGAATATTACACATATGAAAATCCATGCCTGAATATTCAGAAGAAGTTGCAATTAATTTGAACTTCAAAACATATTTATGTGCTATTAGCCATGGTAATGGAGCTAACATATCTGACTAACAATCTGAAGGTTGCCAGTTCAATTCCTGCTGCAGCACATATTTAAAAGTTAATTCAGTCTTCTCATTTTTTTTTATAATAGTTTATAGTTCCTTACACCAGGTGTTTTAAAATTGATCTAACAGTATGTAGGAAGTACCGAAGTACCTCCTGTCGTGGATCATAATTTGATCCTTTTAACTTTTCCCTCCTCATTTATCCAGGCATGGGACTGGCTTGCAATTAGCAAGGCAGAGTTTCAGTATTCCAGCTCACTGAATTGATTAAATAAATAAAAGAATGATTATAAATTTTGTACACCCTAACACTTTTTAAACTTAATTATCATTTTAGCACCGATAGAATTTCTGATTACACACAATTTTTTATGTATTTAAACAGATTTCAAATAAACTTTTAGTTAAAAATTACCAATTGTAGAAGATAGTTTTGACACAAATGACTTTGAACAAACTCTACAGATAAAAGTACTCTTCCCAACACCTGAATCACCAACAAACACAACTTTGTAAACTCGACTTGTCACTGATGAATCCAGAGATGAATCATCTTCATCCTACAATAAAAATTTAATTATTCTCATACTACAATAGAATTAATTAAATTATCCTTGTTCTACAATCAAAACAGTATTTTTAACTAATTTTTTGCAATGTAAATAAAATTACAGATGAAAATAATAGCATAGAATGGCATAGGGCTAGAAATTCTAGACAATATGAGATTTATATATATCACAGTCAGAATTCACCATAGGAGAATATTTGTCATTTCAGAAAGCCAAACATTCAAATCTTAAGATTTTATTTACAAATATCAAAACGTAGAAGATCTTGCCTGTGAACAGTTTGAAATAATTTCTACATCTTTTATCATCACATCATCGTCAACAGAACTGCAAATAAAATAATGAAACAATACAAAACCAAACTGTGAATGAATTCAAACACAAACCCTAATTATTGAATACTGACAAATTTCTGAGAAACTGTTCATCAACAATTGTTTCAGAATTTATTGCCTGTCTTCTTGGTGATACCTTAAATATTAAAAAAAATACAAAATACAAGAAAATAACTTTAATTTATGATAAAAATGTTAAATTGTGGCATTATCAATTAAATTTGTTCATTAAATTGGTTGTCAAAAACAAATTTAAATGTTACACCATTCTAGCCATTACCAT
Organism: Erpobdella octoculata; assembly: GCA_963978895.1. NCBI lineage: Eukaryota > Metazoa > Annelida > Clitellata > Hirudinida > Erpobdellidae > Erpobdella > Erpobdella octoculata. The sequence goes on along the minus strand of OZ022238.1, from coordinate 39,311,649 downwards.
TTTTTCTTCATATTCATCCTGTTTATCAATCAACATCCGATTTTCCCTCCTGGAAAGTTAGGAAAAATGACAAAGATGACTAAGCAGAATTGATAAAAAAAAATAAATCTAAAAAACTCACTGACTCAAGATTTTGGATTTGCTTGACAAGGCTTTTTCTTTCAAGTGCAATCCATTCAGAAATTTCTAAAGAAATTCTTTGGAATAGAAAATAACACTAGAACGTCAATCAATTAAAAATGTCAATATTACAAAATATGAGAAGAAATTACCGTCGTTGATGGTCTATATGTTTAACGTGCTTCCCACTTCTTTCAGTTAATTGCACTTGATTGGATTCTGAATTCTGCTCCGAATTCTGGTATTCTTTTTCCATTAGAGATTTTTCCTGCAAGTTGTATACTTGTATTGTGAACTATGTAATGAGATTGCTAAGTATACAAAATTTGGAAGAAAAAAAACCTCCATTAAAAACTCATTTTCACGTTGAGCAAAAGCCTTATTGATATTCATCTCTTTGACTTTATCTTCCATCTTTCAAAAAATAAATAAATGAGTTTAAAAATTAACGGCTAAATATAGCTTGGTTCATTACCATAAATTCATTTCAAATTTTCTCCTTTAAAAATTAACCTAATCAACAACAACTCTATAAAAATAAAAATGAAGACAAAAACCTGCTTTTGCTGAAACTCAAGTTCTTGCAATCTCCTTTCCTTTTCTTGCAACTCAAATTCTAATTTTTCTCTTAACTGCTTTTCTTTTTTCCTTTCCTATAAAATAATTGTACACAAAGATAATCGATAACAAAATAAATAAAATAAAATAATGAGTTAAATTATAAACAATTAAAGTCATAAATATAAATATTTATTGTTTCTCACCTCGACTCGAATTTTTATTTTCTCCTCCGATATTTGAGCTTCCATCTCAGCACACAGTATGCGAAACTCTTCGTCGTAGGCACTTTTTCGGCTGCAGAAATAAAATTTGTTTAAATAAGTTATTAAATAAATAAATTGCATATAGAAATACATCACTTTTCAATAGATGCCCGCAAAGCTTTATAGTCCAGATGATTTTTCTGCAACATGGACACAACTCTTGAAACAAAATCTTCAAGGTTTGTTAGCATTTCAGGCTGCTGTTTGCTCAGTCTCATCCACAATGATTTGATTGCTCTGGCACTATAGCAATAGAAAAAAATTTCAAATTTGTGCTACTATAAAAGCACAATTTTACAAATCAACAAACTCCTCATCTTTCCCACAGTCAGAAAAATTTTCAATTAAGGTATTGAAATTTTTAGAGCTTATGTTTGACTCATCTTCTGGAAGATCATCACAGGTATAATCAAAATCTGCTATCAAACTGGTTGGAGACAAACCAAGAAAATTTCCTGATAGGAAAATATTTAAAAAAAAATTTTATAGCTAGACAAAGAAAGTTGATACAGAAATGTAAGAAGTTTTTCAACAAACCAAAACCTTGAGTGAATTCATGTACAGTTAAATATCCCAGCTGTTGATTATCTAAATTATTAAAAACAACCTCCAGTTGTTCCAGTGACAATGGCAATTCATCCTTAAATACAAAAAATAACATAAATGAAATAAAACCTCTTCTATACTATAAAGCCTTACAAAATATTCACTTTTAGTTTAAGCATATCTCGCTTTGTGATAAAACCTTTGGCTTCAGAGTCACACAAATCAAAAACAACTCTGGCTTTTTCAGCCATAGTTGCAAGTAGTTCACCTGGATTTTCATTTGATATGTCCATAATTTGTAAACCTTGAGTAAATTTAATAAAAATTGTAATGAATTCAATTGTGCTATTTTTTTATCTTTTTGTTTTATAATCACAAAATTACAGAATCAGTTATTACGGATTAACTCGGATTAACTTACCTTACGACGTGCATTTATGGTGCACTCTTAATGTCTATGTTAAAAAATGAAAATAATAAATAATGACTGAAAACTTAAAAGGTTGACTTGTTTAAACTTCGTTAGTTGTAACAGTCACAGTAATAAAAGCAATCAAGGTAAATAAAAAGTAAAAAATAGGTGGAGCCTAAAAGTTGTCGGTGGCAGTGAGGTTGTCAGCTTGTCAGCAGGGAGGCCGAAGCTGTCAACAATCATTAGCACCGGTCGCATTCATTTATTTTATTCAATCAACAACAAAAATTAGAAACTTTTTTAAAGTTTGTATTGAAAAAATACTCAAAAGAACACAAGTTTTAATAGCGATTTAAAACTTCGTTATTATGCCCACTACTGCAGTCGTGATCCAAGAATTTGGTAAGGCTTTTTTAAAACTTCGATTACAGTCGTTATGTAAGAAGTTGTGAGATATCTTAATTTTTTTGTCTCAGTAGAACAAACAAAAAAATTGAAATTATTGAACTTTCTATTTACCGAGCAGCTGGGTTACCCTCAGAGCTTTGTGGGAATGACTAGGCAAGAGTAAGACTCGTCCATGTGTTAACCTTTAAACTGAAACAGTTTAAGCCAAATTTAAACAACTCTACTACATCCATGATTTTGGTTGGCAAAATTGTATTTAGTATTTATGGCTACAAGTAGCGGCAAATCCAGAGGGAGGGCCTGGGCCCCAGAGATGGACATGGGTTGGGTCCAATTTTTTTGACACATGGGTGGGTTGGGTTGGGTTGAAAAAAACAACTAAAAATTGTTTTTTAATTAACAAAAAAATTTAACTGTAGGTTGGGTCAGGGCCGGATTAAAGTCGTCGTAGGCCCTAGGCACCAGGGCCGTTTTAAGGTCGTCGTAGGCCCATAGACAGACTTATCATTGAGATAGAAAAACGGCGAGCAGCTTACGCAGTATTACATTACAGGTTCAGTTTGCTTCTTGACAGATCTTTGTCAAGTGATGAAATAGTTTCAAAAGCAAACGAATTAATTAAGATATATTCATCAGATCTGGAAGAGGCATTTGCAGATGAGTTGCTTTTGTTTTCTAGAATGTTCGCCGACACAAATTCTTTTGCTGAAATGATGAAGGCCCAAATAGAAGATAAGTTGGTCACAAGTTTTTCAAATGAAAATATTGCCTTTCGAATTTATCTTTTAACTTTTGGATCAAGTTGTGAAGGTGAACGATTTTTTCAAAACTGAAACTTATCAAAAATTATCTGCGGTCGACGATGGGACAAGAACGATTGTCTTCTCTTGCATTTCTTTCAATTGAAAACGATTTAATGCGGGAAATGTCATTTGAAGATGTTATTTGTGATTTTGCTCATGCAAAGAGCAGCAAAGTTTATATAGTTGAGTCTATAATTTAGTCTACTGTGTATAACAACTTAACTAAAAAAGTTTGTAATTATAAAAGTGATTGATTTTGAGTTTTATTTTATTTCTTTTTCTCTATTTTTAATCACTCAATAAAAATAAAAAAAAAACAAACAAATTTTATGATTTTTTGTAGGCCCCTAATTGTTCGTAGGCCACAGTGGGTCAGAAAATTTAACGTTTCAGGTGGGTAGGATGTGGTTGAGTTGAAAGGTGGGTTGGGTTGGGTCGCTAAAAATAGACCCATGTCCACCTCTTCTGGGCCCCTTACCTATACGTTTAAAAAAAATTAACTTTAATTTTTTACTTAGTTTGTAACTTTATTTTGTTTAGCTGAAACCTAAGGCTAGGTTTTTTACTAAATTCACTCCTCGACCATCAATAGTTCTGAAATTTAACAGATATTTTAAAAAAACCAAATAATATCTAAAAAAACATTTAGAACTCCACCAGCAGGTTCAGCAAAAAATAGAAAGCTTAAAGCGCTTTCATTTGTCTAAATAAGCTAAGATGATTTAACGACAAGTTTTTACAGAAGTAATTATTTATAGTAAGAATGAAAACTGAAACAAGAATGAAAATTTTTCCTGATTTCTTCATGCCGCGGATTTAACAAATACCCCAACTATTGATTGGCTTTTTTTGACGTGTGGATCTAACCGTAGATTATTGCTGATAACCAAAGTATTACAGTGCAACAGGTTCAGTGGGAGTCAAGCTATCATCAGGTATTAACTGTTTTATTCAAAAATCTGTTCAACTACCTACAACCTAAACTTAGCTGGCTCCAAGAGCTGTGATGATTTGGTAATTTTATTATTTCGCTTCCAAAGCGTGTAAAAAAGATTAAACAGTTCACTGACGCAGTCACGACTGTCACGAGAGAGTTTCACGGGTTTTAAATCTCTGCAATTAGTTAAAAACAGTCTAGCCAAACTAATATTTTTCAGTAGGTTTCTGTAGGGTTTTCCGCAAAACATCGGAAATGCCATAGCACAGGTCATAGGAAGGTTTTTGAAGGCAAAAAAGGCATTTTGGATATATATATATATATATAGATTCTCTGTCTATGTCTATCAAACAAATTTAACTTAAAAACTACTATATTACCAAATCAATTTCATTTTCATTTTCGTTCAACTTCGACAAATAAACTATACAATTGTAATTTGTTACCCCATTTACTAAATTAATATTATTATTTAAATGAATCTTCTACTTTATATTTTTTATCTACAGCTTCCAGCTCTCCCATTTGCTTTGCATCTAGCTATTACCATTTTAGGTCCAGGATGAGTTTAACTAGGGGAAAGTTACATAAGATGAGACGGTTCTTAAGATGAGACAGCGCCTATAAAATTCCGATGGTTCTGGTTTAAAATGAAATTTTACTTTCGATTATAGCTTCTGAATTGTTTGCATCCTTTCTTCTTTTTTCGGGCAGAAAAAACAAGAGTGGTATTTTTAAGAATTATCATAAGAATTTGGTGCTATTTAGTCGGGTTTCTCAATTCAAGGTAAGCATTCATTATTGTTTGTGTGCGAGAATTATAAAAAATCTAAAATAACATTTTTGTTTTTTTTTATTTATTGTATTTATTTGTGCATTTTTTAAATTTTAATGTGCGTTATTGCCTACACCATGGTGAATTAAGTGCAATGGTATACTAGTTCCTAAGATGAGACATCTAATAGTTTCCCAAGATGAGACGAGGCAAAAAGATTAAACAAAGATAATAAATTTGTTTATTGTAGCCAGCAGTTTCTTGACAAAACATTAAATATATACTACTGTTATTAGGTTTGACTTGAATTTTTTAATTATGCTATTTTACACAAAAGAAAATCACAGTGAGAATCATGCAGGAAGCAGATAGGAAGTATTTAAACAGTATTTACCACACTTTATCGGCAATATTAAACCAATCGTTGTTAAATCACTTGTTAAGTTTTAATTGGTCATGCATCACACACTAAAAGTATTGATGTCTCGTTTGTTGTGAGCCGTTCACGAAGAGCAAATCTAAAAAAGCGGATTTTCTGCAAGTGGATTTTGTTTCTTCTACAACTAACGCACTTGCTGAGCAAGTACACGGCTGTAAAAAATCAAAAACTTACATTTGTAAAAACTGTTTAAGTGACTACGATTGTTGGAGCCTTATTTTGTTTGGTTAACAAACGAAAACAAAAATTTTTTTTATTAGTGGAGTCTAGAGTATAAAAATTATTATTTTTGTTGATTATAGTTTAATTAATTTGTTTAAATGATTAAATCTGGCAAAATTTGTTTTAAATGCTTTAAAATTGAAGATTTCAACGTTGTCTCATCATAGGCAACCCTCTGTCTCATCTTAGGCATCTAGTTGCCTAAGATGAGACAATTTAGGACCTTTACTAAAAACGCTACTGAGGGCTTTCCGTTCGAGATGTACAAATTTTAATTGTTAGATAATACGGCTAAGATACAAAACTACAAGGCTGGTGCAAAAATGTTTGTTAATAAACAGAAATAAGCCAACCAACTTAGTAAGTCTGAAAATCGTCTCATCTTCCCTATATGTGGTCAAATAAATTGATCGACAGCGATCAATAATTTTTCAAATAACATTTGTTCTTTCCATGGTACCAAATAATTAATTTTGAAAATGCTAAAAATAATTTATCCATTTCTTTAAAAAATGACGTAAATTTAAACGGTTAAACCTATGACGTAGTTTGAACGCATTTATTCAGGTAAGTATATATAACGTCTCCCAAGACCTAACGTTGTTTTTTTAATTTGTTTGACTGTTTTTGTTTTTTGCTAACTGTTTGTTGTAACTATTTTCAAAAATTGCCGTTCAAAATGGGCTCTCCAGAGAAGACCAGAAAAAGCAGAGATATTAGGGTGAACCCAGTGTCGTCTCAACAGACACAGAGCAGCGCAACAATTCCACTAACCATGTCTATGGTTGAAGCTAGCATGTTAGAGTATAAGAAGGATATGATGGACGATGTTCGGATAGAACTCGTTCAATCCTTTTCTGATTGGAAAGTTTATGTTGACAACAAGCTGTTTGAGCAAAAAATGTTGTGGAACGCAAACACAAACGAATCTTTGAAAGAAATGGGTGTGAAAATGGTAGAAAAGAGAGAACGGATTGTCACATCGGTGTCAGATTTGATACTCCAAGTGGAACAGGCATTGAAGGACGAGGCGGCTCACCAAAATTCACAGATGGTGAAAGTACTTGCTGAAGAAAGGGCCGAGTTTAAGAAGTTAATGATTGACGAGATGAGGAGTTCAGACGAGGAGAGACAGAAGGTGGAAGCAGCTTACAGAAAATCCGAACTCGAATGGAGAAATGCAGAAACAGAACGACAAAATGTAGAGTCCGAAAGAAGAAAAGCTGAAGCAGAGTTTAGAAAGGCAGAAGCGGAGTGGAGAAAAGCTGAAATAGAAAAAAGAAAAGCAGATGTAGCTGAGAGAAGAAAAACTGAAGCAGAATGGAGAAAAGCAGAAACAGACAGAAGAAAGACAGAAGAAGTTGAAAGAAGAAAAACTGAAATTGAGTGGATGAAGGCTGAGTCGGAGAGAAGAAAGTTGAAAGAGTCAGAGCAGAGAAAAAAGACTGAATTGAAACGTGCCGAAGAAAAGAGAGCAAAAAGGTAGGTTATAGATTCATTTTATTTTATGTAATGTACAATAATAAGTAATAAAAATAAAAATTTGAAGCAACGCTTATATATAAATGTACTAAAAACTTAAAAATATTATTTAAGTGTACGTAATAAAAAATGTTGAACCAAACTTTTCATTTTAAAAACTTAAAAAATAATATATGATAGTTTAATACATAAAACGCTTTTACTTTTATCTTCCGAATAAAAAATTTGGTTCAAAAAATTTATTACATACCATACACATAAATATTATTTTTAAGTTTTTAGTAAATTTATATACAAGCGTTGTTTTAAAAAAATTATTTTTATTATTTTTAGTGTTTAAATCTTTTTTTATTTTTTTAAATCTGAATACGGATATAACAACTGCATGCAAAAAATCAAATTTTTACAACCGTTAAAAGTGCTTTAAAGAAAGCGTTAAGAAAGCCCATGAAACAAACATCAAACATGAAAGCAAATTAATATAGGCGTAGTAAAAAGGGAAAGACAAAAACCTATGCTAACTACGGCAGCAACGCGGTGTTTATAACAACCGTCTATGAGTCTTATACTATTTGGAAGAAGTTAGTATTTCAGGAGTTTATGTTTTGTTTTTAGTTGCTAGTCACACGACTGTACCTGATCAACAGTTTATAAAAAAATGTAATCGTTTGTTGAGTTGAGACTTCACTCAAGACACCGACTACATTTGCTACCAACTTCTGGTCTATAACTTGTTTGTTTTAGATTTGCCTTGCTTTTGTTAGTATAAACAAGCGAAAGCTAATTTAAAAATACATACAGACAGTTATAAAATTTTATAAAGACATTGTCAAAACATTTCTTTGGCGGTTAGTAAGCAAAAGATGTTTATAGTTATTATGACTATGAAAGTTTTTGTCGTCATTATCAATGGGCTTGTTTAATTTATTTATTTATAATTTTTGCTTGGTAAATTTTTTAAATTTTATTTTTTTAACTTAAACTATACATTTTTTGAAGTGGTCAAATACTATAATGATCTTCCGAACTTCAAAACGTCCGTCGACATCCTATGGACATCCGGACAAATAAAATTAATCAAAGAATCTAAAAATTAGTCACGCAGATCGAGATATTCAAAATTGCATTAGTTTAGTTTGTATAAAAAAAAAGTAGTTCAGAGCAGAAAAGAACAGCTCATACGGCATAAGTGGATTAAACAGAAGTGTTAGTGTTCCTTTTTATCGAAAGAGAAAGCATTTAGTTGTTAAATAATGTTGATCATGAGCAACTGCCACGGCGAGTTCTCAATATAAGCTGCTCACAGAGCCGCCTTGTTTCGTTGAAAAAACAAAAGACGCTGTCGTAACATTTTGACATATCTTTCTATATTTTTTTTAGTATTAATTTATTTTACATTATAATTTATATAATAATTAAAAAATCATGCTTTCAATCTTAGCATTATTGTTTATTTTTTTAATATAAAAAACATACAAAATTAGAAATTAGAAAATAGTTAAAAAAAACTATATATATATAAATGACTGTCTGTGTGTATGTATGTCCTTTATGCATTGCTATACTATGCATAGGATCGTAATGAAATTTTCATACAACCTTGAGAGTCAATGGGGGAAGGTTTTTGTGAGAAAAATTAAAATCGGTCACAAAATGAGTGGAGCGGGAGAGCGAGCGGAAACGGGAACGGGAGAATGAGCGGAAACGGAAACGGGAGAACAAGCTGGAACGGAAAAGCGACCGAGAGCGAAAGAGCGAGCAAGAAATAGAAAGCGACCGGGAACGGGAGAGCAGTCGAGAGCGGGAAAACGACCGGGAACCAGTGATGTTCAAGTTGACTGTAACACTAACTGAAATCAGAAAATAATAAAAAAAAATAATGGTCAGTTAAGTGTAATAGTAATAGTAACTGAAATACGGTGAATGACTTTAACTGTAATAGTAATTAAATAATAAATTCAGTTAAATAATAAAAAAAAAATTAATAACTGAAAAAAATTTAATGTAATTTTTTGTAAATAAATAAATTTATTATTAATAAATTAATAACTAAAAAATTTTTTAATGTAATTTTTTTTAAATAAATTAATTATTAGATTTATTTTTTATTTAAAGATATTCGAGATAGTTGCAAATAAATATACAAAATATTTATAATAGATATTTATTTATATTTATTTTTGCTAATAACAAAAATGCTCAACTGTGTTTGATCGGCTCGGGTTTAGTTAGGTGAGATGCATCTGCCATAAACGTTTATAGTTAAAAATGAGCAACATGACAATTGATAATTGCAACCCATAATAAATTTAAGAGCATGGATTTGCGGCATTCATAAGTAACTCAAATAATAAAGCTCTTGTTTTTTTATTATACAGTTGCATGAAGGGGCTGGTCACAGACGTAATAAAATCACAAACCGCGCTCGACGTCGTAACGGATGAAAGGTCAGTAAAATTTAAACTTTGAATATATGACGTGTGAAATATGCACCGGCGTCATTTTAAGTAAGCCGTGGGGTGGCAAAACGTTTGCAAAATCATGGGGAGGGGGTACAACTTTTCAAATGTCTAAACATTTTTAATTTTGTGTTACTTAATGCTTAATTTTTTTCATACTTAATGCCTAAGTTTTTTTTTTCAGAAATAGCATATTGCCGTGAAGGGATAATTTTTCTAAAATATTTCTAAAACCTTATATACTTTTGTCTCCAAAAATAGCTGATGACCGGAGTGGGTAGTCGTATGTACTTATACAATTTTTTTCGAAATATTCTCTATTTTTTAAATTCTTCCTTGAGGGAAACTTCCCCTACCATCTAAATGACATCCCTGCCTATGAACACTAAGCTCCAGGCCCGTCCCGTACTGAATTGAGTCCAGCCCGGTTCATTTTTACAGGTCTAAATCCCGGCCCGTTCAGATAATCCTATAATAAATATCCCGGTCCGTGCATAATAGTATAGACAAGTCATCATCGGTAAATGATCAAGATTTTTTAACAACGGTGTTTGTTTTTCAAGCATTTATTTAAGCTTCAAATTTGAAGTCGAATTGAAGATGGAGATGGCAAAAAATTTGAGAAAGTAAGCTTTTGATTTGTAATTATTTAACATTTTACGTGGCATGTTGGCTTTTAAATCCCTTATTTTAACTTCACCGTTGGCCTTGCTTTCTTGTTTTTTTTGTTTGCTTGTTTACTTGCTTGATTGTTTCCAAACGTTGAAAGTGAAAATTAACAAACCTTCTGTTATCCAATCGAGCTGTGGCAATGAAAGCAAATGAAAAAATCATTTGATATTTTTTATATTGTTGATTACTTAATTTGATACTATGAATTTTTTTTCTACGTTGCGAGAACAGCAATTTTGACAGAATTTTGTATTAAAGCTTATTTTCTGAGAAAAAAAATAATTTTTCCACATGATATTCAAATGATGGCTCCGGATGCCATCCATCAGGTCAGATGAATGGCAAAGGCTTTATACATTATCAAAGTATGGATGTTTAAGGACCAGTTCCAATTGACTGCACCTGAAGAGAAGGCACTCCGAGATATCAGCCGGTTTGCTACTTTTGTGTACACTAAGGCCCGGGCATCTTGCCCAAATGCTACTGCATCATCATCAAATGACCTAATTCTCTTCAAATTGCTGGTGAAATATAAGGCCATAAATGCCGGGATTCTGACTGCAGTTTCATGGCTCTTTCCAGGCAGTTATAGTACATAAGTGAATAACAAGTGCAGCTGAGCAGTATTGAAAGCAAACAGTTATAAGACTTTGTATCTCTCTGTCAATACCATGCACTTCTTTGAAATACTTTAATTGTCAACCAAGTTTCTAACAGATGTAGAACCAGATCAATGGGGACAAGATGAAGAATTCCAGAATGCCAAGCATGAACTCAGAATGCTGAGAGTGTTAAATAATGTTGCCAAGCGAGGAGTCAAGCGGATTCAAGATTTTAATTCCTCCTTCACACAAAATGAAGAACAGAAGCAGTACCTACTGCAAGTCGCTTCAGAGCACAGAACCAAGTTTCTTGAGGTTAAGAAATTTTTGCTGCTGACAGGACGGAACACTAGCAATAAACTTTAAACAGATTGTAAAAAAAATTTACTCAGCGCATTCTGTCAACTGGATAATAATATATTAGTACCGAAACCAGAATATTAACTTTTTTACTAATTTTTAATGTTCTTTAATGAAAGTTTTTGAAGTTAATAACTGATTTGGTAATTAGTTAATTTAATATACACTGTTGAATTATCTAATATTTTTAATATTGTTGATTAATTAATTTGATACTAGGATTTTTTCTACGTTGGGAAAATACCAATTTTAACTAAATTTTGTAAAATTCGAAAGCTCTGAGCAACCTATGTATTTCCCTTAATTGTAGTTCAGCAATAACTTTAATTGAAATCAAATTATTAGTACTATTATACTCAGTGCTTGACTTACAGTACAGTGAACAATGCTAGCAAGACGCCAAAGAGGCAATTTGGATCGTAGAACAAATTATGCTAAAAACATCCGAAATAGAAGAGCTCAAAGAACAGACGAACAAATCCTACAACATAATTCAAATGTGCGTGTGAACGTGGTGAATTGCGTGAATCACAATCACAAGAAGCACGAGCTGAACAAAATCAACAACGACAAGTGGAACAAAGACAAGGTCGCCGGTTAGTAGTTAACACTCGCAGAGCAAGCGATCGACAGAGCCAGCAACTATATCGAGAATTTTTATCTGATTCGTTCCTTCGCCTAGCATTTCAGTATGAGCCGGATATTGAATATTACTCTCATTCGAAAGTGACGATTGGTGCTATGGATAAAGAATGTCCCCATTGCCATGCGCTTAAATTCAAAAAAGAGTCAGCATGGCATAGCTTTGGCCGTTGCATCGTCTGGCATTGCAGCAACTTTATTGGATGGAGGCAAAACAGCTCATTCACCACTTAAGCTGCCACTGAATATTAAAAATAACCCAGATGCAATGTGCAACATAAAAAAGCAATCATCCATGGCCACAGTGCTGAAACAATGTAAAATTATCATCTGGGATGAATGCACTATGGCACACAAACATTTGCTTGAGGCGTTGAACAGGACACTAAAAGATATAAAAAAAAACAATGAAAAACTATTTGGCGGCACTCTGTTACTTCTTTCAGGAATTTCAAACAAACACTTCCCGTCATTCCCCGTTCAACTTACGCCGATGAATTCAATGCTTGCTTGAAATCATCGGCACTGTGGGGTTATGTTGAAATAGTGCAGCCAAAAGTAAACATGCGAGTTCAAATGTTTCAAGTTCCATCTGCCGACACATTCTCAAAACAATTTTTAGATATCGGTGATGGAAAAGTTGCTGTCCATCAAAATACTGGCTGCATAAAATTGCCAACCGATTTCTGCACAATTGTTAATTCGCAAAAGTCTCTCATTGACAGCGTATTTCCCAATTTACACACACAATACATGAATAATGAGTGGCTGGCAGAATGAGTCATTTTGGCAGCAAAAAATGTGGACGTCAATGATATAAGTTTCAAGATAGAGCAGTTGTTGCCAGGCAAATTGGTGTCATACAAATCGATTGATACAGTTTGCGATGCCAGCGAAGCCGTAAATTATCCAACTGAGTTTTTGAACTCATTGGATTTGCCAGGCATGTCACCGCATCATCTACAACTTAAAGTTGGATCTCCGGTTATTCTACTTCGGAATTTGAAACCACCGCGACTGTGCAATGGCACGCAATTAGTAATTAAAAAATTGATGAAAAACATTTTGAATGGCAAGTTCCGAGGCGAAAGTGATTTGCTGCCACGGATCTCAATGATTTCTACAGAAGTGCATATTGAATTCAAACGAGTTCAATTTCTAATTAGATTGGCATTCGCAATGACAATTAATAAGTCGCAAAGCCAAACGATGTCTGTTTGTGGCTTAGATTTGGGCACGCCATGTGTTTCTCACGGACAATTATACTGTTTGTGTTGGCTAAAGATGGACTGACAAAAAACATTGTACACTCGATTGCTCTTCGAGATTGATTTTTTTTAAATGACATAATTTGTACATTAAACTTTTAATAAAAAAAACTAAAATAAATTATAAGGCAAAACAACGTTTGCCGGGTCAGCTAGTAAATATGTATATATATTTATATATTGATTACTAGGTTGAAGGAAGATGCGGAGAAAGTGCTTGATGAAATCAGTGGTGTTGAGAAATTGGTTGCGGCTGAGAAAAAGCAGCTGCAGGAGACGATTGAAAGCTTGAGAGAATATGTACGAGAGATGGTTGACATCAGCAAAAATATGGAAAAGACAGTGGCAGTCGATGACACAAATTTGATGGAAGAAGTGTTTACAAAAGTCAAGAAGCTGGTACAGGTTGGGATGATGTTGAAGAAGATTTCAGAGTCAAAGGAAGATTATGGAAAAACTGATTCTCTTGATTTGTGAATTTTACCTCTTAATTGAAGAAAAATTATAAGACTATTCAGCCACTTAGGGTAAAACTATAAGTGTATTGGTCGACGTTCTAATACGAGTTTGCTGAATTTTTATGTAAATACATTATTAAGTTGATATCCCGAACAAATTGATAACCAAAAAAAGTTGATGACCCAAACTTATTTGAAGTAATTTAATATAGAAATGTAAATAGGATACTTTAAGTAACAGTCTTAAAACACCTGGTGTGTGTAAAGGACTATAAAGTATTACAAAAATTAAAAAAAAACTGTAAGTTGGGAAATACAAAGCGTAGGTCATTCTTCCGATGCATAAACATAAAATTAAATTATCACAATTATATAACTTGTAATGAAAACGTATTTGTAGTCGAAGAAGTAGATGTAGTTAAAATTAGAAATTAGATAAGGCATTGAGTACTTTAGTTCGCAGTATTCTATCGATAGTTGTAACAATTCAGTGGTAGTGCAAAGTATGAGTGCCCCCTTTCTAAAAAAAAAATGATTTATTCATATTGCAGTGACAAGTACAGAATTTATAATTAAAAGGATGTCCAAAATGGGGAGGGTAAAATTTTGTTTTATATTTGTGTAATAAATAATAATAACTTTGATGTAGACAGCTGTTAAGGAATCGACATTGTATCAATACCAGTAATATATATATATATATATATATATATATATATATATATATATATATATATATATATATATATATATATATATATATATATATATATATATATATATATATATATATGAGTAATATACTTTGGCAAAATCCCCTCTCGTAAACACACTCCGTTAAAAACAAACGACCACTTTGCATTAATGACTTTTTTAATAAACTGTTCAAAATATTTAATTTTACGACGTAAACTAGAGTCCATTTTAAAAATTTATATATATATATATATATATATATATATATATATATATATATATATATATATATATATATATATATATATATATATATATATATATATTATTATTATTATTATTATTAAAAAAACCTAAATACGGAACTTTAATGTTTTTACATTTTCAGTTATTGAGTTTTCAAGCAAATAATTATTTTTTCCACCCTACATTTATAGTCCTGGAATCCAAAACACAAAAAAATTGGTTAAACATATCTAACTTTATTATCTAAGTAATATCTAATTATTAATTTTATATCTGTAGTCTTTTCAGTTTCAGAGTATTCGAAAAAAATATATAACTCTGTTTTCCATCCTACATTTGAAGTCCTGGAAACCAAATTTTCAAAAATCATTAAAATATATATTTTGTTTGTTTTTTTTTTAAAGAATATACTTGATACTAAATTGCAAATCTTTCAAATTATAGTTTTTGGAGCTTTTTTATCAATTATTCTTCCGTCCATGATCGGCTCAACATCCAGCTCCTCCATGACCGGCAAGTCTTCTATGGCGTCCAGTTCTCTCCGGAATACAGCTCCAGATAGTGCTCAACCCACTTTCCCATTTGCTTATCCTTGTCTTTAATGGTCTCCTCTGATTTAGATTTTAAGGGTGCAGTCTTCTTTGCTGACTTGCCTGTTGCTTGCTTGATGCCTACATACATGCTTCTTATGTTGCCAGCGTCTGACGCTTGTTGAATGCTATTCGCCAGTTTAAGCCAATAGTCATTTGCGCAACGGCTCTTCAAAGTTGTTTTGACTTGGATCGTGTTTGTAGTCGATTAATGCTTTTTTCTTGGCGTCAATGACGGGCTCATGGTCTGCTGCATTTGCTTCGAACCAGTCGGTGTTCTTGTGCTCCTATTTGCCATACGTCTGGATAGCAGTTCTGTAAATAATACTCCGGAGCGAGCTCAATCTGACTTTTGCATTAGGCTCTTGGTCGCAGCTCTGCAGCTCCTCCAGCCGATCCATAAACTCCTGGTTCTTGACTTGGTGGGTGGTCTGGCAGGTATTGAATTTTGGTTGGCATTTCTTTTTGGAAAGGTGGAGCCTCTTGGGGGACAACTTTATCTTTGAGGCGATCAGGGAGTGGTCTGTATCGCAATCAGCGCTATGGTAAGCTTTGGTGCTGCGGACGTTGCTCAGTGAGTCGCGCCTGGTAATTATCAAGTCCAGCTGATGCCAATGATTTGATCTTGGATGTCTCCAAGATGCCTTGGGACATGCCTTGTTTGGAAACTAAGTGTTTGTCACACACAGGCTGTGATAACAACAGAGTTCTAGTAGTCTCTGGCCGTTTTAATTTATTTTCCCTATACCATGGTGACCCAGCACACCCGTAAACTCCTGTTCTTGTTTGTGCTCTCGCCATGAAGCGAGACTGGAGTGACATTTCCAGGGTGCAAGCCTGGGCGAGGTGTGTGGAGGCCCTGCGCTGCCCAGACAACAGGGTCTCCCTCTCGGTTTCGTCCACTGGGCCCAAGGGGTGCAGGCACCACGCTTGGAGCCGACATGGCTGCAAAAGTTGTCGGAAAAACATCATAGATGACAGTCGACCGCCTTAGGGACTCCGACTCCGGAGTTGTCGGAAGAACATCATAGATGACGGTCGATCGCCTTAGGAACTCCGACTCCGGATTTTTCTTCGGGGTTGACTCCCGAAGCCTTATCCCAAGAATGGGCAGCAGCGGTTTGAAGTCAGGCTTTTCCTTCCCCTAGATGGCTTGCCCTCATGGGCTGACGAACCCCATCTGCCCGAAGCAAGTGTCAGTTGAAGCAGTTCCGCGGGCTTAGAAGTTAAACCACGCAAGTAGGCCAGGAGCTGGACTTAGTTGTCAGAGACTGTAAAAGACGCACGCCATAAGGGAGCACTTTATAGGCAGTGGGAGCTTATCCTTACTGCCACCCCCGGCTATGACAACCTTGACGGTTCATTAAAGTAACAGCATTTAACCTTGTCTGCTTCATTGTACGTTGGTTTTTTTTCTTCTGCTTGCACATGAACAGAGAAGTAATACAGATGTACATACCCATAAATTAATAAAAATGCAATATACCTAATTTTTTCGGAGGAGGCAGACACTTTTCCCGGAAGAGGCAAGATTTGATCCGGAGGCAGCTTGTCCCGTTGCCCCCCGAAGTCTACGCCTATGCGTAGTGGTCAAATGCAGGTACAAAGTTTCCAGAAAATAGATATTAAATAAGTCGAATAGTTATTAAATTAGTCGAATATCAAGTAAAACAAGTAAATTAAAAACGAATTTTTAAAACCAATGCTCTTATATGTAATTAAAACACAAATTTTGCAATCAATTTTTTCTTATATTACTCTTTTATTTTATATTAAAGTCGAAATATCTTAATTATATCGATATATCGAAATTAATTAAAATTAACTAAATTAATTGACTTATTGTAAAACTAATAATTGAATATTGCATTGTCTTCTATTTTGAGCATGGATGCAAAATTTGAAAAAAATCTATCATCAGGAAGTGACTCAAAAATTGATTGCAAGATTTGAAACAGACAGAGAAACAGACAGACAGAGAAACAGAGACGACGAGTTAATAAAAGCATTGGTAAAAAAAAAGTTTTTCAGCACACACTTTTTTCTTTTCTTTTTTTTAATTGAATCATGTATTGTCATCCAATATAAAGCTATGCTTATAGTTTAAGCTTCCTAGCTAGTCAAAAGCTGGTTAAATTTTACTTGCAATATTTACATACAGAGAAAGACACTCACACACATACATACATACACACGCACAAACTGAGATTGTAACTTAAATAAAAGTTTGTAAAAAATGGATATTAACTAGCTGACCCAGCAAACGTTGTTTTGCCTTTCAAATTATTTTGTTTTTTTTTTTATTAAAAGTTTAATGTACAAAATTATGACAATTTAAAAAAATTAATCTCGAAGATCAATCGAGTGTACAATGCTTGGGGTTTTTTAAGTTTTTTATCGTTCTTCTCTCTTGCTCCCGTTTGAATATATATATATATATATATATATATATATATATATATATATATATATATATATATATATATATATATATATATATATATATATATATATATATATATATATATATATATATATATATATATATATATATTCCTTTTATATATATATATATAAGAACTCGGTACTTGCTCTCGCTATTAACTTGTTGTTTCGCGTCTAAAACTTTGAGGTTTTGTCGATTTTGTGTTTAAACATTGATTAATTAATAGTCTAAACAAGATATGTCGAAAGCTATAACTTTCGAAAGTCTAGAAGTAATTCGACAGAATGAGCGACAATATGACGCGCTAACTGGAGACCATGAATAAAAACTATGAGGCTCTTCTTGATAGAATAGCCAAAACAACAACTGATTCGTTAAAAGAAATGTCGACCAAACTCGAGGACATTTCTATAAGATTGGGTGCTTTGGAGTCTGGGACTGAGTCTTCTAAATTAGCGACTGACGAGCGAAATCTATTAGGCAATCCAACTAGTATTGCCGAAGTTCTGACTACCACTCTCTGGAGGTTGGAACAAGAAAAAGATGACAAAAAGCGAAGAGCAAATAACATTGTCATTTCTGGTTTGAAATATGATGAGAAAAAATCAGATGCAGATTGTGTGGTAGACCTCTGTAAAAACAACCTTGCTGTGGTGCCCAGGATTGTCGCGACAAGGCGGTTAGGAAAAGACCTTAGAAATCCCAGAGCAAAAATATGTGTTACTCTAGAAAACCCTGCGGCAGCTGAAGAACTGCTGATGTCGTCTCGGATCTTGCGCTCGTCCAAGACTGAGGATGTACGAAAAATCTTCATGAACAGAGACCTGACAAAACAACAGGCTGAACTCAACTACAAAAAGAGATGCGAAAGAAGAAAAGTTACTGATGGTCATCCTCCTGCCCCGGCTGGGTTAAGTGGCGAGGGTCAACTTTTTCGGAAGTAACAGTAGCACCCTAGCTTTCACAAACCTCAGAAGTATATCTAACAAGATTGAAGATTTTCGTTTTTTTCTAGAAGACTGCAGACCAGATATGTTTTGTATTACTGAAACTTGGCTATTAGAAGAGATTCCAAGTAGTTTATTTCTGACTAAAGATTATGATTCAGTTCGACACGATAGAAAAACTCGTGGAGGGGGTGTAGCGATGGTAGTAAAAACAAGTATTCCTCACAGAACCGTATTAGTACCTGATAACTTCCGGAATATTGAACTTGTTTGTGTAGATATTGAATTAAACCATAAACCATACAAAATTGTCACATACTATCGTCCTGGAGGTTTTGGTGCTGAGGCGGAGATCTATATGGTGGACAGTATTAATTGTTTTAAAGCGTTATATTCTCCGATACGTACAATGTGCCTGGTTGGAGACTTTAATTTGCAGGAGGTGGATTGGACCTGTTACTCATATCCAAACAACAGAGTCTACGGAGTGTTAATGGAATTTGTAAATGAATTTGGACTTCAACAGTTTATTCAAGAGCCGACTTGAGGAAACAACATTCTAGATTTGGTGCTCTCTGGGGACTCAATGTTGATCTCAAATGTAGAGTTCAGATGCCAGATCGCTACCAGTGACCACGATGTAGTAATTCTCCATTTAAATGATACAGATCCAAGTGACAAACGCGATGTTCAAAACTCATATATGTTTGATAAAGCAAACTTTGCAGCAATAAACAACTTTCTGAAACTTGTGAAATGGGACGACATCTTCCAATATTGTTTCGACGTAGAAAACTGCTGGAATGCCCTTCAGCAGTGTATGAGTTACGTGACACAAACCTTCGTTCCAATTCGTACTGTATTGAGCTCACGAGGACGACCAAGGAAAATCTCCAATAGAATAAAACGTCTATATAAATCCAAATTATTCTTCTGGAAAATCTGGAAGCATACTAAAGAGAATAAAGATAAAATCAAATACATGGAGTTTTCAAAATTATGTACTAAAGCAGTAAAAATAGAACAATATGACATTGAGAAGGGTCTTGTTTTATCTGGTAACGTTGGTGCTTTCTACAAATATATTCACAACAAACTCTCCTTGAATTCTAAAAGTACTGGGATAGAAACAAGTGATGGCACGATTGTTACAGATCCGGTAAAATGTCTTCAACGACTATTTTGCAACCGTTTTTACAAAAGACGATGGAAGTAATCCACCTTTGGTGCAGAGGTCTCCCAATCTCCTGGAAGAAGTTACGTTCACTCCTGATGTTGTTTTTTCAACCCTCAGAAGTCTTCGAATGACAAAATCTTGTGGCCCAGATGGTATACCGAATATATTGCTTAAACGCTGCGCCCAAAACTTGACTATTCCACTCTGTCATATTTTTGAAATGTCTCTCAAAACACGAAGATTGCCCGAAATATGGAGAACTGCATACATCACACCAATTCACAAAAAAGGACCTACAAGTGTTGTCTCAAACTACAGACCAATCTCTCTCACGTTATGGAAAAGATTGTTAGCAAAAGCATCTTGGCCCACCTCTCTACTCATGGTCTTATTTCTCCACATCAGCACGGTTTCCTGAGACAAAGATCAACTTGTACGAACCTTCTGGAGTGTGTACATGACTGGATTATGGGGTTACTGGATGGTAGTCGAGTGGACATTGTTTATTTTGATTTTCAAAAGGCTTTTGACTCGGTCTCCCACCCAAAGTTGAAGACTAAACTTATTAGCTACGGAATATCAAATGATTTGTTGGCGTGGATCTTGGATTTTTTGAGTGCTCGAAGACAGCTTGTTCGAATTGGTGAGTGTTTATCTGCTCCGAGAGATGTTACCAGTGGTGTCCCTCAAGGAAGTGTCCTGGGCCCATACTCTTTCTAATTTTTATTAACGATATTACGGATGGTGATGCTTTTGGACCGGTCTCTGTCAAGATGTTTGCAGACGACATAAAAATTTACTCAGCAACTCAGCCCACATCTTCTTCGTCTCCAGAAATACAGAGAGCAATTGATGAACTAGTTCTCTGGATTGAAACATGGCAACTGAATCTGGCACTATCAAAGTGTTTTGTATGTCCCATTCACAGGCGAAAAAACGACAAAGGCTTCGAAATACCTAGATATCGAATTGGGACATACGAGCTTAAACCAACCGAGCAAGCAAGGGATCTGGGTGTACTAATTGATAAAAACCTTGATTTCAAAAAACACATTGAGAACATTATCCAGTCTGCGTCGGTGAAACTCAGATTAATAAAACTATGCCTCCTGTCTAAAGATCCGTATCTGATGAAAAAAGCATTCACTGCATACGTGCGACCATTGCTCGAATACTGCTCTCCAGTTTGGAGCCCTCGGCACAAGTACTTAATCGACGGCCTGGAGAAGGTTCAGAAAAGATTCACCCGTATAGTTCCAAATATCAACCATCTACCATACTCGACCCGTTTCAGCTTTTTGGGATTGAAAACTCTAGAAGAGCGCAGACTTATCGCAGACTTTTGTTTCTGCTACAGATCTTTAAATGGAATGGTGGATTCTAGCCTGGTTGGACAATTTAAACGAGCAAATTATGAAAAAACAAGGGGCCATAGCTACAAACTGATGCCAGGTCAATATAGAACTGACGATGCCAGGTTTTTCATAACTGGACGCGTGGTCTCAGCATGGAATTCTTTGCCTCAGGATGTTGTTGGATCATCAAACTACAGTCGGTTCAGAAGCTTGATAAAATTGATGGATTTATCTAAGTTTTCAAGACTTTGAATTTTTCATGAAGCATTAGCAGATCTGGATGTCAAATGAACAGATTTTTGGAAGTATTTAGAGGGATTTTGAAGATTGCGGTGGAAGTTTCAACTTCACGGCATTATGTATAAGCGTCAAGAACAACAATTTGTCAGGTTTAACCGTTCCATAAATGCAAAATTTAAATATTTACAAGACTTACTATCTTATTCAATATGTTATACGCGAGCATACCTTGCTATTGTATGTTTCTAACATCTTAACAATTTACGATTTGCAACTGAGTATGTGTACATATTTCGTTTATTGGTTTTTTTTTGTTTCGTTTGTACTGTCCGAACGGTATTAGAGGCCGATAGGCCCTTCTGTTTGAGAATGAATAAATAAATAAATAAATAAATCTCGTGTCATAGTGTTTGACTTCAAACTCCTCCGAAACGGCTGAACCGATTTTTATGAAATTTTTTGTGTACATTTGGTAGGTCTGAGGATAGGTTGTAGGCTTTTTAGAAAAAATTTTTAAAAATTATTTTAAAAAGTTATAATGGAAAAACAAATTAATCAGACAGTTCAAGATACTCTTTTATAGGAAACAGATATATATATATATATATATATATATATATATATATATATATATATATATATATATATATATATATATATATATATATCTGTTTCCTATAAAAGAGTATCTTGAACTGTCTGATTAATTTGATTTGATTAATTTTAATTGATTTAAGGCCTAATTCATGTCGGAAACATTAAATTCATGTATTGTCATCCAGAATAAAGCTTTCCTGAAAGTTTTAGAGCTCTAGGTGGTCGAAAAGTGGGAAAGCAAACGGGAGCGTGAGAGCAAGCGGGAAGGGAAACGGGAGCGTGAGAGAAAAACGATAGAAAATCTCTAAAAAGCCCGGACAACGTGGGCACCCCGCGAATCTTTGTCTTTGCTCTTAAGCGTGCCATGTTCAACAGTTTCCCGTCACTTCTGGTGTGTAGGTGGACACCTTCGGCAGAATCTTTAAAAGTAAAATTCAGCACCATTGAGAAGAATATGCCAAATAATGTAGGTGCTAGGACACAACCCTGTTTGACCCCACTCTTGATTGTGAAGGGTTCTGAGGTGTCCCCGTCGTAGCTGACCACGCCTTGCGTGTTGTCGTGATAGGAAGTTGTACTGTTGAGCAGCCGAGGTGGACAGCCAAAATTTCTAAGTAGCCAAAACAGGCCGTTCCTGCTTACACGGTCAAATGCCTTGGTTAGATCAATAAAAGCGATATACAACGGCATTCGCTGCTCTCTGCACTTTTCCTGTAGCTGACGCACGGAAAAGATCATGTCGACTGAGGATCTTTCTGATCTAAAGCCGCATTGCGATTCAGGATACACACGGCTTGCGAGGACCTGGAAACGGTAAAGACAACGCGGGCGAAAGCTTTACCCACGACACTCAGCAGTGAGATGCCCCTGTAGTTATTGCAATCGCTGCGGTCTCCCTTATTCTTATACAGGGTGACAATCTTAGCATTACGCATGTTTTGTGGAATTCTGCCTTCCCTCCAATACAGGCAGAGGAACATATGGAGTGGCTCTAGTAAAGCCTGTATTCCACATTTGATAATTTCTGATGGAATGCCATCATCTCCTGGTGCTCTTCCACCTTTCAAGGCATCGATATCACCGCTGAGTTTGTCCATGGTCGGCTCAACATCCAGCTCCTCCATGACCGGCAAGTCTTCTATGGCGTCCAGTGCTCTCTGATTGACGGAGTTCTCTCCGGAATATAGCTCCAGATAGGGCTCAACTCACCTTCCCATTTGCTTAACCTTGTCTGTAATGGTCTCTCCTGATTTAAACTTTAAGGGTGCAGACTTCTTTGCTGATTTGCCTGTTGTTTGCTTGATGCCTTCATACATTCTCCTTATGTTGCCAGCGTCTGACGCTTGTTGAATGCTATTCGCCAGTTTAAGCCAATAGTCATTTGCTCTCTGATTGACGGAGTTCTCTCCGGAATATAGCTCCAGATAGGGCTCAACTCACCTTCCCATTTGCTTAACCTTGTCTGTAATGGTCTCTCCTGATTTAAACTTTAAGGGTGCAGACTTCTTTGCTGATTTGCCTGTTGTTTGCTTGATGCCTTCATACATTCTCCTTATGTTGCCAGCGTCTGACGCTTGTTGAATGCTATTCGCCAGTTTAAGCCAATAGTCATTTGCGCAACGGCGAGCAGTCTCGTGGGCTTTTTTCGAGCAGTTTTCAGCTCTTTAAAGTAGTACTGACTTGGGTCGCGTTTGTAGTCGATCAATGCCTTTCTCTTGGCGTCAATGACGGGTTCAAGATCTGCCGCATTCGCTTCGAACCAGTCGGTGTTCTCGTGCACCTTTTCGTCAGGATAGCAACTCTGTAGATAATACTCCGGAGCGAACTCCATCTGACTTCCGCATTAGGCTTTTGGTCGCAGCTCTGCACCTCCTCCAGCCGATCCATGAACTCCTGGTTCTTGACTTAGTGGGTGGTCTGGCAGGTATTGCTTTTTGGCTGGGTCACTATAGTATAGGGAAATTGAATGAAAATGGCCAGAGACTACTTGAACTCTGTTGTAATCACAGCCTGTGTGTGACAAACATTTACTTTCAGAACAAGGCATGTCACAAGGCGTCCTGGAGACATCCAAGATCAAATTATTGGCATCAGCTGGACTTGATAATTACCAGGCACGACTCTCTAAGCAGCGTCTGCAGCACATATATAAATATATTCATTTATATATATATACATGTATATATGTATATATATATACATATATACGTGTACATATATACGTGTACATATATATATGTATATATATATACATATATACGTGTACATGTATACGTGTACATATATATATACATATATATATATATATATATATATATATATATATATATATATATATATATATCTATTTCCAATGTAAGAACCTTAGAAAAATTTCAATTTAATTTTTATGAAATATACAAAGGACTATTTCAACAGTATCCTATCGCTCCAGAATTTTGTTTAAACATGTCTTCTATCGACGAATGTATCGTTGTGCCATCATCACCATCATCGTCACCCCAATCAATATCTTCATCGTCGCCATCATCGCCCCCGCAATCAATATCTTCATCGTCGCCATCCTCGCCACCACAATCACAATCATTATCATCGTCATCACCATCATCTGAGAGCAACAAAGAATCTACTAATAAATCGAATCAACTTCAAAAAGATAGCTTGAAACGAAAACGGAGGGTCAGTATATCTTCTGAAAGTTCAGAAAATATACATTCTGAAAGTTCAGAAGATATACATTCTGAAAGATCAGAAGATATACATTCTGAAAGTTCAGAAGATATACATTGTGATAGTTCAGAAGATATGCCTAGACGAACGAAAAAAATGAAGGCAAGCGGTTTTATTTTAGATGAAGCAGAGGTTGACGATGAAGAAGAATTGGAAGACGATTTTGAGGAAGCTGAGTCTGACGGTGAAAAATCGAAACCTGATCTAAACCAAGAAGTGTTAAAAAAGAAAATATTGCCTTGTTCTGATGCAAAAAAGTTTCTGAATATGGTTCATGACAATGAGGAAGATGATCTCGTTGATTACTTCAATACAAAATATGGTCACACCGATAACGTTGTTGATAGTGACATCGAAGGTGAAGACTCCGAGGATATTGACAAGTCATTTGACGATGAAGTCCATGACAATGACAGTCAACATCTTTCAGATAGTTTTGACATGTCAGAGAAGTCAACTTCTGAAACTAAAACAAGCATCTGGTCACTAAAATGTCGCTTAGGAGAAGAAAACAATACTGTCATCTTTTTAAAGAAAAAAATCGCACATTTCAAAAAAGAAGGTAAATTCAGGGATATCAAATTAGTGACTTTTAGAAAAGGTCTTCAGGGATGGATCTTCGTAGAGTCAACCTCCTTAACAGATGTTATGCTTTTGAAAGAAGGAGAGAAAACTTTATTTGTTGGAAAAAATAACGTGCGGCTCATACCAAAGGAAGATTGGCTCAAAATGCAACGAACTAAAGGTTGTGACGCAAAAGTAAAAGTCAAACAATTGGTTCGGATCAAGGGAGGTCTGTACAAAGATGACTTGGCAGAGATTCAAAACATCGACAGAACAAAAAACAATGTCTTTCTTAAACTTCTCCCGAGAATTAATTATACGGTCACGAAAGACGATTCTGTTGAAAAACGAATTCCTCCTAAAAAATTTTTCAACGCCGAAGAGATCAGATCAAAGGGTGGAATAATTACAATGTCTGGAGACTATCTTTTGTACAAAAGTCAGCTTTACAAAGACGGATTTCTTTTTAAAATGCTTCCTATTTCATCCGTTCTCACTGATTACGTAAATCCATCTGGACAGGAGTTGAAAAATCTTCAGATAAATCTCGACCACTCTGAAAATTTAGTACATTTCACAACCGGAAATAGAGTAGAAGTTATAGACGGATGTATGACTGGAATGCAAGGAAGAATAGTTAACATCGTGGGCTCATCAGTCATCGTTAAGTCTGATTTAAAAGAACATCAAGATACCATAACTTTTCAGCCAAATGAGTTGAAAAGAATATTTTTATCCGGTGATCACGTGAAAATATTAGAGGGGGTATTTAAAGGAGAAACAGGTACAGTTGCAGAGAAAGACGGAGAAAATTTAATAATTTTAACCGACAAAGACAACAAAATAGCAACGATTTCAACTAAAAATATCCAGTCTGCAACGGGTTGTGCAATTCAACCAGATTTTTGTGGAAACTTAAAAATTGGTGATTTAGTATCAATTGATTTCAAGACTGCTGGTGTTGTCTTAAAATTGGAAAACGATACATGCAAACTCTTAGATACGCATGGAGCTGTCAGTACTCATCGAACTGCAATGCTGAAATTGAAAAAAGAGTTCACGTCAACTGCAAACGTGGATTGTGAAAACAATCGTATTGGGCAAGGTGATCTTGTGGACGTTATTAAGGGTCGATGGTCAGGACGTCAAGGTGAAATCAAGTATATTTATAAAAACTACGTATTCCTGCATTCAAAACAGCACATGACTGATGGAGGCTATTTTCTTTGCTGGTCTTATCAACTAAAGCTGCCCGACAACCTTTTCGGAAAAGAACAAGTTGAAAAAAAATTGAGCGTTGGCTCGCCTAAAATTATATCAACAAGGGATAGAAAATTTTCAAACTATAAGCAAAATAGACCACAAAAGTTTATTGGAATAAGAAGCACACAGAACGAACTCGAAAACAAATCTAGAGGTTTTATAGGAAAAACTGTTAGAGTGGTAAAAGGACCTTACAAAGGACGTGTTGGCAACGTGAAAGATGCCAGTAAGGGTTACGCTAAGCTTGAAATGCCAGGTATCCATAAAAGTTTATTACTTGAGATCAATCTTATTGCAGTTGTCGAAGATGAAGTTTCGTCAAAACGTAGATACACAAACACATTTGAAACACTGTTGTTTCAGTCTAAAAAATAGATCAGAGACTCCATTGCCAAATAGTAAAGATAAAGCGTGGGATCCTTGTAAATAAAGTTTAATACAATAAATTAAATAGTTTAAAATTAAATAAAAGTTTTTGTTCTGACAAAATATAGATAATTAGCGGGCTACCCGGTGTTGCCCGGAGTTTTTAGAGGTTTTTCTATAGTTTTTCTCTCTCCCTCCCGTTTCCTTTCAGGCTTGCTTTCCCGTTCCCGCTTGCTCTCCCGTTCCCGGTCGCTTGCTCTCCCGTTCCCGGTCGCTTTCCCGCTTGCTCTCCTGTTCTCGGTCCAGGGACGTCATTTCAGCAAAACCTTAAAGAGGGGCAAGATGTTTTAGGGACCCACTCAGGGACATAGCTAGGGTCTTCTGCGCCTGGGGACAAAACACGAAATTTGCGCCCCTACATAACATTTTTTGCTTCTTGCTGCAAAAAAAACCTGATGACTGGTGGGGGGAATGTAGGTGAAACCACCTTTCAAAAAAATCAAAACCCTCATTTTAATTTGTCTCCCCAAAAAAATCCTGATGAACGGGAGAGATCACATTACCATAGCATCTGAGTGAGCTGCTGTGACCTATGAACAAGGCTATTGCTATCCAAATCTGCTGTAAACGGTAATTAATATTGATGAACGAAGGAAACTATAGTCGTTTCTTTCTGAAAAGTTAGTCCAATATGAATACACTTAATTCTCTTTCTGGCGCTCTCCATGATGTCTCCCTGGGCAGCTTGCCCTCCCCCTAGCTACGCCCAGCGATGGATCCAGAGAGGGGATGGGGAGATGAATCCCCCCACCAGATTACCAAAAAATATGTTTATTTGCTATAAAAAGATGTTTTTTTTAAAAAAAACCCCCTGCTTCGTCACTCAACAAGATTGTTTCTAAACACCTGTAAAGTGCAATTAATATCCAATTACTATTCATAAGGGATACAAGTACATTTTATTTAAAAAATTTTATCTTATTTTGTATAATTTATATATTTTCTGTCAATTCCATTTTTTATAGAATGTGGCTCCTGAATTTATTTTAAAAAATATGATTCCAATACAAGCTCAAGCTGTTTCAAACGCTTTCCATCTTTAACTTAATTAAGCAGTGATGTCTACAAGTCTGCTTTTCTGGTAATATTATTATTCTATATATATATATATATATATATATATATATATATATATATATATATATATATAAGAACTTGTCCTGACTGACTGATAATCAACACCGAGCTCAAACGCCTCATCCTAGGAACGTGAAAGTTAGAACTGATGTTATTTTTATAGCGTATGGTTAGGGTTAGGGTTAGGGTTGATTCCAATACAAGCTCAAGCTGTCTCAAACGCTTTCCATCTTTAACTTAATTAAGCAGTGATGTCTACAAGTCTACTTTTCTGGTAATATTATTATTCTATATATATATAAGAACTTGTCCTGACTGACTGATAATCAACACCGAGCTCAAACGCCTCATGCTAAGAACGTGAAATTTAGAACTTATGTTATTTTTATAGCGTAAGCACCCACTAAGAAAGGATTTTTGAAAATTTTGCTCCTGATAGGGTGAAACTGGAAAACAAACTGCTACTCAAAAACTTTAAGTGCTACTGATGTAAAAATTAGTATTTAGTATTTACTCAAAAAATAAAGATATACGTGTTTTCCCAATTTTTGAAGATTTGGTTTCCAGGACCTCAAAGGTGGGGTGGAAAAAAGAAAAAGTAAAAAAGTGAATGTTTTAAAATTTGGTATTTAGGATCTTCTTAAAAATAAAATTATACATGTGTAACCGTACTTAAATAATTTATTTTCTGGGACCTCAAATGTGGAGTGGAAAATATGATTGATTGGTTATTAGAGTAACTGCCACTTAAAAATCAACAATCTATCTGTATATATATATATATATATATATATATATATATACTAGCAGTGCCCGTAGCGGCTTCGCTCGCATGAAATTAGAGAATTGGAACCGTGCATCCCTAGCTGTCGGCTCGGCCCGTCGACAGCTTGGCCCAGCTCTTTCCAAAACCAAAATTCCTGGCCCGGCATGGCCCGTCTAATTTGGGCCCGGCCCGTTTTTACAGACCTAGAAATTCTATATACTTGTATTTGATGAAAAACTTCGGCCCCTCCCACCTTGACTTCAGGTTTGGCCCGGCCCGTCTGAAGACCCTAAAATCACTAAAATGTCTATATGCTTAGTGAAAAACCTTGGCCCGTACCACCTTGATTTAAGGTTTAGCCTGGCCCGTAAGAAGACCCTAAATTAACGGCTTGGCCCGACCGGTGATAAACTGGACTCAGCTACTTTTAACCGGCACAAAACCTCAAAATACTAAGTTTTACATCTGTAATGCTTGCAGTTGTTGAGTAGCAGTTATTTTAAAATCAAATAACCCTTATTTTGACCCCACATTTGAAGTCATGGAAACCAAAGTTTTAAAAATCGGTGAAACACGTATATCTTTTTTTTAGAGTAGAAACTAAATACTAATTTTTACTCCTGTAGCATTCTCAGTTTTTGAGTAGCAGCTACTTTAAAAACCAAATAACCCAATTTTCCATCCCACATTCGAGGTACGGGAATCCGAATTTTCAAAAAATGGTGAAACACGTATCTTTTTATTTTTCAAGGAAAATCCATATACCAAATTTCAAAATCTTCTCATTTTTGGTTTTCGAGATATACATTGTTTTAGAAAAAAGTTTGTTTTCCAGTTTCTTTCCCTCAGGAGCAAAATTTTCAAAAATTCTTTCTTAGTGGATGCTTACGCAATAAAAGTAATATAAGTTCCAAATTTCACGTTCCTAGGATGAGGCGTTTGAGCTCGGCGTTGATTATCAGTCAGTCAGTCAGGACATGTTTTTATATATATACTAGCAGTGCCCGTAGCGGCTTCGCTCGCATGAAATTAGAGAATTTAAACCGTGCATACATAGTAGAGTACTGCACGGATCAATTTTTTAGGTCTCGGTTCAGCCCGTCGACAACTTGGTTTAGCCCGTTTTAAAAACCGAAATTCCTGGCCCGGCACGGCCCGTCTAATATGGGCCCGGCCCGTTTTTACAGGCCTAGAAGTTCTATATACTTGATGAAAAACTTCGGCCCGTCCCACCTTCACTTCAGGTTTAGCCCGGCCCGTCTGAACACCATAAAATTGCTAAAATGTCTATATACTTGGCATTACTTGGTTAAAAATCTCGTCCCACCTTGATTTAAGGTTTGGGAAGGGCCATATGAAGACCCTAAAATAACGGCCTGGCCCGTCCGTCTGGTGATAAACTGAACTCATCTACTTTTAACCGGCACAAAACCTCAAAATAATCATTTTCACATCTTACAGTTTTTGAGTAGCAGTTATTTTAAAATCAAATAACCCTTTTCCACTTCACATTTGAGGTCCTGGAAACCAAATTTTCAAAAAATGGTGAAACACGTATTTCATTATTTTTGGAGTAGAATCTAAATACTAATTTTTACATCTGTGGTATTTACAGTTTTTGAGTAGCAGTTACTTTAAAAAACAATTAACCCTATTTTCCACCCCACATTTGAAATCCTGGAAACCAAATTTTCAAAAAATGGTGAAACACGTATTTCATTATTTTTAGAGTAGAAACTAAATAATAATTTTTTTTGTAGCATTCACAGTTTTTGAGTAGCAGCTACTTTAAAAACCAAATAACCATATTTTCCACCCCACATTTGAAGTTCTGGAAACCACATTTTCAAAAAATGGTGAAACACGTATCTTTTTGTTTTTCAAGAAAAATCCATATACCAAATTTCAAAATCTACTCATTTTTGGTTTTCGAGATATACATTGTTTTATAAAAAAAGTTTGTTTTCCAGTTTCTTCCCCTCAGGAGCAAAATTTTCAAAAATCCTTTCTTAGCGGATGCTTACGCAACAAAAGTAATATAAGTTCCAAATTTCACGTTCCTAGGATGAGGCGTTTGAGCTCGACGTTGATTATCAGTCAGTCAGGACATGTTCTTTTATTTATATATATATACTAGCAGTGCCCGTAGCGGCTTCGCTCGCATGAAATTAGAGAGTTTGAACCGTGCATCCATAGTAGAGATCATTTTTTTAGGTCTCGGCTTGGCCCGTCGACAAATTAGCACAGCCCTATTTAAAAACTCAAACTCCTGGCCCGGCACAGCCCGTCTGAATTAGGCCCGGCCCATTTTTACAGGCCTAGAAGTTCTATATACTTGATGAAAAACTTCGGCCCGTCCCACTTTGACCTCAGGTTTGGCCCGGCCAAACTGAAGACCCTAAAATCACTAAAATATCTATATACTTGGTGAAAAACCTCGGCCCGTCCCACTTTGATTTAAGGTTTGGCCTGGCCCGTGTGAAGACTCTAAAATAACGGCTTGGCCCGGCCGATGATAAACTGGACTAAGCTACTTTTAACCGGCACAAAACTTCAAAATACAAATTTTTACATTTGTAGCACTTACAGTTTGTGAGTAGCAGTTATTTTGAAATCAAATAACCCTTATTTCCACCCCACATTTGAGGTCCTGGAAACCAAATTTTCAAAAAATGCTAAAACACGTATTTCATTATTTTTGGAGTAGAAACTAAATACTAATTTTTACTTCTGTAGCATTAACAGTTTTTGAGTAGCAGCTACTTTAGAAACCAAATAACCCAAAAAATGATGAAACACGTATATCTTTTTTTTTGAGTAGAGAATAAGTATTAATTTTTACATCTGTGGCAATTACAGTTGTTGAGTAGCAGTTACTTTAAAAACCAAATAACCCTATTTTCCACCTCACATTTGAAGTCCTGGAAACCAAATTTTCAAAAAATTGTGAAACCCGTATATCATTATTTTTAGAGTAGAAACTAAATACTAATTTTTACTTTCGTAGCATTCACAGTTTTTGAGTAGAAGCTACTTTAAAAACCAAATAACCCAATTTTCCAACCCACATTTGAGGTCCGGGAAACCAAATTTGTAAAAAATGGTGAAACACGTATATCTTTATTTTTAGAAAAAAAACTAAATATTAATTTTTACATCTGTGGTATTTACTGTTTTTGAGTAGCAGTTACTATAAAAGACAATTAGCCCTATTTTCCACCCCACATTTGAAGTCCTGGAAACCAAATTTTCAAAAAATGCTAAAACACGTATTTTATTATTTTTGGAGAAGAAACTAAATACTAATTTTTACTCCTCTAGCATTAACAGTTTTTGAGTAGAAGCTACTTTAAAAACCAAATAACCCAATTTTCCAACCCACATTTGAGGTCCGGGAAACCGAATTTTCAAAAAATGGTGAAACACGTATTTTTTATTTTTCAAAAAGAATCTATATACCAAATTTCAAAATCTCCTCATTTTTGGTTTTCGAGATATACATTGTTTTATAAAAAAAAGTTTGTTTTCCAGTTTTTTCCCCTCAGGAGCAAAATTTTCAAAAATCCTTTCTTAGCGGATGTTTACGCTATAAAAGTAATATAAGTTCCAAATTTCACGTTCCTAGGATGAGGCGTTTGAGCTCGGCGTTGATTATCAGTCAGTCAGTCAGTCAGGACATGTTCTTTTATATATATAGATATATATATATATATATATATATATATATATATATATATATATATATATATATATATATATATATATATATATATACACTAGATATAGCCCGTCATAAATGACGGCTTTTTTTAAATTTTATAAATTATTTTTCGATTGTACCGTCACCCATGGAACCCTGCACAATAACTATGCAGGTTCCATATGCCACCTCTTTTGACTGACAGTGTACAATTGCGTAATAACTTTTATAACACGCCTGTGCGCACTAATTTTAGCTGCTGAGTATACTGACCACCACGGCCGCCGCGTTATGCGAAATTGTTGAAATACAGACATAGATTTTGCCCGTTCCAAGGACGGATGTTTTAAAAATACGATGTACTTTGGATACATTTTATAAAAAATAGTCAACAAAAACTAACTGACATTTGATAACCATAAACTTTTTTTTTAAATATAAGCAAATTTCATATAAATTCAAAGGATGTGAAAATTAAAGAGTGCAATAATTAGTTATTAAACAATTTCAGCATACACGACATTTCTTGTGAATTGACGGCCATCGTTGAGAAGTGGTCCTTGCTTCTGAGATTTGTTTAAATTTCATTATATAATATTTTTAGATTACAGCACCACTTCTTTTGATCTCTAGGACTGAGAGTGTATATAGGAACAATTGCATAATAACTTTTATTACACGCATGCGCGCAATAAATTCTTACGCTCACATCGATAACGTCAATACGACTAATTACGTAAGCGTGACAGAATCAGTGAGTGAGTGACATGGGCTACTATAATATATATATATATATATATATATATATATATATATATATATATATATATATATATATATATATATATATATATATATATATATATATATATATATATACACTCGATTGCTTTTCGAGATTGATTTTTTAAATTCTCATAATTTTGTACATTAAACTCTTTGTAAAAAACCAAAATAATTTAAAAGGCAAAACAACGTTTGATGGGTCAGCTATTATATATATATATATATATATATATATATATATATATATATATATATATATATATATATATACTAGCAGTGCCCGTAGCGGCTTCGCTTGCATGAAATTAGAGAATTTGAACCGTACATATATAGTAGAGTACTGCATGGATCAATTTTTTAAGTCTCGGCTCGGCCCGTCGACAACTTGGCCCAGCCCGTTTCAAAAACCGAAATTCCTGGCCTGGCACGGCCCGTTTAATATGGGCCCGTCCCGTTTTTACAGGCCTAGAAGTTCTATATACTTGATGAAAAACATCGGCCCGTCCCACCTTGACTTCAGGTTTAGCCCGGCCCGTCGAAACACCCTAAAATCACTAAAATGTCTATATACTTGGTTAAAAATCTCGGCCCATCCCTCCTTGATTTAAGGTTTGGGCAGGGCCGTATGAAGACCCTAAAATAACTGCTTGGCCCGTCCGTCCGGTGATAAACTGAACTCATCTACTTTTAACCGGCACAAAACCTCAAAATACTAATTTTCACATACGTAGCACTTACAGTTTTTAAGTAGCAGTTATTTTAAAAACCAAATAACCCTTATTCCACTTCACATTTGAGGTCCTGGAAACCAAATTTTCAAATCTATGGGTGAAACACGTAAATCATTATTTTTAGAGTAGAAACTAAATTCTAATTTTACTTTTGTAGCATTTACAGTTTTTGAGTAGCAGTTACTTTAAAAACCAAATAACCCTATTTTCCACCCCATATCTGAAGTCCTGGAAACCAAATTTTTAAAAAATGATAAAAAACGTAAATCATTATTTCTGGAGTAGAAACCAAATACTAATTTTTACTCCTGTAGCATCTACAGTTTTCGAGTAGCAATTACATTAAAAACCAAATAACCTTATTTTCCTGGAAACCAAATTTTCAAAAAATGCTAAAACACGTATTTCATTATTTTTGGAGTAGAAACTAAATACTAATTTTTACTCCTGTAGCATTCACCCAATTTTCCAACCCACGTTTGAGGTCCGGGAAACCGAATTTTCAAAAAATGGTGAAACACGTATCTTTTTCTTTTTCAAGAAGAATCCATGTACCACATTTCAAAATCTCCTCATTTTTGGTTTTCGAGATATACATTGTTTTAGAAAAATGTTTGTTTTCCAGTTTCTTCCCCTCAGGAGCAAAATTTTCAAAAATTCTTTCTTAGTGGATGCTTACGCAATAAAAGTAATATAAGTTCCAAATTTCACGTTCTTAGGATGAGGCGTTTGAGCTCGGCGTTGATTATCAGTCAGTCAGTCAGTCAATCAGTCAGTCAGTCAGTCAGTCAGTCAGTCAGTCAGTCAGTCAGTCAGTCAGTCAGTCAATCAGGACATGTTCTTTTATATATATAGATTAACACGTACAGTTTTTAAGTAGCAGTTACTTTAAAAACCAAATAACCCTATTTTCCACCCCACATTTGAAGTCCTGGAAACTAGACCTCCTAGCCGAATTTTTTTATGTTTGTGGCTGGCTGAACAAATATTTCGGCTGATATCCGGATTAGCCGAATTTACGCGTAAAATTATTATTCGGCTTGAATTTTAAATTATCCGGCTCATGATTCAAATTTGTGGCTGATAATTATTTTAAATTAGGCTAAAATTTAATATAAAATTATTTACTAAAGTAAATAAAGTTCAAAATTTATTACCATTATATAAATTATCAAATTAATAGCAATTGTCATAAAAGTTAATTAAATCATCAAAAATGTCATATGATAAACAAAAGTATATCATAAAAAATAATATGAAAAAAATTTTTACATTGCAAATTTAAAATTGTCATGTATAAAAACAATCTGATTTAATTTATCAGCACTTAAGGCTGATCTGCGGCTGTTCATAACTAATCCACATGTTGAAAACATACTTTCGACTGGTACTGAGCTAGCAGATGTTGTCAAATATACTTCTGCAACTTGAGATAATACAGGAAAATCATCTGCATGGTTTCTCCAAAATGTAAGACAGTCTGTATGTCTGCTATCAACAAATGACAAATACCTAACAATTTCAACAGCATAATCATTAGTAGCATTATCCATATCACTCGTAGAGCTCCTTGCTTTCAATTCATTCAGCATTTCCTGACGCATTTGCTGGCTCATCTTCATAACTTTCCATCTCAGGAGCGGTTGTATGAGTTATTAGTTGTTTGTCGATGCACCTTTTTATTGCCTGTTCTAAAAGTTCAGTTGCAGTGTTACGTGAAATTAGTGTTTTGGTTTCTGGGTCCAACACTTGTTGTAATTTGATAATGTTTGAATCTGGCAAACGTGAATCAAGTTTGGATAGAACATCTTGTTTGATTGCTCGTATTTTTGGATCCTCATCAGGTTTGCAAGTACATAGCTTTCTTATTTTTGCTTTGGCTAATGGAATGGAGGATGCATTTGGAATAGCACTACTGAACAACTCCGTTAAATCTTTAAAAGGTCGTAAAAAACATGCCAGCTCTCTTACACTTTCCGATTCATCTTCGTGTAAACAGAGGTCGACCCTACCAGATCGCTTCAAGGCATTACTAACTTCATGTCGAAGAGAAATGAGGGATTCAATCATTTCAAGTGTAGAATTCCAGCGAGTTGGAGTTGCAGATTTAAGCGATGAATGATGAGCTTGATCTGGCTGGTATGGTTTGTTGTCATCTTCATTTGCTAAAGATGTTGTGAACTGTTCATCTTGTTCAAGAAGTCCATTCAGACTTGCCAATTTTCGTTGCATTGATGTGATAATAGCTTTGTCTTCAGATGCTGCAATTTCATCCTCCATTGTTAATGACTTAAAGTGGAGAACTGACACAATATTCTTACACTTCTGCAAAAGCTCAATCATTTCGTATATATATATATACGTTTACATATATATATATATATATTTATACAAACATATATATAGGTTAAGCCGGCGTTCGGAAATTTTATGGCGGATTTTCGGCGTACCGTTTTCGGCTGGCCGCCGGCTAGCCGTAATTTTTTTTCGGCGGATTTACGGCGGCTGTAAAAAGTTCGGCGGCGGCTAGGAGGTCTACTGGAAACCAAATTTTCAAAAAATTGTGAAACCCGTATATCATTATTTTCAGAGTAGAAACTAAATACTAATTTTTACTTTCGTAGCATTAACAGTTTTTGAGTAGATTCTACTTTAAAAACCAAATAACCCAATTTTCCAACCCACATTTGAGGTCCGGGAAACCAAATTTGTAAAAAATGGTGAAACGTATATCTTTATTTTTAGAAAAGAAACTAAATAATAATTTTTACATCTGTGGTATTTACTGTTTTTGAGTAGCAGTTACTATAAAAGACTATTAGCCCTATTTTCCACCCCACATTTGAAGTCCTGGAAACCAAATTTTCAAAAAATGCTAAAATACGTATTTCATTATTTTTGGAGTAGAAACTAAATACTAATTTTTAGCATTAAAAATTTTTGAGTAGAAGCTACTTCTAAAAACCAAATAACCCAATTTTCCAACCCACATTTGAGGTCCGGGAAACCGAATTTTCAAAAAATTGTGAAACACGTATCTTTTTATTTTTCAAAAAGAATCTATATACCAAATTTTAAAATCTCATTTTTGGTTTTCGAGATATACATTGTTTTAGAAAAAAGTTTGTTTTCCAGTTTTTTCCCCTCAGGAGCAAAATTTTCAAAAATCCTTTCTTAGCGGATGTTTACGCTATAAAAGTAATATAAGTTCCAAATTTCACGTTCCTAGGATGAGGCGTTTGAGCTCGGCGTTGATTATCAGTCAGTCAGTCAGTCAGTCAGTCAGGACATGTTCTTTTATATATATAGATATATATATATATATATATATATATATATATATATATATATATATATATATATATATATATAAATCGCACCGTGCAGTACGCTACTGTGGATGCGTATTCTCTTTGTCAAGCGAGCGAAGCAGCGACGGGAATGCTAGTTTTGTTTTAATTTTTGTGCAAACTGCAGTCTTGTAAAAAAAGACAGTTTTGTTATAATTACAGAGTTTTACTTAACTTGACTTCTCTGTCTGTCTGTCTGTCTGTCTGTATGTCTGTCTGTCGTCAAATTTTGCAATCGATTTTAAACTAATTTCGCAATGAGCTAGAGACTTAAAAATTTAGACATACTTTTGAACTGATTAACAATGCATTCTATCAAATTTTCGTATCGATTGGACAAAATTTAATGAA
This sequence comes from Erpobdella octoculata, assembly GCA_963978895.1. Lineage (NCBI taxonomy): Eukaryota > Metazoa > Annelida > Clitellata > Hirudinida > Erpobdellidae > Erpobdella > Erpobdella octoculata. Next base: position 39,274,182 of record OZ022238.1, on the reverse strand, counting down.
ATAATTATTTGTGATATTTTCGTCAAACTATTTATTGTCTATGCTAATATGCTCGTTGTGTATGTAACAAAATGTGGCCTACACAATCGATCATATAAAAGTGTGTTTTTTAAAAAACTTTGTTATTTGATTCACTTGTTTTAATATTGTATTATTTTCCAATTAGAACATTTTTTAAATGCCTTTATTTAATTTCACTATCTGTTTGTTTATTTGTCTGTGGTGATCAAATCTTAGAGAGCGTAGAAAAAAAAGGGGAGAGAAAAGATTTTATTATTTTTCACTTAGACGTCTAAAGTCACACCAATTAAACCATATATAAAAACAATTAATTTTTCAAAGTGAAAAATAATCTATAAAAACAAATTTGAAATAATCTGCTGGAAAAAAGTTTTAACATAAATTTGTTTAAATTCGTTTATCTATATATATATATACTAGCGGGGTTACCCGGCGTTGCACGGGGTTTTTAGAGGTTTTTCTAATGTTTGTCTCTCTCGCTCCCGTTTCCTTCTCCACTTTCCCGTTTTCGTCGCGTTCCCGGTCGCTTTTCCGCTCTCGGTCGTTTTCCAGCTCCCGGTCGCTTTCCAGCTCAGAAGTTTTGTTATCGATTTTCTCTCTTGCTCGCGTTTCCTTCCAAGCTTGCTTTCCCGATTCCAGTCGCTTTCCGCGTTTCCGTTCGCTTTCCGCGTTCCCGGTCGCTTTCCCGTTCCCGGTCGCTTTCCCGTTCCCGGTCGCTCTCCCGTTCCAGGTCGCTTTCCCGTTCCCGGTCGCTTTCCCGTTCCCGCTAACGCTTGCTCTCCCGTTCCCGGTCATGCTTGCTCTCCCATTCCCGGTCACGGTTGCTCTCCCGTTCCCGTTCCCGTTCACACTCATTTTCTCTTTTCCATTCTTTCATAACTTCTGTTAGCCTATAAAACATAAAATAGATTTGCTAAGACTATATATATATATATATATATATATATATATATATATATATATATATATATATATATATATATATATATATATATATATATATATATATATATATATATATATATATTAATGTAAAATCGCTGTTTTTACAATAGGTTTTCCCATTGATAGACGTTAAAGGACTTCGAATAACTATTATGGACATTATTATTAAACCAGAAGGTATAACTAGCCGTAACAAAGCTTCATTTATTATTTTCCAATAAAACATCAAAACCATTCTATTGAGCCCGGTATACGATTTGGTGATATCGTAACATTGGTGTCAGAATTGGGATACAAGAATGGTTTTGAAATCATTGGATGAGCTTTGGGCGAGTGAAATGAAAGACGAGCTGGAGAAACGTGGCCTGAGCGATACAGGTAAAAAGGACGAACTTATGGAACGCCTCTTAGCCGCGTTAGTGAATGAGGGCTATGGGCCTGACGACGACGAATATCTATTCGACATTGACGAGGAAGCTGTGGTCAAGCGAAGGAAATTAAAAAACAAATTGCTGGAGGAAGAAAGACAACGAGCGAAAGAAAACATGGCAGCACAGGGGAAGACAGGAGAAGGAATGATTCTTGGCCACGGAAACAAAGTGGCAGCAGCCGGTACAACTGTTGAGAGTTTGGTCGCAGGGTTGGCTGAGGCAGTGGTCAGGGCCGTATTAAGGCGGAGGCTATGGAGGCTGTAGCCTCAGGCCCACCACCTAAAATAGGCCCACCACTGAAAAAAATTAAAATGCTAGCATTATCTATGGATTTTTTTGGACCATAAAATGGATGATAGTGCAAGAAATAGAAATGATAAACAAGAAGTAATTGCAGACATAATAGAAGAGATCCGTGTAGAAGTTGATTCAGAATTTCTCGATGATGTAGGAATGTGGAAAGTTACTGATGGTTTGCGAGATTTTATCTGTTTAAAAGGAATCACAAGTTATCAAAACATTGAAAGCGATTTTAGCGCATCTGAAAATGTATTTCCTGGTGAGACATTTACACGTCGATGTTCAAAATCATTGTTTTTTCGAGACCAAATGAATGGTGAGAAAATTCAACGAGATTGGCTTTGTTATTCTCCAAAAACTGGTAAATTATTTTGTGGTAACTGCAAACTATTTGCAAAAAATGACGAATCATCACTGTTAGACACTAGTGTTTATTCTAATTGGAAAAATGCAGCTAGATATTTTTGTCGACATGAAGTTAGTGCTTTGCACAGAAGTTCTATAGAAAAAATTGTTTCTATAAAAACTACTGCAAAACGAATAGATAAAAGTCTTGTAGAGCAGCATTTATCTGAGAAAAACTATTGGCGTCAGCTACTGAAAAGGATTTTAAGTGTAATTAAATTATTATCATCGAGAGGTCTAGCTTTTCGTGGAAATGATGAGATCGTTGGATCTGTAAACAATGGTAATTATTTAGGATGTTTGGAGTTACTGTCAGAGTATGACCCATTTCTCGCAGAACACTTCCAGCAGCACGCTAAGAGGACACATATCATATTTATCATCAACAATTTGTGATGAATTTGTTTTAATTATAAGTGATGAATTAATGAAACAAATCATAAAAGAAATTAAAGATGATAAATATTATTCAGTGTCAGTTGACTCAACACCTGATGTGTCACATTTAGATCAACTAACACTGATAATACGATATGTTATAGTAAGCGGACCAGTTGAACGTTTCATAAAATTTGTTCCAATATAGGAGCATACTGGCGAGAGCCTGGCAAAGGTATTACTTACATTTCTAGAAGAGAATGGCATTAGCATTGCTAACTGCAGAGGACAATCGTACGATAATGCCTCCAATATGAGTGGAAAGTACAAATAATTTGGCAGAATACATTCCATGCTGTGGACATTCCTTGAATCTTATTGGACAGAATGCAGTTGACAGTTTCGTTTTTTTCAATTTGTTCAAAGCCTTTTTACATTTTTCTCTGCTTCAACACATCGCTGGAATCTACTTATGTCTGGATTTACTCCTGTAGGCATACCAACGTTGAAACGACTGTCAGGTACACGTTGGTCTGCTCATCATGATGCAGTTGATGCACTAAGAAAAAGTTTCAAAATAATTCAGCAGATTCTTGCCGATATATCTGAATCAAAAACTGAAAAAGCTGACACACGATTGGAAGCAAAGGGACTTATTGAAATAATGAACAAATTAGAAACTGGACTTATGGTTCATATTTGGTCAACAATATTAGAAAGATTTAACAAAACAAGCAAATATCTTCAAAGTTCTAAATTGGATGTTAGTACAGCTACCAAAATGTTGAAATCCGTAAAAACTTTTATTCAACAGCTTCGTTCTCAATTTAATGAATTAGAAGAGAAATGCAAAATTATATACAAAAATGAGACTTATCATGAAGAACATAAAAGACAAAACAAGAGAAACAGGACATTATGGGACTATCATGATGCAGATGCAGAGGATGTAGATGCCGGATTGTCACCTTCAAACAAATTTAAAATACACATTTCTTCCTATTATTGACAAGTTATTATCTGCAATGAGTCAGAAAATCTCTGCGTTCTGTCTTATCGACGACAGATTTGGTTTTTTGTCTCATGTTAATACCTTAACATCTAATGATTTGCGAGCCAAAGCTGCACATTTAGTAGAAATATACCATGAAGACCTTGAGCCTCAGTTCTCAGATGAAATTGTTCAGTTTGTTGCATTGTTTAAACAGTTTAGCGATGAAAGTAAATCTATTGAAGAAAATTGTTTAAATGAAAGTGGAGAACTACAAATGTTTTTATTTATAAATAAACATGGACTTGTTGCTGCTTTTCCAAATGTTTCAATTGCACTGCGAATGTATCTATGTTTAATGGTGAGCAACTGCAGTGGCGAACGTTCATTCTCTCAACTTAAGCTCATTAAAAATGATTTAAGATCAACTATAGGCCAAGAACGTTTAAATGCCTTATCTCTGCTGTGCATAGAAAATAGGTTACTTCAACAACTTGATTTTGATTCTGCTATTGACAAATTTGTCAGTCAAAAATCCCGGAAAGTTAATGTATAATAAGTGTTTAACGCAAATATTAACTGAAAGACTCTTATACATTTTATTTTTCAAATTCATAGAAACTGATTTTTTTTAGAAATTATTCACGTTTCGTTGACAAATTATATTCTTTACTTTTATAATTTTTTTATATATTTTTCCATTGTAAATTTTTTTAATGATAATTACTGAAAGATTGTTGCCTGAATATTATATATAAAAAGTATTCAACTTTTTTGAGTTTGTCAATGAAAACTTGTATAGCGCTTTTTATGAGACTACTCTAGAGCATTCAGATGTCAACTTTCTAATTAAGTACGACCTAGCTGTAATCAGAAATGATGGTGGGGTAGAGGTTACCACTAAAGAAATGAAATTAAGAAAACAAATCCATTGAATTTTTCAATCGTAAAAATGAATTTTTGTTAAAATAGGCCCACTCCAAATTTGTAGCCTCAGGCCCACTCTACCCTTAATCCGGCCCTGGCAGTGGTGGACACGGTTCTGGACCAGCGGGCTGCTGGTGATGTGGGTTGCTGCGGCGAAACCCAATTTGAACTGGAGTCCACCAGCTGTGTCTCAGAGCATGTGACGGATGACGGCCGTACAGACTGCACAAGTCAGGTGGGTCATGATGATGAGCCTGTCAAAGACGGTCATGATAAGGAACCTTGCAAAGATGCTCAAGATGAACCATGCAAAGATGGTGACAGTGATACAGTCGGTTTGGACGTCAAAAACCAAACTAAAGAAGATGAGAAGAATGTTGAAAACGAAATGCAAAACGATGAGGATGAAAGTGACGATGATGATTATAATAATGGCAATAACAATTATGGCTTTCACCCATACAGCGACGGTTCTGAAACGGAAGCCTCCATAACAGACGACGGCACCGAATATTCAGGGTCAGATTTTAGTGAAGAATCTGACTCGGATGAAGCAACCGAGGATTTAGTAACGGACGAAACTCCAATGGAAAAATACGTCAAAGTTAACTTGACAAGAAAAGAAGACACTGATCTGAGAGACGATGGCGATAATTTGAAGAAAGATCCGCTGGACGATACGAAAGTTGACACCGACGAAAGAGCCGAGTTGGAATGTGAAAAGAAAACGTTCGATTGTAGCTTGGAAGAAAACAAACATGACGGCGATGAACTTCTCCAAAACAACAATAGCAATGCAGCAAGCAAAAACTCTGGAAAAAATGAGACAAGAACAGAGAACGGTACCGAGGGTTTTAAATCAGATGAATCCACAGAAGATTCTAGATCAGATAGACTAAGAGTCATTGTAAAATCAAATAACAGTTTGATGAAGGGATTTATTGGATTTATGGAACGACGTGTTTTCAAAAAACTTTTTGAAGAGTTTCTTGAGAAAGATCTAAAGGATGTGAAGGAAGAAGAAAAAGCAGACAATTCCGATAAACCGTGCAAAGATGTTCAGGACGAGGCATGCAAAAAAGGCTGTGATGAACCGTGCAAAAATGGCGACGATGAGCCAAAGAAAGACTCTGTTGATGAGCCAAAGAAGGACTGGAAGAAACTGTGTCAAACGGTCAAGAGACTTGACCATGTTGTTCGCGAATTGCGGTCAAAGCCACGAGTAAAGATCAAGGTATTTTGGTGTTCGTGGCCGAGTCGCATTTCTTAAAAGCGATATGCTGTTCGGGACGAACAGAATTAAGAAGGGGGTAATAATGTAAAATCGCTGTTTTTACAATAGGTTTTCCCATTGATAGACGTTAAAGGACTTCGAATAACTATTATGGACATTATTATTAAACCAGAAGGTATAACTAGCCGTAACAAAGCTTCATTTATTATTTTCCAATAAAACATCAAAACCATTCTATTGAGCCCGGTATACGATTTGGTGATATCGTAACAATATATATATGAATGTTTGTGGGTTAGTTTATCTATTATAGAAACGGGAAAGCGACCCGGAACGGACAGCGAGCGGGAACGGAAAAGCAAGCGTGAGCGGGAATGGGAGAGCAAACGTGAGCGGGAACGGGACAGCGACCGGGAACGGGAAAACGACCGGGAGTGGGAAAGCGACCGGGAGCGGGAAAGCGACCGGGAGCGGGAAAGTGACCGGGAGCGGGAAAGCGACCGGCAGCGGGAAAACGACCGAAAACAGGAAAGCGAACAGGAGTGGGAAAGGAGGTGGGAAAGGAATCGGGAGAGAAAGAGACAAACATTAGAAAAACCTCTAAAAAACCCGGGCAACGCCGAGTATTTCCGCTAGTACATACATAAACACATACACAGACACACATACATGCACATACACATACATACATACACACATACATACGCACATACATATATATATATATATAGTTCCCGCTCGCTCACCCGCTCCGCTCCGCTCATTTTGTGACGGATTTAAAAAAAATTTTCTTTATATTTGATTCCCCTTGACTCTCAAGGTTGTGTGAAAATGTCATTACGATCGGATGAATGGTGTAGCAATGCATGAATAACATACCTATATACATACATACATACATACATACATACATACATACATACATACATACATACATACAAACATTCATATTTATATATATAGATATATATATATATATATATATATATATATATATATATATATATATATATATATATATATATATATATATATATATATATATATATATATATAGTTCCCGCTCGCTCACCCGCTCCGCTCCGCTCATTTTGTGACGGATTTCAAATTTTTGTCTCTATATTTGATTACCCTTGACTCTCAAGGTTGTGTGAAAATTTCATTACGATCGGATGAATGGTGTAGCAATGCATAGAGGACATGAATATATACATATATACATATATACAAACATTTATTTATATATATATAGATATAAATAAGATTATGTGTGTGTGTGTAAATGACTTATGCGCTGCTACACCATTCATCCGAGCGAAAAAGCGAACGGGAAAGGAAAAGCTACCGGGAAAGCAAGCGAAAGCGGGAAAACGACCGAGATCAAAAGAGCAAGCATAAAAAAGAGAAAGTAACCGGGAACGGGAAAGCTACCGGGAGCGAAAAACCGACCTGAAGCGAGAAAGCGACCGGGAACGGGAGAGCTAGCGGGGAAGGAAACGGGAGCGAGAGAGACAAACATTAGAAAAACCTCTAAAAACCACGGGCAACGCCGGGTACCCCACTAGTCTATATATATAAAAATGAATGTTTGTATGTTAATGGCCTTTATGCATTGCTACACCATTCATCCGATCGTAGTGAAATTTTCACACAACCTTGAGAGTCAAGGGGAATCAAATAAAAAAATAAAATTGAAATCCGTAGTAAAATGAGCGGAGCGGAGCGGGTGAGCGAGCGGGAACTACATATATATATATATATCTATATATATAAAAATGAATGTTTGTATATATGTATTTATGTATGTTAATGACCTTTATGCATTGCTACACCATTCATCCGATCGTAATGAAATTTTCACACAACCTTGAGAGTCAATGAAAATCAAAAATAAAAAAAAATTTTTGAAATCCGTCACAAAATGAGCGGAGCGGAGCGGGTGAGCGAGCGGGAACTATATATATATGTATGTGCGAATGTATGTGTGTATGTATGTATGTGTATGTGCATGTATGTGTGTCTGTGTGTGTGTTTATGTATGTACTAGCGGAGATACCCGGCGTTGCCCAGGTTTTTTGAGGTTTTTCTAATGTTTGTCTCTTTCTCTCCCGATTCCTTTCCCACCTGCTTTCCCACTCCTGTTAGCTTTTCCGTTTTCGGTCGTTTTCCCACTGCCGGTCGCTTTCCCGCTCCCGGTCGCTTTCCCGCTCCCGGTCGCTTTCCCGCTCCCGGTCGTTTTCCCGTCCCGGTCGCTGCCCCGTTCCCGCTCACGTTTGCTCTCCCATTCCCGCTCACGCTTGCTTTTCTGTTCCCGCTCGCTGTCCGTTCCGGGTGCTTTCCCGTTTCTATAATAGACAAACTAACCCACAAACATTCATATATATATATATATATATATAGTCTTAGCAAATCTATTTTGCGTTTTATAGGCTAACAGAAGTTATGAAAGAATATAAAAGAGAAAATGAGCGGGAACGGAAACGGGAACGGGAGAGCTACCGTGACCGGGAATGGGAGAGCAAGCATGACCGGGAACGGGAGAGCAAGCATGACCGGGAACGGGAGAGCAAGCGTGAGCGGGAACGGGAGAGCAAGCGTGAGCGGGAACGGGAAAGCGACCGGAAACGGGAAAGCGACCGGGAACGGGAAAGCGACCGGGAACGGGAAAGCGACCGAGAACGGGAAAGCGACCGGGAACGGGAAAGCGACCGGGAACGGGAAAGCGACCGGGAACGGGAAAGCGACCGGGAACGCGGAAAGCGACCGGGAACGCGGAAAGCGACCGGGAACGCGGAAAGCGACTGGAATCGGGAGAGCAAGCTTGGAAGGAAACGCGAGCAAGAGAGAAAATCGATAACAGAACTTCTGAGCGGGAAAGCGACCGGGAGCTGGAAAACGACCGAGAGCGGAAAAGCGACCGGGAACGCTACGAAAACGGGAAAGTGGAGAAGGGAACGGGAGCGAGAGAGACAAACATTAGAAAAACCTCTAAAAACCCCGGGCAACGCCGGGTAACCCCGCTAGTATATCTATAAAGTACAAAACTATTTCCTTTAAAACATCGTCATATATTGAAAATTGGCTGAAAAAATACAATTTCAAATTTCAAATCTTTCTATCGAATTAATTATGCCACCTAAACGAAAAGCTATTGATTCCACAGTTTATTCGCAATATATATATATATATATATATATATATATATATATATATATATATATATATATATATATATATATATATATATATATATATATATATATATATATATATATATATATATATATATATATATATATATATATATATATATATATATATATATATATATATATATATATATATATATATATATATATATATATATATATATATATATATATATATATATATATATATATATATATATATATATATATATATATATATATATATATATATATATATGAATGTTTGTGGGTTAGTTTGTCTATTATAGAAACGGGAAAGCGACCCGAAAATGGGAGAGCAAACGTGAGCGGGAACGGCACAGCGACCGGGAACGGGAAAACGACCGGGAACGGGAAAACGACCGGGAGCGGGAAAGCGACCGAGAGCGGGAAAGTGACCGGGAGCGGGAAAGCGACCGGGAGCGGGAAAGCGACCGGGAGCGGGAAAGCGACCGAGACCGGGAAAGCGACCGAGACCGGGAAAGCGACCGGGAGCGGGAAAGCGACCGGCAGCGGGAAAACGACCGAAAACGGGAAAGCGAACAGGAGTGGGAAAGCAGGTGGGAAAGGAAACGGGAGAGAAAGAGACAAACATTAGAAAAACTTCTAAAAAACCCGGGCAACGCCGGGTATCTCCGCTAGTTTTTTATAAATAAAGGATAAATGATGTTGTAAACAAACATAAATGATAAATATACATAACAAGTTTTATAAAACAATTTTTTAATACTTTAATAAGTAATTCGATAGCTAAGGAATAAGGTGATGACGATAATGGCCGTCAGTTCGCGATTTTCCGATTCTGACTAACAAAATAGTGGGTCAAAGTTAAGGCGTTAGGAGCACTTTATAGCCATGGAAATTTCTAGTAATATAGAATAATAACGCTTTAAGACGTAAAAATAAAAAATAAAGTTGTGGGACCCCAAATTAGAAAGTTATAGGAAAAATAAAATGTAGTCCAAACTTCTAGAGGCATTATCTAGGTGAAGTAGGCGTGGCCAAGTGTATTCATTGGTCTCGTTGAATGCCCGCATTTTTTACGAGTCTCCTGATGTAACCAAAGACTATATAGACGCCTGAATTATCGAGATATAAACGGCTCAACTCAAAAGCATTTCTTTAAAAATTTTGTTTTTTATCTTTACTTGTTCTAAAGAAACAATATATAAAACCAATAGTGTTATTTTTAAAAAATGAATGAAATCTTTGTCGATAAAATGTGATCGTTACACCCTCCCCCCAGGATCGGTATGTTAGATCATCACCCCCACCGGAAAATCCTAGATCCTCTGGGCCCACTAATGCAATTATCTACTGAATTGTAATGAAACGTATCTGGGCTAATAGTTCATATCTTTTTTGTTAACCTAAACAAACTGAAATATTACATTAAGGTAATTCTAATATCGTTACTTCGCTTCGCAAGTGTGGTTATTCGGTCTGCAAAGAGAAAATTATCAGATTGTGGATTGAAAGAATTCAGTCATGCAAGAAGATCACTATTTTGAGTAAATCGTGCTTTCAAAACAGACAAAATACGATCGATGCATGCATACAAAATCGGTGACTTCTCTTGTTCCACTTTGTACTGTTCATAACTTTTTAGCACCTCTCCATCTCGACGTGGACAATCTAGTTTCCTAGTTTCTTTAGCATCTCATCTCTCTTTTTGAAGCAACTTTCTAATATTAGTATTCTCTATGGACAGTCTAATCAGCCAGGCTATGAATAATGCTAACCATCCTATAATTACAAAAGCTTCTGCTTTTCTGTTCTCAAATCTCACTAAAACTTCCAAAAAGAATAAAAACATCTTACAGGGGCCCATTTATAATAACCATTGGCTTACATAAAAGTCAGGAAGCCCAGTCCCCCTTAAATAATGTCCCTGAGTTTTGAAAGTAACGGTCTGATAGGTGCCAATATATTAACCATGGGCCCGCTTAAAAGTCAGGAGCCTCAGGGAGGACTACTTAACAGTCAGGGAAAGGCCAATTAAAAGTCAAGAGGGACCGTCTTCAGTGCCGGAGACCACTTAAGAGGGGGAGACCCAATTAAGTGTAATGGTGGCTCACGTGAAAACGGGGTGGGACACTTAAGTGCGGGTGACCACTCAAGTGCGGAGAGCCCACTTAAGGGCCGGGGGCTATTTCAATTAAAGAGTGCAATAATTAGTTATTACAGAATTTCAGTATACACGACATCTGAACTTAATTCATAGGAAAAACAAAACTAATAAATATATATATATATATATATATAAATAAATATATATATTTATATATATAAATATATATATAAATAAATATATATATATATATATATATAAATATATATATATATATATATATATATATATATATATATATATATATATATATATATATATATATATATATATATATATATATATATATATATATATATATATATATATATATTAATTATTATTAAAGAATTTCAGTATATATTTTCATAAAACTAATAAATATAAATATATATATATATATATATACGAATTTTGAAAAATCGGAAAAGTATTTATAATTACTCTCCTCGGTCATCAGATATTTTTAGAGGAAAAAGTGTATAAGTTTTTAAAAACATTTTTGAAAAAGTTCCTATGATATCCTACTCCCCCACTCATCAGCTAATTTGGGGGAAAAGGTTTAGAATTAGGAGGGTTCAATTTTGAATTATGTGGATTTTTAAAACAGTTTGTCCTCCCGCCCCTGATTTTTCTGAAATGACTCTCCTGGGGGAGGAGGTAAAAATCCATCATTGAAATCAACTTTTAGAGAAATCTTTGAGAACAATGCGGTAATCATCTCTGTGTCCTTTGAGTGGAATATTCTGAATTTCGGCAATTTAGTGGTCTCAACAATGAATGCAAAAGCTTTTCTATCTGCAACACTTGCTATGTTTTTTGTGTGAGTTAACATAGATATTTACGCGTGTTTTAGTTTGTTGCATTTGTGCCGTGAACATTAAACTGCTCGAGAAGATCCAGTGCACCATTCTAGCCAGTAAAGTCTGAGAGATTCGATAGAGAACGGGTTACAAATTTACCCATTCTTTGACCAGAGCACGCATGGGACACACCAAAGAATAAAGAGAATGCGTACCAAGTTCTAGTTTTATTAGAATATTTTGAAATAGCCAGAAGATTTTTGGAGTTGAGGGCCCTGCATACACTTTTGATCACCTGATTTTATATTCACTAAGCCTACTTGACATTAGGGAAATAATTTTGAGGGCAGGGGGAGGGCATTGCTGGAACGTGCAACTTAATGTGGAAAAAATTCCAGGGCTTCCCCACTTTAAATTTCACGGCTACGGCCCACCTCCAACTAACCTTCCTGTCTTTAGCTTTTTTTATTATAAAAATGTGAAAGTTTTTAGAAAATTTTTGAGAAAAGTAGCTTCGACTATCCCCCGGTCATTAGCTTTTTTGTCAGGAAAAGTGTTACATTGTGATAAAAAAAATTGGCCCCTTCAACATGTTGCCCCAAAGATGTTGCTGAAATGACGTTCCTGCTTAACATTATTTAAATACCTATCTTTTGACTTTCATGAGCCGTTGTTACGTTTTGTTTTATTTTTTAATATTTCGCGTCCAGTTTATAGGAGTCTTTGGATATGTACGCGAGACAAATTCATGATTATTTAGCATTTTAAACATTTATTTACGCATGCAATTTTTTTAGAAACATTTTATTTTGAAAGTGTGTCCTGGATTGCTTTCTCATAGGCTTTTTAATTTTTGAATTTGGTTCCGACGAGGGAGGGAAGTCTATTGACAAAATGTGAGGTGGCCATGGCCGGACTGGCCTCCCCCTGGATCCGCTAGTGTGTTAGGTCGTTAGCCGTTGGTTAGAGGGTTTTATATAATAGCTCAGGTGTCGAATAAAACTTGTCAAAAAATTGCAATAATTGAGTACAAACAAATGAAATGGCTGATGTGCTCCCTTATATTGTTGATTTGAGCAATTATTAGCTGTGCAAGTCGGCAATTTTGCATTTTAAAGATTTTCCGTAAATAGCATAATGGGTGTCAAATGGCTACCGGGGGGTATACCCAGACAGGGCTGTGTGACCCAGTTATATATAGAAATCAGTAATGTGCTCTCGATCAGTTTGTTTTGTAAAATGTTGTAATATCTGAATCAACAGCTTTTGCTGATAGGTGGTAACAATTTTCCTGGAGTTATTTTGCCACTTTGCTTTTTATTATGTACTTTTTTTAATTTTTTTTTGTTTTTTTATTTTTGTGTGTATGATTTTAAATTTGTGTGTTAATAATGAAATAGTTGAGAACAAATTTTTTTAAGTATTAGTGTTTGGTATTTGCTATTGGCAGCAATACGTTTTTTAGTTTAGTATTATTGATATTGGTATGATCAATACTTTTTCAAGTACCTATTGGCATTGGTATTGCCAATACAATTTCTGGCTATTATTAACAACCCTGCCAAAAGTACCCGGGCATCACAGGGTAACCCTGTCAGTAAGTTATATAATGGCAAAAAAAATTTGCCCCGCCCTCCCTGGAAAATGCTAAATTTACGTCCCTGGGAAAATTGCGAAATTTTGCAATCAAATTTTCCAACAAATTACAGCTCTGAAACTTTTAATATAGAGCTTTAAACCCGATGACAATGCAATAGGTATTCTATCATTTTAATCATGATTTGAAAAGCTTCTTAAGTATTTTCAGCAAATTAAAATTAAATATGGCGATCAGTTCGTCACCGCAATTAAAAAGCGTCACTGCAATCACAAAAAAAATTGTAAAAACGAAGTATTTTTACGCTTTACTTGTTTTGTAACTGGTATTTGAAAAGATTGTATAAAAGCCTCGTTTTGTTCTATGAGGATCTGAATATGACTCTAGTATAAGACGAATCCAGGGGTGCGGGGTGGGGATCATCAACTTTTTTAGACGGAGAAAGCCTTTAAAAATTTTGGGCAAAGTATACTTCTGCAATCTGTATAAATAATGTTTTTTTAATTGATTTGAAATGCTTTTTTTAAAAGATTTTCCCCAAAATAATATATTTGACAAAACCAATTTGTAAGCTCATCGATGCAATATAGGTATACAATTGTATACATATGCTGCAGTAGAATTTACTTTTGTTATGTTTTAGTCCAGGAGAATTAAAAATTTTCCTTGATGTACCTAGACAAAATTTGCAGCAAGCTGATTTTTGGATATTTTGTTTGTAATACGTTTATGATTCTTCCTGCAAAAATCGGTTGAAATCGTCAAATAGGAAATTGGTTTTTTGAGGCTTTTTTGAAAGAGATTTACCGTAGTGAGCGATAAGTTAGTATTTTCGTAAATTGTCGTAAAACATTGAATTTCTAAGTTAGTATTTTGGTAAAACATCTATTTTTTGGAGTTTTTATTGTTCTTTTTCGAAATGGGTGAACTAAATGAAATGGTATGTTTAATTTGTCGAACTGAATTCCGTTCCGACAACGTCTCTGATACAGTCAAGATGGTTACACTAGGTGTAGGAGGTATTGAAACGTTATGTCAATTCAGCGTTTTACGTGGTGATGAGCAGTTAACAGAGTATCTGTTAAATAAACCAAATGTAGCTAATGGTCGTGATCATTGCCGGAGAGACTACACTAACAAAAGAAGTTTCGATCAATTGCAACGAAAGAATGAGCAGCATGCAGAAGGTGTTGGTGTTGATCAAGAGAATTTTAAGTGTAAATTATTACGATCGTCTGTCAACACTTTCAATTGGAAGCAACATTGTTTTTTGTGTGGAAAAATAGATTTTGGAGAAAGTAAAAAACATTTAAAAGGAGAATCAAGTACTGTGATGACATTGAAATTCAGAGAAACTATAATTGAAACTTGCCACAAAAGAAATGATGCGTGGAGTGTAGAAGTTCTTGGTAGGTTAAATTCATGCAATGACTTACCAGCTGAAGAAGCTCGTTACCACAGAGTGTGTCTTTCACTGTTCTTAAAATGTAGATCATCACATGTCGGAGATAATACCGCTGGCCGAAACCATCTAGGTCGACATCCAGATAACGACATGTTAATTACTTTTGAAAAACTGTGTGACTGGTTAGAAGAAGATCAAGGAATTTATACAATAGCTGAATTACAAATTAAAATGCAAGAATGATCGGAAGATGGTGAAGTGTATTCATTAAAACATATAAAACGAAAGCTGGAAGAACGCTACGCTGAGCACATATTTTTTGCCGAAGTATGTGGCCGGAAAAATGTTATTTGCTTCCGTAACATGGCATCTCACATTATAACTAACCAATGGTATGCTGAAAAAAAGAGTAGCATAGAAGATGAGAGTGAACGTATCATAGTGGCAGCAGCAAAATTGATAAGAGCTCAAATAAGAGAAATGTCCTCAAATAATGAAACATATCCAGGAACTGATGATTTCTCAAATATTGAAAATGCCAAAAGGTGGATTCCTAGTTTGTTGAAAATCTTAATAGAAAATATTGTTTGTAATGAAATAAAACAAGTTTCCATATGTCATTTGATTGTGCAGGGGGCAAGACAAAGATCTCTTATTGCTCCAATTTTGTTTGGCGTTGGAGTTAGTTTAGATCACGCCTTTGGATCTAGATGGCTGCTTGATTTGCTGTCACGGTTGGGATTTTCAATTTCATATGATGAAGTTAAACTTTTTAAACAATCAGTGGTTCAGCATGACTTCCCTGATACTCCTCAGTCTTTTCCTCAATGTTTTATGCAATGGTCTGGTGATAATGTTGACCACAATGTTATCACTTTAGATAGTGGTATCTTTCACGGTATGGGCATCATATCAATGTCTATTCCGTGTAATCGATTAGGGTCAGGACACTTTGCTGAATCAGCTGTACCTCGATTGTCACGCCTAAAATCCAGTTGTGTTGTGAAAAACCGAGGTATTCCTATATTGGGATACACATTCCCCGACAAGTCATCATTATCATTGATGTCTTTCAAGCCCATCTCTCACTTAAATTTTCCTTCTGTGTTGCCTCCTTCTTTAAACTTTGAACTTGCCTGGAAAATTGGTATCTTGTGCTTAGATGAAGATCAGCAAAGGCCAAATTGGTCCGGCTTTATGGAACATGCTTGTAAACCTGACGGAGATTTCAGATCATCATCAGACATAAGGATGCTTCCAATTATTGATTTGAACTCTAATGACATGTCTTGTATTTTATCCACTTTAACTTTCATTAGAACGCCAGGCTCAAAAGCTCAACATTCCAATGGCTTGTGTGACTTTCGACCAGCCGCTGTGGTTAAAGGCTGTTGATATTGTGCATTCATCCAAACTGAACATAGTATGTCGTCTAGGTGGGTTTCATGTCTTGATGAATTATTTGGGCAGCATTGGTCATGTCATGGCTGGCTCAGGTTTGACAGAAGCGCTGCAGTGCTGTTATGGACCCATAACCATAACTCACATGATGACAGGGAAGGCAATGGCTAGAGCACTACGCGGTTACTTTTTAGTATAGTCAGCTTTGTTTGCTTTGCTTTTAGAATCAATATTGAAAATGGAGTTTTTGACTACTTCTGATATTGATGATCTGAGGAATCTCTACAAAGGACAGAGGGCGGGAAATAAAGAAATTGTTATTTTTAAGTGTTTTTGTTGTTTTTCTGTTTGTTTTTTTTATTGTATGTTGAAATTGGAAATTATTTATGGATTTATATGTAGGCTTTTTAATATGTGTATATTAAATAGTATGTAACAAGCAATTTTCATAATAATCTTAATTTATTTTGCACATTTAGTCAAAAACGGCACAATAAAGTAGTTTATTTGTATTCGTATATAATGTTGCGAGACAAATTTTAACTTATGTATATTTTGCATTAGGTAGTTTTCATCTATAGATTGAGTTATTTTTATTTAAATGGATTTTAAGAGTTGATATATTGTATATTTTAAGGAAAAACGGCTCCATAAATCAGTTTATTTGTATTTATTTATTTTTTTATTGATAATTTTTAATGTTTGTATATCATGCAATAAGTAACAATAAAGCATTCAGCTTAAACTTTAGTTATTTTCATCTAATTTGATTAAAAGAGCTGACATATTAAATTATTTTACCGATTTTAAGGCCGATTTTGAAAATCGTCTGTAATTTTTTTATACGATGAGTTGGAAGGGTGGATTTTTAACTAATTGTTGCTAACACATATACCTACAAAACAAAATATCTAACTGCTTTGCTTCCAATTATGCCAGCTTTTTTTTAATTCTCCTACTTTTTTCTGTATTCGGCGTCACCTAATCATTGCTATATCTGTTATTTCAAATATCTTATTTGGGATTGCCTGTATCCAGGACATGAGTTAATTGCTTCTACGTGGTAAACAGGGACATATACATTTTTAATCATTTTCTCAAAGGTTTGTACAAACGCTTTCAGTAATTTACGTCTACTCTACTACACTACTACACTCTACAGTACACTTCTACACTAGTCTCCACTCTACAGTACTCTACACTACATTACTACACGACACTACATACTACTAATAATTTATAACTATTAAATTTAAAGTAAACTAGTGACAATAACTATACTAGTCTACTAGTCTACTACTACTACATCAATTCTCGATCTGAATAATTTCAGCCTAGTTGCCCTAGTTTGTTGAGTGTCTTCATTACCCAATAAAAATAGGGCGTCTTAAGCCTTAACTGGAGTAGGCACTTCTTATAGACTTATAAGAGAAGCAATACTGTTAAAAACTCAAAGTTTTGTTTATTCAACATTGTAGCTCGTTTTCACAAGTAAAAGTAAGCAATCAAAATTGGTTCCTCAAGCTCGAAGCATAGAAATGAAAAGCCCAACTGTGAGGCTGAAAATAGGGAATCAAGAAGATCTGATTTTTTTCCATATTCCAGTTGTACTTGCTGTTGTGGCTGCAGAGCTCGCAAAAAATCTGCATCTTATCAACAGGGGATTGTGACACTCCCTTCAAAAGTAAAATTATGTTTCTTTTTCATTCAAAATGTAAATGTAAGAAAGTTACTATTCACACTCCAGAGTGTGTGACAATTTTGTTGGAATACTTGTACTCTTTTATTTGTTTTTTTCTCTATTTTTTATTGTTACAAAATACCAGAATGTTAGTCCATCATAAATAACATAGCTAGGCACTACAATCTTCTATCATTTTAAATTTGTGTTTTATATTTGTTTTAAATGTTGTATAAAGAAATAATCAGACATCAGCCATTTTTGTGGTTGTAGTAATAAGTGTTCCCACCTGCTTCAGGCTGGGAAATATAACGATTGTAAAAAAAATTCCGAACAATACTATCGTAACTGACTAGCATTAATATTGTTCTATATTAATCAAATTCACTACATTTTTACTATTTATTAAAAGAAATACTAATATTTGAATAGAAAACAAGTAAATAATTTTTTTTTTTTAAATATGTTTTTATCAATAAATTTGCATTAATAAATAATGTTTTGTTATCTACTTTATGTTTATGTTGAGAGTGTTAGGCCTCTAGCTAGTCAGGAAGTTGGTTAAAAATTGATTACCAATTTTCAGACATTAGACAACAGAAAGGTGAAGCTGCTAATCAAAAACATATAAAAATTCAGCAAATAACTGTTAAAGCAGGCATCTTTTCTCTAACAGAAATTTTTCATTGTCTATCACAACTGGCTCTACTATATTTTTTTACAAACTTTTATTTAGGTTACAGTCTCTGTTTGTGTGTGTGTGTGGCTTTCTCTGTACGCAAATCTTGCAAGTAAAATTTAACCAGCTTTTTGACTAGTTAGGAAACTGAAACTTTCAGTATAGCTTTATGTTGGATGACAATACATGATTCAATTAAAAAAAAAAACTTAATTTGAACATCTTTCGTATTTCTAAATCGAGTGTATTTGAAGTAAAAGTTTGTGTTGAAAAACTCGTTTTTTCCTTTACTTGTTTTTAGATTTACTTTGGAAACACAATCTTATTATTTTGGAGCTACATAGAGAATTGTTTCTGTCAACTCTGAAAGGAGAGAGAACAGGCAAATTATGGTTTTTTAGTACACTTCTTTGGAGTGGAAATAAACACACCCAACATATAAAGTAGATTATAAGCTTAAGCTGTTTAAAAGGAGGAATAGGAATAACGAATAAGAATAACGTTAATGAACTGTTTTTATCTAAATGTACTGAATAATTAATTTAGATATACTATAGATTTTGATAAATTTTTTCTTGAACAGTGACTTTTAAATGGTGGCTATCATGATTGTTTATATCATTTAAAATAGATAGGATTGCAATTCTATTTAATATATTTTTTGAAAGTAATATGATACTAAAAGTAATTGAGTTATCATAAAAGTTAAAAGTGACATCATCAGTGTGTTTCAAGATTTATAGCCTACATCAGCCATAAAAACATTGTTTATGTAGCTTGTTGATCGATCAATTGATCAATTCTATCTACACCCCATAGTTCTGTTTTATTGAGGGTTTCATTCAATTGTAGAATCTGCATATATAATAATTTTTATTTTAATATTACCAATTAATAAATGTTTTCAACATGAATTTTCAAGGATTTTGTAAAACAAATATCAAGCAAATGACGTATGGATTTTAAAATGTTGAAAATTAAGAAAATTTTTCTAAATACTTATCTGTTTACATATTGTTTGTTTGCTTGCTTATCACATTTAAAGTAATATAAACAAAATTTATTTAGTTATGTTAGGCTGTTAAGCTTATTTAATGTTATATATACTTTTCACATATATGATATTTTCATATGGTATTATATCTGATTTTAGCCTTATTCAGAAAGATTATTAGATAATGTCATATTGGATAACTAAAAATTTAATAATATTAATTTCTTGGTGACATTTGAAAATATTTTCAATGGTAGGCTTATTTAAGCTTCTTTTCAGTACATTACTTGACAATTTTGTAATGTTCACCCAATTTCCAGCATTCCATTGCTGTTGTAGAATGTATAACATGATGTGCATATAATTTTTTATGATGGGATGATTGTGCTGTTGAGTGTCCTTGATTGTTATGATTCCATTTGACTGTTGTTGCCATGGGAGGAAAATTTATCTCAGGCTTGCATCCTCTCATTTTATATTTTTGCATTCCAAAAAGTTTATTGGCACTTACAAGGATTGTTTATGTAATTGCATCATCAGTTTGCTTATATTTTTACACTTATTTATTTACTACAAAAATTGTTTCTATCATTAATATAAATAAGTAATAAACAAAGGAACAAAGTAAATGAAATAAATAAATAAATCCAAGAAAATAATTTTTGATGACAAGCCTATTCCAAAACGAAATTTTAGTTATTAAATAACAAGTTGTCATCCATTTTACGTTTATGGTCTGAAGGCTAGTCAGGAAATTAGTTAAATCAAGATTCTGAAGTGAAGATAATTAAGATTTTGTAATTTAATGAATAATAAGAATGACAATTTTATTAATTCTTAATATTATTGAGGTTCTTACCAAACACTTTCTGTTAAAGCCCTTTTTTTAACTTTCAGAATATAAAAGAATGTTCCAAAGAAATTACTGGATCATTCAAAGAACTTGGTAGGAATTTTATTTTACCTGTATAATTTGATTTGACAAAAAGCTAAAGGATTTCCAGTGAACATGTTCAATAATATGGAGTATTTATTATATAGATGAACATGTCGCGACAAAAACTCAATACATCAGAGAAAATCTTTCTGTTGAACCGACAAACAAACCAAGCAATCATTTATACAGTAAAACAAATAAAAGTCCTCTATTGCTCATTCACCACAGTAAGTCTGGATGTTCCACTAAAAATTTTCATTTTGATCATTATTTAATTATTGGTAATGATAATGATGACGATAATGATGATCATGATGATAGGTGATAGGCATTTGAAGGAAAAAAGTTCTCAGATGACGAAATGTTTGTCTTATATGACCATTTATGGAACTAATTCTCAAAAAACCAGATCTTATATTCAAAAACAGGGTTTTACCAAAACCTGGTTGTTGCTCATAGATTTGTGCTACTATTCGCTGGCAGAAGTCAGTTCTTTTTGTGGTATTATATTAATAATAATTTATATATTTCTTTGTTGAATAAATGATTTTGACACTATTTTATGTTTTAGAAACTCTTATCTCACGTGCATAGCTGGTCTTTCAATATATTTTCATTGGAAGATTATACTAATGGTAAATAAGTAATTGACAGCGTTTTTCAGTCAGTTAAAAAATTTAAAATTGCTGGTTTCTTATATTACAGGTCATGGTCTCTTTTTCATTGTTCACAAGTTGTCCCAGTTATACAACTTCTCGGGTACAATGGGTATTGACAATGTTTGTTTGCTCAAGTTTTTAAGTAAGTGATTTAAAAAAAAAATGTTTTATAGAATCATACTGTTAATACTGTGTGTAACAATCAGGCACAATCCCAGTATTTTCTGGTGGGGGATGATGAAATTATTATTGGTTGATGGTTTTCAAATACTGCCAGCAATCATTTTCAACTTTATTCCTTTTTCTTGCTGGATACTAGGATTTTGCATCCCGTTATTTTTTTTAGAACGATACGATTTCTGAAATTTGTCTCGAATTAAACGATACGATACGAGACGCCTCGAACAATAACGAGGCGATTCCGATACGATACGATATCGGGATCTCGACTGAAGTGGAAATTTTGTCTCGAATAAAACGAGATAACATAGAAAGATGAACTATACGCAACAGACAATATTAATAACTACATTAAAGGAATTCATTGGAAAAAAATATTTAAATATTAAAAAATTTCAAAATTTATAAAAATTTACCAAATTTAATTTTTTGTTTAAAACTTAAAATAAGTTTTATTTGTTTAGTTTCGGTACATCTATTTGTCTAAATTTAGACTCTAAATAAAACGCTACGCTGACAGTAAGTATTTGTTTAGTTCGCATTATGCGGTAGTTTATCAATTTAATTAAATGATTTTACTTGCCGATGAAAAGAAAAATTAAAATTATTTTTTCAAGTAATTGAAAAGTAGAAAACCTTCTAGCACACCAATAGAACGACATTTTTAGGCAATTCAATAGTGAAAGTGGAAAAACCAATGGAGATAGAAATAGATTGCAGATTACTGAGATTACGTGAGATTGACTCCTCTGCTGATTTCTTAAATCCATCTACTTTTACAAAAGACTCTAAATCGTTTCTTCGTATACAGAGCGATAGTTCGTTTATCTCCTATATACCTATTCTATATATATATATGATAAATCAAATCCAGACATTTTTTTATTTCACAAAAAATTTAATTATTTGACGATATTATAAAAAAAATCACTGTCCACTGATAGTCAATATTAACTGTCAATATTTTTAATTTTTAATTTGGCTGGGACGTTGATGTTTGCTAGTCGACTGTGATGGTCCTGGCAGAATATCCTGACTCCCGACACTGCTGGGAGTGTCCAAAATAAACACATCTCTACATTCTCCACCTTCATCTTCGACCTCGTCATCACCAACACCAATATCTTTGCTGAAAAGGATCCGATTCTTGATGGTGACCCGATCGTGATTCTGCTGAACAAACAGCAGCTTGTCAACAAAGTTGTTTGTATCTTGTTGCCGGAACTTGGCCCAGCCAGACATGGGGTTAATGTAGCGGCAACGCTCACGCTCATACTCTTCTTCATACAACTCCAAGTTGTCAAGCGCGGTGCCGGCGTCTCTTTTTTTGGCACTCTTGTCAGTCTTGTCCTTCTCCAACGTCACGAAGGAAAGAGGATGATTGTGTTTGAGATGTCCTCGCATGCCTGTGGTGTTGCCATCGTTAAAATAATACTATTTCCCGCAGTCTTTGCATCTGGCAAGATTTACTTCTACATCCTTGTCATTGACTTTCTGCGTGACCGTCTCTTTCTCAAAGTACTTCCAGATTTGGCCCCGGTGACGCGGCATGATGACAAACACGAGAATTAAGAAAGTGAAAAAAACCCAGCGGGTTTATTTATAGGCGATGGCGAATCCGGTTAGTAATAGCAAGAAATAAGCTGAGAAAGTTTCGAATTCCAGCTGCAGACGACGTGCACACTACAGGTGGTACACACATACTCACACACAACCAAGAAGATAATCGAGATTATAAAGATATATCTTAGATGAGCTACTATTACGGTCAATTACGGATATCGAAACACTAAAATAATCATTCCAATTCTATGTAACAAATTTGAAAAAATAAGTTTATCAAACAGACTAAACCAAAACATAAAATGATCATTACTATTACATTACTCATTATTCTCATTAATAATAATAATAGTCAGCGAGTACGATTGCCTTGTAGTATCAGTAGTATGCAGAGGTCGACTAGCAGCCTAAGAGGGGTGTGGCTTTAGATATCTTTGATCACTATTCTCAATATGGCACTAAAAAAGCTATAGAACATAGACGAGCTGGTTTCATATATATATATATATATATATATATATATATTATATATATATATATATTATATATATATATATATATATATATATATATATATATATATATATATTGAAATATGCTGCCGGTTCCCAAACTAAAAATAGTGAATAATGGGGCTACAGGCTGTCAGGAAAACCGAATTTAAAGTGGGGATGATAATAGTTATAAACTTCTGTCAATAGGTAGATTAATTAATCAATGTTGATGAATCAATTGCAAATATTCACAGTTGTGACAATCGTTAATTAAATATGTATGACTTTCGTTATTTATTGGAAAATATTTTTTTTAAATCTCGGTATTTGTTTCTAGACTTTATACGAGAACCAAATTTAAGTCTCGCTATTTTATTTCGATACGAGACTTCTTCCGCAGGCTGTATCGTTTCAATGGCAATACGGGATCTACCGTATCGTTTTGAAATCTCGATTGATTTCGAGATAACGATTACAGGACGCAGATGCTTACTGGATACGGTTTAATACAGAAGTCAGCCTGTAATGTGTATTAGTGCTCAAAATTGTTCAACAAATCTTTTAAGCCAAAATACTGTCAGGGATCTTGTGAAATTATATCTTGCTAGCAATGTCGATACAATTTTGCTTCACTCACAACCGTTTGCAACAACATCTTTTATAAAATCGTCGGGTGAAGGTCTCGTTTTGTTGATTGACTTATCACAAAATTTGAACACATCTGAGTCATCTTCCAAACAGTTTTAGTAAATTCCTAAAAGTATGATTGACCTTTTTCTGACATTGCCAGTTAGGTCAATTAAAAACCAACAAATATTTAGATGCATGATGCCAGTTAAAGCATGCCTCAGAATCAGGATGTGGAGACCAACAACTCAGAGATCTACTGGTAGATGTTTGTCAACACAAAGATATGAAAGGTTTGAGCATCAATGCAGTTGGTGATGATTCGGCCAGTTGAAAAATATGATATATTTTGCTTTAGAATTTTTCACTTTTTCTTTTTAAACTCTAATTGCATTTTCTTTTTTTTTCAAATTTTTGCTTGAATGATTGAGTTCATCAAAACAAACCACATTAAAGACAATATGATTTTATTCTCCATTTAGGCTATATGACTTGCTGGAAATGCCCTCCTCTCTTGTGATAAGCTGAAATGATCTGCCTCCTGTTTTTTAAGATTATACAAAGTAAATATTTAAAAACTGAAATCTGATGGAAACTTCAGTTACAGAAAGTCTAAAAGCTCTTGTTGAAGTTCCTTTTGTAGAAACCATTTAACTCAGGAACTTTCTTGAAATACCCAAAGTCTATTTTCTTGCCAGTAAGAACAAATGGTAATCCTAGCTGTCTATTTTTGGTTATAAAATAATTAATTAACACCTACACTGCCTTCTCTAATCTACCCCAATACTCAGAGCTTCCACATGCATACTCACATACGCACATATCTATTTGTTTCACAATAACCAACAGGTAAGCTTCCACACCATACTAACACACACACACATGTCTATCTTCACATTAACCAACAGGTAAGCCTCTACAGCACTATAACATGTTAACATGTCTATCTTGAAACCAAAAATTGCATGAAGAAATTGATCTTCCTAGTATTTAAACATTCTTAGAATTTTTTCTCAAGAAAACCACCTTGCCAGACCTCTTGTTTATTTATGTGTATGTGCAGGTGTGGATACATTGCCTTATGATGCAAAAGGATAGGCTCAAGTGAGAAAAAAAAGAAATTTTGTATTTTTAATCAAATAAACAGCCACTTGAATTAAATTTGACACTTCTAGGCAATGTAAGTAACAAATAACGATAATTAAATATTTAAATGTTGAAAACCACATTTCCAGGCTTCCGCTTGTTTATTCACTTTTCTTATATATTCACTTTTATGCTTGTTAATTTATGCATATGTGTGGATACATGCCTTTGTTTCATAAGGATGGGCTTAGTATTAGTAATGTTTATCTGTTAAAGTTTAACATGGGTATTGTATGCATCTGGTTCGGGAGTGATTTATAGAAGACTCGAACAAGACTGAAAATTGAACAAGAATCACCATAGTTAGCTAGCCTTATTTAATTTAAAGGGATGGAACTTTATAGATATGGATGTTTAAAGACCTTTAGTTGGCAGAACATAATCATCGGTCACTGAAGCATAGGTCCCATAGGAATGGTAATGGGAGGTTCTCAAATAGGAGAAAAAGATGGAGCCTTTAAAGCAATTTTTGACAAATTTGCTATTTAATTTATGCTCACCAAGTGGCATAGCCTAAGTTGCAGCTGTCCAAGGAGGCGGGGGAGCCAAAAAACACCTCCCCCTATCCCACAAAAATTAACTGGGAAGAGACAAAAAAGAGAGATAGAAAGAGTGACGGAGAGAGAGAGAGAGAAAGCGAGAGAAAAATCTCTAAATGGGTTAATTTTTTAATAGGTTTGACTTTATTTTTTCATAGAAAAAATTGAACACTTTGGCTGGTGGGTGGGGGGCATGCATCCCCAATTGTGGGACCGTGCCTGGTAACAATTCAATCTTGCAAGCTGTTGACTAATTCTGTCTTTTCTATAACTTGTTAAGTTTCTTTACTTGACAGGACTTCTTGAACAAGGTTACCATGCCAAAAATCCGTACCACAATTCCACTCATGCCGCTGATGTTGTCCAAGCAATGCACTTCAACATCCAAGAAACAAAGGTTTTTCATAATATTTAATTTATAATTTTTTTACTTTTTTTATAGAATTGCTAGATACTGAATGATTTAAAGTATCATCTGCAATAATTCTTCACCATCAAAATGGTTATAAGTTTGTTTTCAATAACCAGCTAGCTGGGCTTCTCAAGAATGAAGAAATACTTGCTGCCATTTTAGCAGCGGCATGCCATGATCTTGACCATCCTGGTGTTAATCAAAGTTTTCTTATAAAAACGAGTAATCCTCTGGCTGTTCTGTACAAGGTGAGAATTCTTACGATTTACTATATCGTTATATATCTTATATATTGTTATATGTTTTAAGCTATCGGTTTCCTAAGTCATGAGCAGGAGGCAAGAGTGGTTCAAAATTGTTAGCTATTTGTGTTGATGCAATGCATAAAGGACACACACAGACAGACAGACAGACATTCATTTTTATATATAGATATAGGCCCTACCAATGTTATCAGACATCGGACTTATAAGGTGTTTTATTTTGAGTTTTTTTAAGTGTTAGGGATGATGACTTTACAAGGGAGAAGTTAGCTGCGCACTTCTGCCTCATGATGACTTTCCTGTATAAAAGATGTCCTGCTTGTATAACCAATAAATTTGAAGAAGACGTTTTAGTATACTCAAATACTCAGGTTATTAAATAGATTCAAATTATAGTGAAAGAGTGTAGTAAGATGGGATAGGAAATAATTTCTGACTGGTGTCAAACCGGTTCATAATAGACTAATTTATTCTAATGAATGCCGGAACAAGCATGTGTTTATAGTAAGTACTCAGTAAACTAAGTAATTGAATATTTATAGTTTCAGATATAATGAGTAAGTCAGTGCTAAAAGCATTGAATAACTGAATATTTTTCCATCTTCAGTACAATAAATATAAGTTATCAAGAATTATTGAAAAGATGAAATATCTCAATGAGGTTCAACACATTCCCATTTCAGATAGATGTCTTCTGATGGCACTGTGATAATCATGTGCAGTAATGAGTTTGAGATTGAGTTTCTTTATTAAATTATCAATGCATACATAAAAATCACAAAATAGACAGAATTAAGTGTGAAAAAGTTTTAGTTATTAGAATAATTTATGTATAATTGTTGAAGAGATGGTGCATCAGGTACCTCTCGCCAGACAAGTCATACTGCAACATAGCAGTGTGAGTTGATCCTTGAAAACATTCACTGATTATGCGTTAACTGCTTACCACATCAAGAAATTCCAGCTGAAAGTTACTCGATTGTGAAAAAGTGTTTTCGCTCTTCACATCTTTCAACCTTTTGTGATAGAATACAGTTATGACTTCTCAGATGCATTAGTTGACCATGCAAGGTGCTCTTGCATTAAAAATAAATCAACCTCGCCAGTATTTTGTATTGTTGTTCCTATGGGAATTCAGAGCTTTTAACGTTTTCCCCCATAGGATAAATGTTTAATTGATGTTATTGTCTTGGTAACTCAGTGTCGAACCTTTACAAGAGTATCAACGTCCTTCCTAAAATGAATAGATCGACTTGGACTACATATTCCAGTTGTGGCCAAGTATAGGCTCGGGAATAATTTATTTGAGTCTACCAAGCAACAGCTGTATTTACTTGACACCTTGCTGCAGGCAGTGATATTTTAGTTATGAAAATCATTTTAGTTTTAGTTAGTTTTGACTAAAGTCATTTTTATTTTATTTAGTTTTAGTTTTCCTATATGCAATTATTTTAGTTTTTATATAGTTTTGGTGCTATCATTCTAGTTTAGTTTAGTTATTATTAGTTTATTCCGACACGATTGAAATTTTTGCTCATATATTTTTATTTCAATATAATAAATATTAATTGTCCATGTCAACAAGTAGATCATGGTTTACTTTTAACCAAGCACGCATATTCAACGATTTTTCCATCCTGTTGCGTCTGCCAGCTGTCAAAATCCTACGAACTGGGAAAAGTCGCTCCACAAAAGCTTGCGAAGCTGGTGCCGATATCAGATCCAGCACAATCAGAGGACTGAAGTATTCAACTGTTGCTTCTGGTACCAGAACTCAATTGAGGAGAGGCTGTAATTATATGGAGATGAGCTGACTTCTTTAATATATTGAGTGAGATGGTTTTTTAGCAGTGCACATCAAGAACCACTTGCCTTGTAGACTGTCCAGCCAGTTTTGCTGAAAGCAGGGGAAAATCTTTCATCACTGAGTGGACTGTCGACAATTGCGGTTGACTTGATGACTGTTTATGTAGATAGGGTTGGAGTTTAACCTATACACATAAAATATGTTCCAACTTAAAACAAATTACATAAATAAGTTAAAATCAAGTATTTCTAAAAAAATTATCATTTATCATGCTAGCTACATTATCGAGAGTACTTATACTATCAACTATATTACTATAGTATATAACCTTTTAGTAAAGTATACTATAGTAGCAAAATAAAACTAACCATCAATTCGAATCTTCTTGCTTGTATTGATACTCAATTGATTTTGTTCTAACTCAATCATGTCATTAAAAATTTCTTTGTGGTAATGTTGAGATGCTTTTAGGATTAGTCTGATTCTTAGTTGCAACAAATGCGTCGCATTTTGAACAGTTCGCTAAAGCCACGAGACATCGACTTTTGTTTTCAGTTTCTTCAAATTTAAAATAAGTCCACACACTGCTGCCCCGTTTGCGACCAGAAAACTGTTTAACTAAACTTGCCAAATTAATATCGGTTGCAAAAACAACACACCAACTTCTTTCAAATACGGAGAATAAAAGAACGTTTTAGACATTTCAGGCTGATATTGAGAAACCAAAGAAATGAAATTAATTTTGTTTATGTTTCTTAATACATCGATGTCCATGATCATTATAAATTTTAATTACAAACTTTTGTCAAATAACGGAAAAGAAACTAAATATTTGAGTTTATTTATTTTAGTTTTAGTTAGTTCCAGGACAAACCATTCTAGTTTTAGTTTAGTTTTAGTTGGGAAATTCAATATTAGTTTCGTTATAATTTTAGTTAACTATGGTCGATCTTTTTCGTATTAGTTTTAGTTTTCGTTACTAAAATATCACTGCCTGCAGGGTTGTTAACGCTACTTTGAAAAAGTAGCGCCGCTCTTCGCTACCGCTACCAGTCTTAATAGTAGCGGCGCTACCGCTACGGCTATTGAAATTTATAAATAGCGTTGATACCGCTACCGTTACCGCTACTCTGCTGAAGCTTCATAAAAAATTACAAAGTAGCACTAACAACCCGTATATGATTTTTATATGACATACTCATTTCGTTGCATTCAATAACAACACAAATTTTGTTTATTTCAAAGTTAATAAACTGACTTATTCTCAATATCATCATTATCCATCGTTAGTTTTTTTTTTAAAGTTAAATGGCTTGAAATAACAATGAGAAAAATGACCTCGAAAAAATAAAGCCATTTAAAAAGTCTTAAAATACACTTAAACATTGAAATCTCTTTTCATCTTGTTTCTTTATATGACTAAAACTTTACCATGCACGAAAACATCATCCTTTCAAAATGCTCACTGCTCATGCGGGTACATAGTGGCACGAAAACTCTGCTACAAAACGAAAACAACCGCTCAATGGCTGCACTAGATGGCAAACCGGTATTTAATGAAATGTATAGTTTTCTGATATGTGGATAAGGTTTGAGACTCTCAGGATTTATTTCAGGATCTGCTAAATACTTTTCATTCTGAGAATCTGCGTCTTTGGGTACTTGAGCTAGCTGTTTATCTCTTCTTGCACAAAGCGAGAAGAAAAAGTCTTCTGGAGTGGTTGATGCACTGCTGACGCCAGGAACAGAAGTGGATGAATCGATGGTGTTAGTGCCGTCTTGATTGTATTTGCTGACGTTCCAAAGACCAAATAACATATACATTTTAAGTTCGAGCAAGCATGCGATAATGAAGGAAAAGTTGAAACAGCACCAGAAAGACGATTTTATACTGTTCTCGTAAACCGTATATGTACACATTCACCAAAGGCCACAAACACGTCAAAGCATTACGCATGCCCGCTATGTCAAATCTGGCAACGGTCATTTAACGCTAAGGGGCCACGCTTTAAAGACACTCATGCCTCAAGCAATCAATAAGTTTATAGAAAACATGGTTGTAATACAACAATTTTATTCGTCACACAGTAAATAAAACAACTGAACAAAAAATAACGTCAAGATCTTAAGATCAAACGAGCAAAAGACAATTGAATAAAAAGTTAAAAAAAACTGCCTTCAACTGTTCGTACAAACTGTAGGTCTATACACACTCAAACAGCCAGATACCATACACCTCAAAACATCACTAAGTGTCACTAACACCCGATACCACTTCTGCCACGCTTCAAAGAGATGCACACGCTCGCTTTAGCAAGGTCAGGAAAGGTTCCACATTTCAAAGAGATGCTTACGCTGGCTCGTCGATAAATCAACCAGACTCAGATTTCATGCATACTTCAAATAAAAACTAAATAAATGGGAAATCACTTAAAAAACATATTTTGTTTTTGAATAAAAGTAGCGGTAGCGAATAGCACTGAGAACAGCTAAAAAAAAATGTAGCGGGGCTACCATCAACGATCTTGTCTACCAATAGTAGCGGTGCTACCTTAAAAATAGCACCACTACCGTAGCGGTAGCGTGGCGCTACCGCTCTTAACAACCCTGCCTTGCTGTGAGATCGGTCGATACCAGTATAAAAGATTTTTTCCATCTATTGTTACTTCTAATTTCTTTCTATTGCCATCTGGGTCTAACATCTATATATATAAAAATGAGGTTATGTCTTTTATGCATTGCTACACCATTCATCCGATCATAATGAAATTTTCACACAACCTTGAGACTCAATAGAGGAAGATTTTTGTAAAAAAAATTGAGATTGGTCACAAAATGAGCAGAGCAGTAGAGCGAGTCGAAACGGGAACGGGAGAGCTAGTGTGAGCGGGAACGAGAACGGGAAAGCGACCAGGAACGGGAGAGCAAAAGGGGTAGGAAATGGGAGCAAGAGAGAAAAACGATAGAAAAACTTCTGAAAACCCTGGGCAACAACGGGTACCCGCTAGTAGAATTAATAAACTTTGACTTTCAGTTATTTTCTCCAACATGCATAATTTTGTATTTGTCAATGTTGAATGGCAATAACCATCTCTGAGACCACTGGACTGTCTCATTTATGTCATTTTGAAGTCTGGTAGAGTCCTCTTCTGATTTAACAGTGCCAATGATAATACAGTAAAAGTCCTGAAGAGCGGATACTCAGGGAAGAGCAAAAGTGTCTGCTTCTCCTCTCTCTTTGTTTCTCAGGTACAACCTACTATAATCAAGATGCAGATTTGACAAATTCTGTTCCGAACTAAAGTATCAGTTGCTCTTAGCAGCCGCTCTTGAGGGTGCTGCTCTAGAGAACTTTTACTGCACTATCATATACTGAAAGTTTATTGTGCCGAGCTAACTAATCAGGGAGGTCATTTACAGGGTTTCAGAGTCGGTCATATTTTTTACGAAACTCCGCAGTCAACTCTAAACAAGAAGTTCAAATTGACTTTTAGTCGACTCAGGAGCTGTGGAGTCTACTAAAATAATTTTTAAATATCAAAAAGTTATAAAGAATTTAGACTCATGTATATACATATTTTTTTTATTTCAATAAAAAACAGTTTAAAATCAATTTAGTCTGTAGTTTATGAATATATCTGATTCATTGTTATAAACAACGTAGCATCCAGAGTGTCGCTTTTTAATCCGTTTCTTAGAGAAGTTAAAAGTATCGGGAGTCCAGAAAATAGATGTTCTACCGAAGCCTAAGATGATGATAAGCACATAGCAGTATATATATGTTTCCACGTATAAAAGATTCTTTACCAGTAATATTCTAGTTTGGATTTTTTTGTTCTAGTTCAAGTTATGAAAATCACTGTATTTCAGTTGCAGTTTCATGTACAGTTTATTAACTAGTGTGCGCAAGCGCAAGATAACTTAGTATACCCATAGATTTCTTTATAATAAATATGAATGGATTTCTATATAATAGCTATTAATGGACTTTTATATAATAGATATTAATGGACTTCTATATAATGGATATTAATGGACTTCTATATAATATCTATTAATAGCTGTTAAGAGTACTGCAAGTGCAGGGCCGGGTTCATGATTTTAGAGTTCAGACAGGCCGAGACTGAAATCAAGCTGGGCCGAAATTTTTTCCCAAGTATATAGGGATTTTAGCCCTGTAAACCAAACCGGGCCCATTTTAGACATGGCGTGTCTGGAATTTAGCTTATGAAAGGGCTGGGGCGAGCCGTGAAAAATCAGCTGGTGCAGTACTCTAAAAGCTATTATGTAGAAATCTAGAAATGGTATATCCCAGGTTATTGTATAATAAAATTCAAATTTTTTTGCATAACAAAGTTTTAAAAGAGTTTTATGCAATTTTTAACAAATCTCCTATTTATATCATGTTTATCCACTGGCACAGCATTGGTTGCAACTGCCAGGAGTGGGAAGGTCAAACAACACCTCTCCCTTCCCCCCAAAAAATTAACGGGGGGTGGGGGTAAAAAATAGAAAAGAAAGAGAAAGGGAGAGAAAAAAAGAGGGAATGAGGGCAGGGAATGAGCGGGATAGAGAGAGAAAAGGGAGAAGGGGGAAAAAGGATGGAAAGAGAGAGAGAGAGAAAGTGAGAGGGAGAAACAACGAAATAAACCCCTGGTGACCCTGCTAGTTAGCATATAAAAGTAATAATTACATCCAAGTTCAAAGAAAAATTGAAACAGAAAACTAGGTATGACATGCTTCAAAAGTAATAAGAAAAAATATTCAAAACTAGCAGTGCCCGTAGCGGCTTCGCTCGCATGAAATTAGAGAATTTGAACCGTGCATACATAGGAGAGTACTGCACGGATCAATTTTTTAGGTCTCGGCTCGGCCCGTCGACAACTTGGCTCAGCCCGTTTCAAAAACCGAATATCCTGGCCCGGCACGGCCCGTCTAATATGGGCCTGGCCCGTTTTTACAGGCCTAGAAGTTCTATATACTTGATGAAAAACTTCGGCCCGTCCCACCTTGACTTCAGGTTTAGCCCGGCCCATCTGAACACCCTAAAATCACTAAAATGTTTATATACTTGGTTAAAAATCTCGGCCCGTCCCACCTTGATTTAATGTTTAGGCAGGGCCTTATGAAGACCCTAAAATAACGGCTTGGCCCGTCCGTCCGGTGATAAACTGAAATCATCTACTTTTGACCGGCACAAAACCTCAAAATACCAATTTTCACATCTGTAGCACAGTTTTTGAGTAGCAGTTATTTTAAAATCAAATAACCCTTTTTCCACTTCACATTTGAGGTCCTGGAAACCTAATTTTCAAAAAATGGTGAAACTCGTATATCATTATTTTTAGAGTAGAAACTAAATACTAATTTTACTTTTGTAGCATTTACAGTTTTTGAGTAGCAGTTACTTTAAAAACCAAGTAATCCTATTTTCCACCCCATATTTGAAGTCCTGGAAACCAAATTTTCAAGAAATGGTAAAACACGTATATCATTATTTCTGGAGTAGAAACCAAATACTAATTTTTACTCCTGTAGCATCTACAGTTTTCGAATAGCAGTTACAATAAAAACCAAATAACATTATTTTCCATCCCACATTTGAGGTCCTGGAAACCAAATTTTAAAAAAATGGTTAAACACGTATATCTTTATTTTTAGAATAGAAACTAAATACTAATTTTTACATCTGTGGTATTTACAGTTTTTGAGTAGCAGTTAGTTTGAAAAACAAATAACCTTATTTTCCACCTCACATTTGAAGTCCTGGAAACCAAATTTTCAGAAAATGCTAAAACACCTATTTCATTATTTTGAGAGTAGAAACAAAATACTAATTTTTAATCCTGTAGCATTCACAGTTTTTGAGTAGCAGCTACTTTAAAAACCAAATAACTCAATTTTCCAACCAACATTTGAGGTCCGGGAAACCGAATTTTCAAAAAATGGTGAAACACGTATCTTTTTATTTTTTAAGAAAAATCCATGTACCAAATTTCAAAATTTCCTCATTTTTGGTTTTCGAGATATACATTGTTTTAGAAAAAAGTTTGTTTTCCAGTTTTTTCCCCTCAGGAGCAAAATTTTCAAAAATCCTTTCTTAGCGGATGTTTACGCTATAAAAGTAATATAAGTTCCAAATTTCACGTTCCTAGGATGAGGCGTGTGAGTTCGGCATTGATTATCAGTTAGTCAGTCAGTCAGGACATGTTCTTTTATATATATAGATAATAAACTTTATGACAACAAAATTTATTTTAGTTAATATTCTTGTTTTTCAGTTACAGTTTTGAGTTCAATTTAAGTTACAGTTTGAGTTTGAGTTAACTTAATCAGATTTTTGAGTTAATCTGCAATTTCAGTTACAGTTACAGTTAACTGGAACATCACTGCTCTTTATGACCTTTGTTTTAATTTGGCCGGAAATATCAAGCTTTTTGATCATTTGGCTTCAATTTGACTATGAGCTAACTTGGCCACACTTTGTTGTTTTTTTGTTTGTTTTAGACTCTCAAAAATAACCAAAAAATATATAATCAACTAGCGGGGTACCCGGCGTTGCCCGGGGTTTTCAGAGGTTTTTCTAATGCGTGTCTTTTTCGCTCCCGTTTCCTTCTTTCACTCTCAGTTGCCCCCCTAGATCCGATTCTGCATACATACATACATACATTCATACATACATACATAGGGAGCGCCTAATCAAATGATTCTTTGATTTGATACATACATACATACTCCCGTTCCCGCTCACGCTCATTTTCTCTTTTCCACTCTTTCCTAACTTCTTTTAGCCCATAAAGCGTAAAATAGATTTGCTAAAAGTTGTTTGAAGCCTTCAAATTTTTTACGTAAAATAAATTTGAATTTTATAACACAAATTACCTTTGATGGTCGTACATAGGCATGTTCAGCCTGGAAAGTTTTTTGGCCCACCTGAGCCGGGAGATCGGAGTTGGGAGTCCAAACCTTCTTAACATTCTTCCCCTGAATGAGAACTGCGTCCTTGCCAAATTTCATCAAGATCGCTCTCCCGCTTCGCTCCGTTCATTTTGTGACCGATTTCAATTTTTTTCACAAAAACCTTCTCCCATTGCCTCTCAAGCTTGTGTAAAAATTGCACTACGATTGGATGAATGGTGTAGCAATGCATAAAGGAGATCTATACTTACATACATAATCTCATTTTTATATATATGGATATATAAATTCCCGCTCGCTCCCGCTCCGTAGAATAGGAGTCGATTCCGTGAACTAACTCTGGAGTCGGAGTTGACTTCAAAACCATGGTCATTCATATAGAGCACAAAAAATAAGCACTAAAACTCTGCTCAGACCATGGAACAGACTTAATGAGATATGTGATTAAGCTCATTTTAAATGCATTTTTAACCATCCGAAATATATGTTTTGCGTTGTCTTAAATTTATAATGTTTTGCTAGAATTCTTCGGTGTTAGAAAATCATCATTATCGAGCAACGAAATCTCTTCTTATTGAAACTGGTCTTCTCTCTCATCTGGATGTTGAAACATGGTATTTATTATTTTAGGCCAGATTTGTTTACTTTTGGTTTTTTTTTATAGTTTCACTAGTGTATATTGAAATTGAATTTCAGGAATGCAGTTGATAACATAATGAAATGTACAATATTGGCCACTGACATCTCACTTCATCAAGAAATACTGGCAACGTTCAAGGTGTCATTATATTTTTTTCATGTAATTTTTCTAGAATATGTTTTCATGAGCAGTTATTTAAGCTATTTATTATTTAAGTCATTTTATAAACTTTTCTCAACCGAATTTTATTTTGGTAATATTACAAGACCAATTTGGATGAACAGCTATTTGATCTGAATGCCAAGGCTTCCGACAGAAACTTCATATTGCAAGTGAGTTGTTTAAAAGTAAACTTACTCGGGTTGTATTATGCAACAACTTTTATGAAGAATTACTAAGAAATCTGTGTTAAATCGGCCATGCAAGCCATACGCTTAATAGCTGAAATAAAAATCTGCGTCTATCATAAGTGGTTTGTTTGGGAAAATTGATTTTTTTTTATAATTTTAAATCTGGTGTTTTTATTAAGTAATACTGAGCACTCTTTGGCTCAACGAGTTTGGTTTCTGTTAAGTTGCTTTGTTAACAAGTTGTACCTGATTCTGTGTTTCTTCATTATAAATACATGATGAGTGAGTGCATATATGTATTCAACACAATTGAAATTCATTTCAGTTTGACATGCTCGAGTTGACTTTTGGTGTCTCAAAATATTAAGTTATGAATATTCAACAGCTCCATAATTTCTAACATTTTTCAGCTAGTATATTATGTCCATAATTTCTTAGTGTTGTTGTTATTAAATAAGACAGAATGTGGAACTTTTATTCATATTAGCAGCCCTCATGCAGGGCATCTGCACGTCTAGAACTGATTAAAAAATATGTTGGACTTGAAAGCAGTTTGTAATATATTTTAAGTCAAGGTATGCCAAGCTGCAAGCGGTTCATTCAGCTATAATATACTAAAACTAAAATATTATTCAAAGTCAGATTAAACCAGAAAACTGGCATGGTTGACATAATTAAAAACTCTATTATAGCTGAATGAAACGCTTGCAGCTTGGCATACCTTAGCTTTAGTGAAATGTATGACATGATGTACCTTAGTGCAATTCTCTTTCTTTCTCTCTGTCTGTTTATCTTTCTTTTTTCTCTGTCACTGTATTTCTTTTTTTCTGTCTCTATTTGTCTCTTTCTCTTCTTTTGTCTCTTTCTCTCTCTTTTAGTCTCTCTTTATCTTTCTCTTTTTTAGACTCTCAATCTTTTTATCTCTTTCTCTGTCTTAGTGTTTCTCTTTTTTTCAATTTTCCTTCAAACATTTTCTCTATAGATATTTCCTCTTCCAGAATTCCCACCTCAGATTTTTAACAGTTCAGTAAAAGTAAACAGCTTAGATGTATTAATCAAAAAATTAATTAGATGAATTTAAGTAAATATTAATTTTTTCTGGCATATCGATAAATCTAAACAGTTTCAAAAGTGTTTGACTACCTAAGGATAAATGTGTCAAGAAAAATGTTGGACAGAATATTGAATTTTTATCATAATAATATTAAACAGTTTCAAAATATTTTGACTGCTTAAGAATAAATGTGTCAATAAATATAATTTTGGCTTCAAATATGTATTTTTCAAACTGTTTTTAAGCTTTTGGTGAAGTTTACATTTCAGAGATAATGAAATTAAAAAGTAATTTTAAATAATTGTTTGTGTCAGATTGCTCTCAAGTGTGCAGACATATGCAATCCTTGTCGACCCTGGTCCATCTGCTATCAATGGAGTGATATGATATGCAGAGAATTTTTTAAACAAGGTAGCTTCTTGTATTATATAATATATATATATATATATATATATATATATATATATATATATATATATATATATATATATATATATATATATATATATATATTATTTATATTTTTATCATTCTTTAATGTTTACTTTCTTTGTAGCATTCATCGCACATAGATTTTGCGCAAGAATTAATTCAGTGTAGCCAGTGTAGCTGCATTAGTTACAGTTAATGCTACTTTAAAAAATTGTATGGTTTTATGCATTTTTTCCCATGCTTTAACTAAGTGCACAGCACTCATATTATGCATAGTTATGTGTTAAATTACCTGCAATTTTTTTACCCATTCTTAATTTTAGAAAAAATAATTTTATTTATAAAAAACCAATAGGAAAATCATAATAAAATTGCTATTTATGGTTCTACATGACAAGTCTTGATGTTAGTGCTCTTTTTTGTGCATTTTTGGAAACAACATCCGAAAACGGCTATTTAAAAAGTTATTTGAGATTTAGTTTGCATTTATCCCAATGTAAACAACGATGTTCGGACGCCAAGAAATATCTATTTAAACTCGGTCTATTCAATTGTAAAATGTAAATGTAAAATGCGCTGAAGTCCCTTCAATGTACTACGAAGACTTATGTAAATTTTTATAAGCTTTTATTTAACTTCATTGTGGAGTGGGCTACTGGTTAATCTTGTAATAGATTTTTCACTTACTTCCTGCTTTCAGATTAAGCTGAAATTTTGCTTGCATGTTATTTTTTTGCTTGTTTGATCTTTGTGTTTGTTGGGTGAAAATAAATGTAGTAAATAAGTGGCTATTGTGGCTCTTGATAGAGTTTTGTAAACTCTATTTAGGATTTTACTGTTTCCTATTGTTTGAATCTTGGATTCATTTTTTTAATAAAACAATTAATAAGAACGGAAAGTCATTAATATGTCGGAATTTAGCTAGCCTCTTGCTGCCATTCAAAATGAGCTATCTAGCCATGTTTCTTAGAAGTAGAAAGGATGAGAAAGCTTACATAAGCTCGTGTAAGATTAACAAAGACTAAAAAGAGTAAAATAAAAAAATATACACTTTAGAGATACATAAACATTTTAAAAATACACTTTAACTTCTAAATGTACAAAAAAGGAAGAAATCGTTTCTTTTGTGTTATCGAATTATATCTCTTAAATAGTTTGAGGATATATAAAAGTGTGAAACGTTCATTTTATATGTTTCTATGATTGACGGAGTTTGTAAAAAATTAACGTCTCACACTTTTATATTTAGTTAAACTATTTAAGAGATATAATTGGATAACACAAAAGAAACGATTTCTTCCTTTTTAGTACATTTTGAAGTAAAAGTGTATTTTTAAAATGTTATTTAGGTGTTTTTATTATAGCACAGAATATAATATAATATTATAGTTGGATTGATTTATTTAGTAAGCAACATTTATAACATCAAAATGTTGTGGAAGATGTAGTAACATCTCCATTTCTGCAGTGGACATATTGGATCGTTTGTCACTGCAAGTAGCTCAACTTGGGCTAAAACCTCGTTCACTGTTGATGCTAAATCAAATTTCAGAATAGCATGATAAATTAGCATTTCAATATGTTTATGATTTTCAACATAGGATTGTAGTATTTGAAAGGACTCTAATGGTATTTTAATGGATTGAGCTGTGTAGTCTCAGCAGTCTAGACATCACACAAGACAATTGATTGTAGCATGTCATCTGATATGACAATGTATACTATTTGTTTATTTTCTTTAGCTTCACATGTCCATTGTTGTCTATTGAATTCCGAGTGACAACTTTTGTAATATATTTTAATAAATTAATAAAATACTAGCGTCTCCCACGCAGACTATCTGCACGTCTAAAACTGACTAAAATATGTTGCACTTTAGAACAATTTTTCAGTATATTTTACTTTAAATTTAATTAAAATATAATAAAAACTGTAGTGTTATTCAAAGTCAGATTAAACTAAATGTAGTCCAAAAAACTGGCATGATTAACAGCTACTTTATAGCTAAAATGCTGCAGACGTACCTTAGCTTTAGGGAAATGTACGAAATGCCTTAGTCGATTTCTTTCTCTTTCTGTCTTTTTTGTCTTTCTCTGTTTTTTTCTCTTTCTCTCTATTTCTGTCTCTCTCTCTCTTTCTCCATCTTTTTTGGTCTCCACCCTACCTATCTCTCGTTCTTTCTCTATATCTAGTTTTTTTCTATTTTTGTCACTCTCTGTCTCTTTTTCATTTAGTCTTCTCACTCCCTTTTTCTTTTCTGGTCTTTCTCGTCTTGTCTTTCTCTTTTTTTCTAATGATCGTCGTGCAAACGGCGAAAGCGAGCGGGGAAAGGGAGAGAAAGCCAGAGTGCGAGAAGGAGCAGGAAAGCAAGTGGGGAAGGAAACGGGAATGAGAAAGAAAAACAATAGAAAAACCTCTAAGAACCCCAGCAAAGCTGGATAAACCCGCTAGTATATGTATATATATATATATATATATATATATATATATATATATATATATATATATGATTTGGATCATAGGCTGATTATATCCTACTTTAAATATATTTTGGTGTATGTGTGTCTGCTTGTTTGTGTATCTGTTTATGTATTGTGGTTTTTGTGTTGTTGCATTGAGTGTTACAGGGGTTTGATTAAAATTTCTTTTATATAAATTCTCAATGCAGGAGACTGTGAAGCTAAACTGGGTTTCCAGGTTTTTCCTTCTTTCAACAGGCACAAGTCCACAATCGCTTCGGTACAAACAGGTTCGTTTGCTCAATATTTCAAAATTATAAGTTTTTTTTTAAATTTCAATAACTTTTCTTTGCCAGGATTTATACAATTCATTGTAGAACCTCTCATTATTTTGTGGGATCGATTTCTGAATTCATCTAGCAGCAAAATGCTGGTGAATAAACTTCATGAGAACAAATATCGCTGGAAGAAAATTGTTGAAGAGAGGTTACAAGTCAGCCACACGGATGTGTACTTGAGAGATCCAATGCCGAAAAACATATTCCTTCGACCTGTACAATTTGAAAACATTAATCAAAACCAGAAAAAGGATTGTGAATTGTCTGTCATCCAAAACAGCAAGGAACATCCAAGTAAGCTGCTCAATTTAATGGCAGAGGATTCAAATGTGGAAGCGTTTGAATTTGTGGATTCTTTTCTCAACAGACGTAGACACAGCGTACCCATGACCAACCTCCGTTTTTCAACTTCTCCTCTTGTGGCACCCAGGTTTTCTCACTTTTCAAAAAATAGTCTAGCAAATTCAACTGAAGAGAGATGTGAAATGAATATTGAATGTGATGAGTCATCTCCATTATTAGAAGAAAAACAAGAAAGTGAAGAAGCCATTTTAAAGAAACCTAAAATTCCTATCAGTGTCAGACGAGGAAGTTTTCCTATGAATGTGTCCATCATTCAAATGACAAAATCTAGATGTTGTGACAACAGAACATTTGAGGATGATTCTGTGAAGTCCCCTTTATTCGGATTTTTATCATCGTTTTGTGCCGCAACGTTTTCAAATTTATCTCAAGACAAAGAACTACTTCTTCCGACAACTCATCAAACCAGCAACTGGCCGACAAGCATCCAAGGTGTTCTCGGATTTGGTTCGCAAGACCGAATGACCTCATTGTTTAACGGTCTGCTTAGGCAAAAAAAATGGAATGTCGATAGGGCATGCAAAGTGATTGGTGTTCCGATGAATTTGTCACATCGGGTTCTACTGCTGACCAATCAGATTTTCACTCAAAATTTGTTTTGTTAATTGTGTTGTGTTTTCTAGCTCTTACTCACATTTTTTTGGCTAATTCTTCTTTCGTCTGTGAGCATGAAAATTAGAGGTCGTTTTGTGAGAGTCAGTTTTGGATCTGTTTGTGCTAGTTTTTATTTCACTACTGCTGAGTGGATTTCAGGTCTTGCGTAGCATGTACTTTGTAGCCATGTGATTCTTGTTAGTTTGGAGTTAAAAAATTATTTTACTTTGTAATGTACTACAATTTCTAATAAAATGCACACTATTGAATTCATTAAATTAAAACCACAAAATAAATTATTTTCGTAGTGACAAATGTTGCTTTAAAATGCAAAATAAAAACATGACTTTTGCACTTTCTATACCTTGGCACAAATTAGAAAATTTTCTTTGTGTTCAACAATCTCAGGTGCACGTTTATAGCAAATTATTTTTTCGCTGTGAGAGCATAAGCAATGATCGTTCTTCTTAAACATTTCAACTGTCAATTTGTCATTTAATTAATGTATTGTGTAAATATACTATGAAGTTTCTAAACAAGACTTCTGTCATTCAGGTTGATGCTGTTCACTATTCTATCTCTTAGTGGTTTTCTTTAAGATGATGTTGTACGGTGACAGTTTTTGTGATTTTTCAATTAAGTTATTCAAACCTCAATGAAGTTAAACAGGTGTTTTATTGTTTATGTATTAAAGTGTTAAAAATGAAAAAAAACAAATATGCTTACTGGTTAAGACTCTTGATGAAAGGTGAGCTGCTTAACCAGTAGGGGTTCAAAACCCCTGGTTTTTTTTTTTATTTCGGGATTGATATCTGTTGATCTCGGGATTTGAGTACATAGTAAAACATAAACACTATTTTATTTTTTATAAATAACTTCAATAAAAAAATTTGAAAGGATTTGATCTCCAACCCGAAATTAATTAAAGTATGTTGGACTTGAAGACAATTTTTAGTATATTTTTATCTAAAAGTTAATTAAGATATACTAAGATGTTACTTTATTGAAGGTAAAAAACTTGAATAGCTGACATGAATAACAGCTCCATAATAGCTGCGAATGTAGGACATCCCCCTCCGACAGACCCTAGGACATTCCCCCCCCCCCTGTTGTAAGATTTTTCTTCCCTGATATGACGTTTTCTCTGACAGATGAAAATAATGTAGTAGTATGAATTTGTGGTTTTGCAAGAGTTTCTTTCATGTTAAGGAGCTGGGGCTGTCAAAAGCTTATAGAGAGAAAAATCGCGTAAAGCATTTTTGTGGAATGTTGGATTCCATGCATGGCTTACTCATACTCATACTTATATTGCTTTGTCTCGTTTTGATCTAAACTTCAATGTCTCGGTCTTGTAAAAAATTGTACTGTCTTGTCTCGTCCTGATCAAAAAGTTGATGTCTCGGTCTTGCACCGCTTAAATGTATCAAGACATTAAACAAATTTTGACTTTAATATTTGGATTTTAGATCTATGTTACTGTGAGTGAGTGAGTGAGTGAGTGAGTGAGTGAGTGAGTGAGTGAGTGAGTGAGTGAGTGAGTGAGTGAGTGAGTGAGTGAGTGAGTGAGTGAGTGAGTGAGTGAGTGAGTGAGTGAGTGAGTGAGTGAGTGAGTGAGTGAGTGAGTGAAGTAAGTAAGTGAAGTAAGTAAATTTTTATTAACCAGTCTGACAATGACGCACAGCGGTTTACATTCAAATAATAAAAATAAGAATTAAATAACGGAAATACGAGTTTCGACAAGATAAAGTTAAAGACTTAAAATGAAATCAAGAACTTGTCTTTTTCAGAGATTTAATACAATGTTCGGCATTATTTAAGTTATTTTGAGTTCAAAAATCTATAGAAAAGGTTTTTCGGAGTATGGAATCTGCACGCGGAATTACTCTGTCGTAAGCTCGAGGACAAAGGAGATATCCTGATTTCTTGATGTCTGGGAGAAGATGGTGAAGAACGTGAAAGCGGTTGGACAGAACCTGGTTGAACAGAGTTGAATCGCCACGGCGCAGCGGTGCACAAAACCAGGGCGGTCGGGAGCCACGAAGCCCTGGCGTGTCACCCTCCCAATGACCGACTCGATGCGTTGAATAACGCCCGAACCAAGGAAACCCCACCATGATTGAGAGACGTAGGTGATCCTGGATATCAGTGTCGCCTCCATGACCGTCCAGAGATCCCGGCCACACAGCCCGTGAGCCTGTAAGCGTCGTAGTGCATATAATGTCTGCGCACATTTTTTGATGATCCAGTGTTAATTTATTTTGGTTTGTATTGTGCTAAATAACAAAAAGGTGGCCGGAAAGCACTTAGAAAAGCACTTTTCCAATTTACAAATCTAGCTGACTATTTTGGCGAGAATAACGTTGTTTTAAACGAACAAGTCTTATAAATTTAATAACACATCAACTTTTCTTCTCTTATTCTCTATGTCGATAACCTATTAGCTAAATTAGCACACACCAGCCTTAAAAACGTTAGCAGTGTTTCAATACCTACACCAGGGACGTAAATTGGGGGGGGCAGGGGGGGGCATTTGCCCCCCCCTGATTTTCAAAATTTGAATTTTTTTACCTAGAGTTTACTATATATTTATTTAATTTTAACTTTACTTAACCTAGTGATGATGCAATGCGTATTGGAATTTTTCTGGCGTGTATAGACAATTCGCCCCCCCCTTGATTTCTAAAATTAAATTTTTTTTTTTTAGAGTTTACTATATAATATGTTAATTTTAACTTTACTTAACCTCGTGATGATTCAATGCGTATTGGAGACAATTTTATATCTTGGCTCGATGCTAGATTTACCAATAACTGCAGAGTAATAATTTGTGTATCAGTGTTGGTCCAAAGATTAGCTGATTTATGTGCCAAAATACAATCAGCGAACTCGTTGAATTTTACCCTATTAGTGGTATTGATACAATGTTGATTCCCTCACAGC
This sequence comes from Erpobdella octoculata, assembly GCA_963978895.1. Lineage (NCBI taxonomy): Eukaryota > Metazoa > Annelida > Clitellata > Hirudinida > Erpobdellidae > Erpobdella > Erpobdella octoculata. Next base: position 39,229,956 of record OZ022238.1, on the reverse strand, counting down.
TGTCTACATGAAAGTTATTATTTATTACACAAAAATAAAACAAAATTATACCCACCCCATTTTGGACATCTTTTTTACAAACTTTTATTTAGGTTACAATCTCTGTTTTTTTTTGTGTGTCTTTCTCTGTACGCAAATCTTGCAAGTGAAATTTAACCAGCATTTTGACTAGCTAGGAAGTTGAAACTTTCAGCATAGCTTTATTTTTTGATGAAAATACATGATTCAATTAAAAAAAAAATTTTGAACATCTTTTGCATTTCTAAATTGAATGTATTTGAAATCAAAGTTTGTGTTGAAAAACTCGTTTTTCCTTTACTTGTTTTACTAATCCTTTACTTGCCCCTGCAATATGATTAAATCATTCATCCCCCTTATACCCAGTGGCGCGTGGCGAATCCAGAATATTCTGGTGGGGGATTCACTTCAGAAATTTTTTTATATTCTCTTCCAAACAGCTGATAACCGGTAAGGGGTAGTCGTAAGTATTTTGCAAAAATTTTTTCAAAAACTTCCAATTTCTCCTCCCAAAAAAGCTGTGGTCGTTTTCCAAAAACAAGGTTTAATACCCAAAAAATTTCAATTGATACTCTGATGGGGGATGCATTTCTCCACCCCTCTCTGTTTGTACCTACGTATTTATATAAATGTAAAAGGTAATGTGTGTGTGAGAGCATTCGTTTATCACATCCAAGCCGCACGAGCAATTTTAACAACATTTGGCATACAGGTAACTTCATTGATGAGAAAATTTTGAAAAATTACAAAAAAATCTGTTATTTCTCTGACGTTTCATTGGCAAAAACGAGACAAAACTAAGCACAAAAAAACCCGGACAACAGCGGGTAACCCTGTCAGTAAGCTATATAATGGCGGGAAAAATTTTGCCCCCCCCCTGGAAAATGCTGAATTTACGTCCCTGACCTACACTGATTATCTGATAAGTTTCAGGTACCCCCAGCCCTAGTAAAAAAGTCTTTGGATTTGTAAAAATCTCACGAGCGCTACATGTCGGAGCTGAGGGAGTCCGAACTCCTGAACCCCCACTCAGCACCGCGCCTGCCTGGATACCTTCTTGATCAGCTGAAAAAGTGTCGAAATTTCTGACGCGCCTGTCCACTAATGGATGCTAAACTAAATATGTGCAAAAGATCAATAAGATGTACAAAGTATAAAAGTTTTAGATATGTGAATTATTAAAAATTAAACTGAAGCTTGTTGTCATGACGACGCTCGAAATTTTTTTCACGATGGACGAAGCTGCTTTCAGTATAAAGGATATCATTAAATCGGAGAACGACGATAAAATCAAGTATTTTTTTCATATGCAAGATTTTGAATATGGTAAAATTGTTGATCAAATACTTTTTTGACAGCTTTAAGCTTGAAAACTTCGGTCAAAACCAAAACTGTCACAAGTCCCGATCCAAACTTCTCACATTGAGGAACAAAGAAAAAATAGCTAAAATTATTGATGTCGGTAAAATAAACCTATCAGATTCTCATGTGAAAATTGTAACTGAAGAAGATATGGTGCGTGATACAGCAGAAGAGTTAATTGGTTAAAAATTGCTCTTTTTTGTTTTTTCTAACCAACCTTTAGTCAACTTTTGGGACCCTTAGACTTATTAGTCACATTAGTGTATAGTAGACTTATAATACACCGATACACCTAGCCTATATTTATGCATGTATTTCCAATCAAGAAAATGCTGACGACTATCAACTTGAAGGAGTTTTCCATGCATCAGCTGCCACTGGAACATTAAAAAAGGTTTAGCTAAAAAAATTAAGTTTTAACTCCTTATTTGCTTTATAATTTTGATCCATTGTTTTATTCAGAAAGTATTGGAAAACAGAACCCATTTCGGAAATTCAAATCTTTGCTCAAGATGTTTTAAGTAATTAATTTAGTTAAATATGTTGTTTTTTTAATATCAATCCTATGATTTTACCTGGTTTTTGTCATATAAGTTTATTTTTACATAAATTCATTGTAATAGCAGTGGCATAACACATAATCGCCTTCTCCGTCAATCTACCCATTTTAAAAAAAAAAACCTACAACTATTCTGCCTTGGTGCTAGAGAAATTATGCAATTTTTTCTGGTAAAAAACTTAAAAATACCCCTGCCCTAATTTTCATTAAAAAAGTTGCCTAATTACTTTTCCCGGGTTACCAATGATTTTTTCTGGAAAAATGTTTAGTGCATAAAGTAATTTTTTCTATCCCCCACAGCACAGCAAATTTGACCTACATTCGCTTCCGGGTGACTGGGAACCTTTAAACCTTTGCTATGCCATTTGGTAACTGTTTAGCATGTTCTGATTTAAATTAAATCTAAATACTATATTTTTAGACTTATGAATGGTGAGTACTAACTGGAAAAAGCTGTATCCTTAAATGATTGAAAAAAATCCTTTTTGATACCTCTCAACTTGATTTGTGTTGTACTAGATGAACAGCCAAGTTCGAAGTTAAGCAAAACTGATAATGAAATATGGTCAGAATACGATAAATTGTCTGAGGGTGAGATACTTTCTTTTTCTTATAATATACAAATTCAATTTGAAATCATTACTAATTCTATTAGAAATCATTACTAATTCTATTAGAGAGCATTACTAACTCTATTAGAAATCATAACTAAATCTATTTAAAATCATTACTAATTCTATTTTAAATCATTATTAACTAGAGGTATCCCATCAAAAATGACGTCTTTTTTTGTTTTTACCAAATATAAAAAATATAAATATATAAGATATATATATTGCAAGAGTTTCTTCCATGTTATGCGAAATTGCTAACATACATACATACATACATACATACATACATACATACATACATACATACATACATACATACATACATACATACATACATACATACATACATACATACATACATACATACATACATAGCAAATTATGTAGATAGATTCTATTTGAAATCATTAATAATTCTATTTGGAATCATTACTAATAATGCTCTAAGTAAAAGCACAAATTTCAATATTTATAGTATTGGGTATTTCAGGCAACTTTTTCACCAGAGGTTCAGTAACAGGCTTCACCGATGACAGAAGCTCGTGTTGATGCCATTGAAGCAGAATATTTAAGATAACTTTAAATTTAATCTGCCATCATGTTGTTGATTTTTTCTTAAATTTAACATTACTTTAGTATTAAAAATCTAGCAAATAAAGAAACACAATTTGATTTGTATTTTTCATGAGTCTGTAACAAGGGCTAATTCTGCTGAAACTATTCGCTAAACAACCAGCCTCGTCGTAATCACTATTTATTGTTTTAAATTTTAAAGTACTACATTTATGCACTCTCTCAACCACTTATTGCTTGAAATAAAAATACAGCTGCTGTTTCTTAAAGATTCTGCATAGCTATGTCTTTCCAACATTCATAAAACAAATAGCAAAGATTTATCTGACATAAGCTTGATTCTTCAAGAAATTAAAAACTTTCAAATTATACAGGAAGATCCTTGTAATTTGCAGACTCTTAAATTACCGTTATGCTCTTGCTTAAAGGTATGCCCCTGGACCCATATGTACTATGTATTGATAAACATTTTATCTTAAAATAAAAAAAAATATTAAGTTAATTTCTCGGAAATGCAAAAATTCTCATTAGAAAGTACAAATAGTGGAAAATAGTGTTTTTTTGTATCACTTCCGTTTCTGTCAATTTCTGTTTAATTTAAACCTTTTCTTGTAGTTGTCTATCACATACTTGCGTAGTACAAGAGAGACTCAATAGTCTTGCAATTATAAACATTGAACATGTGTTGCTACAAATTCCGTACTTCAACTGCAGATGAACCAAATACCTAATAGGATTGTAGGACATTCCCCCCCCCCCCGGACGTTTCCCCCCGGACATTTCTCCCCCTGATAGACCCTAGGACATTTCCACCCCGGACATTCCCCCCAGGGTAGGACAATTCCACCCCTGTTGTAAGATTTTTTCTCTGATATGACGTTTTCTCTGACAGATGAAAGTAAATAAAATAATGTAGTAGTAGGAATTTGTGGTTTTGCAAGAGTTTCTTCCATGTTAAGGTGCATCAGCTGAAGCTGTCAAATGCTTATAAAGATAAAAAATCACGTGAAGCATTTTTGGAGAATGTTGGATGCCTTGGCTTAGAGAATATCCTCCAGAAACAGGGCCGTAACCAGCTATGGGGCCGGGGGGGCCCACCCCCCCCCCAGTTTTGTTCAGGCCTCCCCAGTTTTGGTCGGGCCTCCCAGCTCATTCAGGCCCCCCCAAGTTTTGTTCAGGCCTCCCCAGTTTTGGTCGGGCCCCCCAGCTCATTCAGGCCCCCCCAGTTTTTTGTATTACTGTCCAGCTAATATAAAACCGCACAATTTCTCTAATAATAATACAAGAGAAAGAGCTACTGAGAGGGCAAGAAAAAGGGAGATACTGAAAAGTTAAAGAACCAGCAAAATAAACTGTCCAGTAGAGAATGAAAGAGAGACTGTAAAGAGGCTAGGCTACTAACATATAGAGGGAGAGAGTACTGTTAAAGAACTTAGGAGCCTAGCAGAATAGGCAGCTCACGTTGAGAAGGAATGAGATATGCTAAATAAGTTAATGGATAGAGAATACCACCGCTCACAGAGAGAGGAAAAGAGAGATGCTAATAGAAGAGACTTACCACAGTGACCGGATGCAGTGACCGCATGCAATAAGAACACTCTACTACACATTAACATAAATTTCATTGTTGTTTGTTTGCGTCCTCGTCACTTTCTTTCTCAGCGTTCAAGATCGACATTTTATCTTCAGCATTTGTTTTATTTCAAATTCAAATTAATTTGCTAGAATAAGGTAGAATAAGATTCAAATTTCAATCGCTGAACCTGTTTTTTTGCGTAAAGCTCATTTTGAGGGTCAAATCACTGGCACGCGCAACTTATGTAAACAAAAATTTATACAGTGCCCCCCAAAAAATTCTTGGGCCCCCCACTTCCAAATTCCTGGTTACGGCCCTGTCCAGAAAGGTTAGTAATCTCTACATCTAACCCTAACCCTTACCCTAACCCTAACCCTTGCTCTTACCCTAACCATCACCCTAACCCTTATCCCTATCCTAAATCTTTAAAAAATGTGTTTTTGTTTGTTAAAAAAACGTGAACTCTAAATCTACCCCGGGGGAATGTCCTACCCCGGGGGAAGGTCCGGGGGTAATGTCCGGGAGGGAAATGTCTATTCACTACCTAATAGACACTTTTGGCAAACGAAAGAACAGAAACTCATATTTTTAAAATCAAAAATGTATATTGCCTTTGCCTCCTGTAGTGTCTATGGTGATATGTTATCTATGTATTGTCTATGGTGTGATATACCACCTCGTGTATGTTGTTCTGATATTCTGATTGTTATTGTTGTTTTCCGAGTGATGTGAATAAACGTGGTTTTGATTTAATTCGATTGCATCAGCACATTGGCGACGAGGTAAATAGATTTAATTCGATTGTAAACAGATTTAATTCGATTAAAAATAGTGTAAGAATATTTAGTTAAATAAGTAATGGCGTCGATAAACGTTGATTTAATGCCTCTACCCGGTTTTGATTGCTCCGGAGATTTAACTAGTATCGCTCCACGTTGGAAACGTTGGAGGAAAGCATTCGAATTTTACGTAGATGGTAAAGGTATACAGAATAATGACCAGAAAAAAGCGTTATTGCTGCATTCCGCGGGAATGGACGTACAAGACATTTTCGAAACCATCGATGAAGTACCTTTTGTTGCTTCTTTTGAAGGCGATACCGATAATGTGTTTAAAGAGCATTACGTAACCTCGATAACTATTTTGCACCAAAAGTGAACGTCACGTATGAGAGACACGTCTTTAGATCTCTTCGACAGGAACCTGGTGAAACGATGGACCAGTATGTTTCAAGATTGAAAAAACAAGCACTCAATTGTGAATTTGGTGACAACGCTCGGAGAAATGAAATGATTCGAGATCAAATTATTGACACATGCACTTCAAACAGCCTCAGAAAGAAATTGTTGCAGAAAGACGAACTGACGTTGGAAATTTGCCTCGACACAGCAAGAGCACTAGAAACTGTAGAACTCCAGTCAAAGAAATACGAATCAAGTGCGGCGGAGGTAAATAAAGTATCAACAAAATCTTTCAAAGAAGGAAAAAGGCAACATGAAACCTCATCATCGGACAAATGTTGTTTTCGATGTGGTCGTTATGGACATCTGCAACAAGATGAAAAATGTCCAGCAAAGAATTCTGTTTGCAGAAAATGCAATAAGGTCGGACATTGGGCAGTTGTTTGTAAAACAAAAATGTCATCTGTCCAAAAGCAAGATACAAGACATGTCACTAAACCTGACAGAAGGCGTGGTAAAATCCACAACGTTGATGACGGCTATGAAGATGACTACACATTCTCTGTCAGAAACGGTAAAGATGGTGACAGTGGTATCATTGATTTGAAAGTTGGTGGAGTATTCATCAAGGTATTGATTGATTCTGGCTCGACTGCGAACATAGTTGATAAGAACACATGGGAACGTCTGAAGCAATGCAAAATTCGTGCCAAAACTGAACAAACGAGTAAATGTTTATATCCATATGGAGCAAAGGAACCACTGGTGTGCATCGGAAAGTTTCTTACAATCGCAGAAATAGGCAACTGAAAAACTGAAGTTGAGTTCATTGTTATTGATGGAAATGGTCGTTCAATTTTGGGGAAGGAAACTGCTGAAAAATTGGGTGTGTTAAGAGTTGGAGAAAATATCTGTGCAATGACAGTAGATAAACTCACACTTGTTGACATACAGAACCGCTATCCAGAAGTAATTAAAGGAATTGGGAAGCTGAAAGACTATCAAGCAACAATTCACATCGACCCAAATGTGAGACCAATAGCACAGCGCTCACGTCGTGTTCCATTTGCAATGCAGGAAAAGCTAGAAGCAAAGATTCAAGAATTACTGAAAAGTGACATTATTGAGCCTCGACTACTCAAATGCATAGAAACACTTGCAAAACACGGTTTGACTATAAACAAAGACAAATGTCTGATCAGAATGTCAGAGTTAGAATATTTTGGACATCATGTCAGTGGAAGTGGAATATGTCCAACACAAGATCGTGTTAAAGCTGTTATGGAAGCAAGACCACCAAAGAACAGTTCAGAAGTCAGAAGTTTCTTAGGACTTGTGAATTTCAGTGCAAAGTTTATTCCTAACCTAGCAACGATTGCGGAACCTCTGAGGAAGCTTACAAGAAGTTCCTGCAATTTCAGTTGGGGTTCAAAAGAAGATCAAGCTTTTCAGATGTTGAAAATGTCACTGAACAAAGCTGGAAAGTTAGCTCATTTTCAGAGGGACGCTCCGACAGAAATCGTCGTGGATGCCAGTCCTGTTGGTCTGGGAGCAATGTTAGTACAACAACAAGCTGGTAAAAAACATGTTATTTGTTATGCTAGCAGAAGTTTGTCATCTGTTGAGAGAAGATACTCTCAGACAGAACGTGAAGCTTTAGGCATTGTATGGGCTTGCGAACGTTTTCATCAATACTTATATGGAATTCGATTTGAAATAGTTACTGATCATAAACCGTTGATATATATTTACTCACCGAAGTCCAGGCCGAGTGCACGTATTGAACGTTGGGTGTTGCGACTGCAGCCATATGATTTCACAGTAAAGCATATACCTGGCAGTGAGATGGCCGCAGATGTATTATCTCGGTTAATAAAAGAATCAGATGAACAAATATCTGACAGTGCGGAAGAATATGTTCGATTAATTGCTATCTCTGCTACACCGAAAGCATTGACAACAAGAGAAATTGAACAAGAATCGGACAAAGACGAGAAGCTTAGAGTCATCAGAAGATGCCTATTAGATGGAAACTGGGACAAATGCCCAAAAGAATTCAAATTTGTGAGAAATGAATTATGTGCAATTGGAAGACTCGTCCTAAGAGGTTGCCGAATTGTCATACCCGAATCCCTGCGAGATCAAGTTGTTAATTTAGCACATGAAGGTCACCAAGGGATTGTGAAGACAAAACAGCGATTACGGACGAAAGTCTGGTGGCCAGACATAGACTCCGATGCAGAAAAGGTTTGCAAATCTTGTTATGGTTGTCAACTTGTATCAAAACCTTCTCCACCAGAACCGATGACAAGAACCGAAATGCCAACTCAACCATGGCAGCATACAGCAGCCGATCTACTAGGACCAATGCCAAGTGGCGAATATATATTTGCTATTGTTGATTACTACAGTCGATATTTTGACATTGAAATATTGACAAGTATAACATCAGCAGATGTAATCAAAGCCTGTGACAAGATTTTTGCAACTCACGGATATCCGATTTCATTAAAAACGGACAATGGTCGACAATTAGTTTCAGGAGAATTTGAAAACTACCTGGAACAACATGGAATACAGCATCGAACTAGTATACCCCTATGGCCACAAGCAAACGGGGAAATTGAACGGCAAAATCGAATGATGTTGAAATCCATGAGAATTGCCACAGCCGAGGGAAAAGACTGGAAATCCGAACTTTACAAACTATTGATTGCTTATAGAAGCACGCCACATGAAACTACTGGCGTATCTCCAGCCAAGAGAATGTTCAGACGAGAAATAAGAACAAAACTTCCAGAATTCAATGACGACGTCGACACAGATCTAACAGCTCGAGATAAAGATGCAGAAAACAAACAGCGTGGAAAAGATTATGCCGATGATCGCAGAAATGCACAAAGGTGTGAAATTCAACAAGGTGACAAAGTTCTTCTACAACAACCGAAAAGAGACAAATTAACACCTCGATACCATGAAGTTCCATTCACAGTTCTGAGCAAAAGCGGAAGCAAACTTACAGTTGAATCAGAAAACGGAAATCAATTGGTTCGTAATTCTGCTCATGTAAAAAAGTTTGTGGAACCAGTGACAGTGACAGTAGATGAACAGACAACAGACCCTCAAACTTTTGAAGAAGATCCACCGAACGAGACAGAAGATGATTGTCAACCAAGACCGACAATAGAACAACCAGCTCTGTCTACTACCAGGAAGCCGATTACTACGAGATCTGGTCGAACGACTCGTACTCCTGCAAGATTCAATGACTTCGTGTTGAATTGAAAATTTTGAAGTCGTCAAATGGGGCAGAATAATCCCTGTTTGATACGATTGTTTTGAACAAATTTAATTGATTTATTTGATGTCTTGAATGTTTTGCTATTATTTTGAGAACAGTTTTGATGCTGTGAACATTGTTGATTGATGTATGTTTGACAAACAGTTTGAGAAAGGAGGGATTGTAGTGTCTATGGTGATATGTTATCTATGTATTGTCTATGGTGTGATATACCACCTCGTGTATGTTGTTCTGATTGTTGTTGTTGTTTTCCGAGTGATGTGAATAAACGTGGTTTTGATTTAATTCGATTGCATCAGCACAGAAAAGAGAGATGCTAATAGAAGAGACTTACCACAGTGACCGGATGCAGCGACCGCATGCAATAAGAACACTCTACTACACATTAACATAAATTTCATTGTTGTTTGTTTGCGTCCTCGTCACTTTCTTTCTCAGTGTTCAAGATCGACATTTTATCTTCAGCATTTGTTTTATTTCAAATTCAAATTAATTTGCTAGAATAAGGTAGAATAAGATTCAATTTTCAATCGCTGAACCTGTTTTTTTGCGTAAAGCTCATTTTGAGGGTCAAATCACTGGCACGCGCAACTTATGTAAACAAAAATTTATACAGTGCCCCCCAAAAAGTTCTTGGGCCCCCCACTTCCAAATTCCTGGTTACGGCCCTGTCCAGAAAGGTTAGTAATCTCTACATCTAACCCTAACCCTAACCCTTGCTCTTACCCTAACCATCACCCTAACCCTTATCCTTATCCTAAATCTTTAAAAAATGTGTTTTTGTTTGTTAAAAAAACGTGAACTCTAAATCTACCCCGGGGGAATGTCCTACCCCGGGGAAGGTCCGGGGGTAATGTCCGGGAGGGAAATGTCCATTCACTACCTAATAGACACTTTTGGCAAACGAAAGAACAGAAACTCATATTTTTAAAATCAAAAATGTATATTGCCTTTGCCTCCTTACAATATTAATAAAAATTTGCTAAGCTTGTTATAATAAATGTGTAATTTTGGCTTTCCAAATGTGAAATTATTGATACATGCCACAAAGAAATAGTCATGATATGATTGCAAATTACTTGTTTTTTCGGGCAAACACCGGTTTTGCCCCCATACCGCATCAAACTCCCCAACGCCTATGAGACTGCATTCATTGTTACTGCAAATTTTTGAACAGTGTAAAATTCATTTTCCGATCGTAATGAAATTTTCACACAGCATTGAAAGTCAATAGAGTCTGAATAGAGAAAAGTTTTTGTGGAAAAAATTGAAATCGGTCAAAGGAACGGGAGAGCCAGCGGGACAACGAGCGCGAACGGGATAGAGAGCGGGAACGGGAGAACGAGCGAGAACCAGGGACGTCAATTGGGGGACAGGGGCATTCCCCTGACTTTCCAGTGAGCCCCCGACACTAAAAAGGGCCCCACACACTAAGTGGGACCCATCTCTCAAAGCTCGTTTTTTCCTTTACTTGTTTCATTATATGAACTGCTACCAAGTGAAGTTGATGGTTGAAGCAGTGCAAATATACTACATTGCTTGTTTCTTAAATATGTTTTAATCCCGAATAATTGATTTTACTCTGTTGCCACATTCCAATAATTTTTCGACTGGTAATAGATCATTATTCTGCAATGAATATATATTTGAATTCGCGTTTGGCTCCATTCAGGTTCGTCAGTCATTAAATGACATCGACTTTATTATGATATGATGGGGATGAGGTCAAACTAAGAAGTGATACTTTTTGCTTCAAGTCATTGCTTAGTACTGAAACTTTCTTTAGTGACACGCCCGCTGTTGCTCACAGGTTGCTGCTGCTAATAGGCTAACTAATGAAGGAAGAGGAAGAGAATAAGAGAAGCGAGATGCTAGTGCTAGATATGAACATCATATAAATAATAAATATTATGAAATATGAATATGTTACGAAGTAAATTAGGCGGAGTAATTTTGACAAATATGGTTGAAGTGAGGTAAAGACGGAGAGGAAATGATGAAAAGGATAAGTTTTTACGCAGTGAAGTTTTTGTGTGTTGTTTTCTGGGAGCTTATAGCTCATGTCTACATATTTAGTGTCAGTGGGAGTGGCACAGGTTAGCCTACAATATACAAGAGTTTTGTTTCTATTTCATGATATAGAAATCTTAAAGACGAGTCACTTGCCAAATATTGAAATTAAATGATTAAACCAGCATTCGAACCCATTGCAGGTTATCCCCATCCCAGCATGAACATAGAATTCAATGCTTACTACTCACCACTAAATCGCAGCGAAAACATATCAGATCATATGAAGTGTGCTAATAGTAGTTATGCAGACAATTTCATGTTGAAATTCCATGTATTAAACTACTCTGTGAAGACATTTTGTACAGACCAGAACGTCGCCCTCCATATCGATCAAAGTTTATGGATTGAAGAAAAAGAAAATGAAGTTAGCTGTAAATTAGATTTTTATTTCTAATAAAATTTTAGACTGATTTGTATTTATTTTATTTTTAGTTGATTTTTTCACCTATTGTTCATATTTCCCCTGGAAAAAGGCCTCTGGATTTTCAGAATTGCTTTCCAAAAGTTCAATCAAAACTCACAAATATTACATATGTAGAGGATGAATTGTTTAGATTAATGAAGAATAAATCTTTCACACTTCTAAAAATTCAGTCAGATAGTCTCTGCAACTTTTCAATACTAGAGTTAATCAAGATAAAACATAGTGAGCCTAAGTGGGTGTGCCAAATTAACTACACACTTAATGACTCAAATCCTTTATCACCTTTTTGTCAACCAGGTAAATTTCATATTAATTATGCTTTAACAATGATTATTTTTGTAAAGCAATTTGCACATATATTGCTGGCATTAAAATTGCCAATTTATTAATAGTAGAATTCATCTGAAATTGTTTGATGGCTTAAGTATTTTTAGATGTCACATATCATTATTTACAAAGTTACTAGTTTTTATCTGACCAGAACTATGCTGAATTATCTTAGATTGCTGTGGAGTTGTTTGTCATATTTCACATTGGTTTGTATTCGATGTTGGGTAATAGGGTAATAACAAAACGCCAGTTAAAGTTAAGTGATGAAATATTTTTCTGACAACTGAATGATTTTTTTAAAATTGTTGTTCTTATAACTTTTAAAATTTTAAAATTAAGTGAAAATGTTACTTTTATAGTTTCATGACTAACTGACCAAAATAATCAGTTGAACATACTTACTCTTGTCTCAGTTATGTTCTTTTTAATTATGTATATGTGAGTGTTATTTTTTAACCATGGGCAGTGATAAAATGGTTTATTAAAACAAAAATTCGACCCCAAGAAAACTGTTACTAATATTAAGCAACTCTGGGTAGGCAAGTTAATTCATATAGCTCACCTAATAGCATATTTGAAGTTTTGCTTTGTTTTGTCACTATATAATAAAGGTTTAATATGAATACTGGAATCTTGTTTTTTACTTGGAAATTCGAATTGATTGTTACATTGTGTTTGTTATTATTATATGGTAGTTAAATGTTTAAAATGCTGCTTCTTTACATTTAATTTACATTTAGGCAAATAATTATTTGTAGTAACAAGTGAAAGTAGCAAATTATTTGTAGTAGTATGCAACATATACAAAGTTACAAATATTTGTAATATGTAGAAAGTTACTGTGAAAAATTACTTGTAATAACAGGTAACACTAGGAATTACTAATTGTAATATGTAACAAGTTCAGTGGCAAATTAATCTTACTAATATGTAACAAATTGCTTGTCATATGCAACAAGTGACAGTAACAAATAACTTATAATATGTAACTAGTAAAAGTAACAAATTACCTGTTGTAACTAGTAACAGTAACAATTACTTGTTGTAACATGTAATGAGTAGAAGTAACAAATTCCTTGCATTAATATGTACCAAATAACAGTAACAAATTACTTTTTATTATATGTAACAAGTTAAAGTAAAAAAAAAATATAATTGAAATGTGATAAGTTTTAGGTTTCTTAACCCGTTTAGGTCCAAAACTTTATTAATTAGATTTCTATTTTTTTTTTTTTATTTCTAAGTTACTTGCTTATGTTTTAACAGATTTATTTTTAATTATTTTTTATTTGAAAGAAAACTTTGAAAATTCACTATGCTCGTTTTTCGAACGGTGGTCGTATAGACTACTGAAAACGACAAAATGTTTAAAAGTCAATTTTTTTTGTTCTCAACGCAAACAATTATATTATAAATTTTAGGCTATAAACAGAAAAGCTAAAAACACATTTCTGACTTTATCAGTAACACAGTTCAATAAAATCCAAAAATTTAACATTCAATAAATCAGTCAAGCAGTTCATGATAGTCGTTTCAGAACCGGGATGTGCGGAAAGCACCAAAACAATTCCGATGAAGTCGTTTGCCGCACTTGGCCCACATGTACAGTGTTTTGCCATAATTTTCCAGCTTGTAGCGACCTACTGTTTTCACCTTTTCCAGATCATGACCATGGCCAGTTGCTGAATCTTCCCTATCGTTTTGTTTCTTCAACCGTGCATGAATTCATTTCATCGGTATAAAACAACCTAAACAGCCTATATGGGGTTTTTCAAGCAAAGCACCATTGTGGTGTTTCAAACTCGTTATATATAGACTGTTTTAAAAGTGGCTATTCAAATGACTCTTTTTGGTCCAAGTGTATTTCAATCGTTTTTGGCGTTTTGGTTGCCGCGGCATTGAACTGACCGTATTTGCGACCTACATTTCTTCACCCAAAGAACAGACACAGTCTAATCCCATCCCATCATTAGTATAATCAACTTCTACCTTCCCGGATATTACAAAGAATAACATTTCTTCTTCATTTGCTTATTCATCAGTCACGTGTTATGATGCGCCGGGCGGAAGAATGACAAGTATGTCAACCTCAATGCTATCATCATCATCAAGAATTAGTTACATAGCTTCTTTCAACTTGAAAAAACGTTCTGTTTGACGCCTTTCATTTTTAAACTTTACAAACATTTCATTCGAAGAATGAAATTTGCAAAAAACACTATCACCAATTCAACCACTGCACACCTATAAGCTGAATAAACTAGTTTCGACTCGTTCGCATACAGTACTCTATACGACCGTTCAACGATCGTAGAACGAGCATGACTCATACATGTTCAGATTGTGGGTTAGTGTAAACACAATAAAATTTAATTAACGTCGCTGTTTACTTTTGAGTACATCTTCTTTCGATATTTCAAACTTTTGTTATGATAACTCTCATGAAATTAGCATAATAAATTTTTAAAGTTATATCGGTCGAAAACCTTGAAAATGCTCATATTCTAACCCAGATTAAACTACTTAATATGAATAAAAAAATTATTTAAAAAATTTTATACAGTGTATTGAAGCTTTCTTAACATAAAAAAAACTTTTAACAGAAAAAAAATTACAACTTAATTTTATGCAACGCCAAAAATAAGTGTGTTCGTAGAACGTACGATGGTCTAAAACGGGTTAACTGAAATTAAATTTCAAAAAGTTTATTTTGATGATCTAGGGATAGTGATTGGGGTTATGTTATAAAAATATATTAGTCAAATTTTTTATGAATAAATGCCATCTCAGGTACAAAGGATAAATAAGTCTTCTATGATTTCATTACTCATACCTGGATAGAGATGGCACATGGCACTGGGTGTTATTGGTACCAGACCTCAGTTTTTAAACTTGGATTTGCTAATCTCAGATAATGATGAATTGTGTGATGATGGTGAAAACTAGTTCAAATTATTACATTTTGAAAACGTATATTTTTCAGACTACTTTATTAGTATAAAAACCACTTCACTTGTTACGAGCAACAATCAATCAACTAAAGTTACAGTTGGTAATTCTTCAAATGTTGATTTCTCCAATCGTACACAGAATTCTGCAAGCCAATCTGTTTATGCTAAATTTTGGAGTGTTAAAGTATGTATTCAGTTGTCATGATTTTATTTTTTAGAAATTTTTGATAAATTAATACTCATTATTAAAATTTTAGAATCATCAGAATTTGAGTCAGGTTCACATTACAGAAGCTGATAGAGTTATAAATTTTATCATGGAAATAGTGATAAATAACACAATATTATGTTCTGACCAGATATGTCATCAACCGTATTTAGATATCAGCTTCAACAGCAATGCCAACAATAACATGTCACTGTGAGCACTTGAAAATAATTCTTCTTTAATTAAGAGTTTCCGTTTTATAGAATCTATGATTTTAGTGTAAAGGGCTATAAACAGGATTGTTAAGAGCGGTAGCGCTGTGCTACCGCTACTGTAGCGGCGCTATTTTTAAGGTAGCGGTAGCGGTATCAGCGCTACTATTGGCTGACAAGATTGTTGATGGTAGCGCCGCTACATTTTATTTAGCTGTTCTCAGCGCTATTCGCTACCGCTACTTTTATTCAAAAACAAATTATGTTTTTTAAGTGATTTCCAATGTATTTAGTTTTTATTTTAAGCATGCATGAAATCTGAATCTGGTTGATTGATCGACGGGCGTAGGCGTCTCTTTGAAATGTGGAACCTTTCCTGACTTTGCTAAAGCAAGCATGTGCGTCTCTTTGAAGCATGGCAGAAGTGGTATAGCAGGTGTTAGTAATGTTTTGAGGTGTATGGTATCTGGCTGTTTGAATGTGTATAAACTAACAGTTTGTACGAATAGTTCAAGGCAGTTTTTTTAAACTTTTCATTAAATTTTCTTTTGCTCGTTTGATTTTAAGATCTTGACGTTATTTTTTGTCCAGTTGTTTTATTTACTGTATGTGACGAATAAAATTGTTGTATATTACAACCATGTTTTCTACAAACTTGTTGATTGCTTGAGGCATATGTGTCTTTGAAGTGTGGCTCCTTAGTATTAAATGACCGATGCCCGATTTGACATGGCGGGCATGCGTGATGCAGACGTGTGTGTGGCATCTGGTGAATGTGTTTGTATACGATTTACGAAAACAGTAGAATTTAGTTTTTCTGGTGCTGTTTCAACTTTTCCTTCGTTATCGCATGCTTGCTCGAACTTTAAATTTATACGTTATTTCTTGTCTAGTTGTTTTATTTTATCGTTTGTGGGGGAAAAGTCGTTATCTTACCACATAGAACATACAATATGTCAAAAACCAAGTAGTCTAGTGGTATGTGAGACATGTTGGTCTAGTGGTATGTGAGACGTGTTGGTCTAGTGGTATGTGAGACGTGTTGGTCTAGTGGTATAGACACTGGCTTTCAGAGTTTTAGGACCTGGGTTCGATTCCTGGTCCGGGCACGTAACTTGAGCAAGAAACTAACTCACATGTGCTCACGTCAACTCAGCGTTTCATCCTTAAGTGGTTGATAAATGAGTACCAACTTTGGTTGGAGGTTAAAGTCCTTTGCACACTTGTGGAGCTAGCGAGCAGTATGTGGGGCTCGCCGAAAAACACCGCATACGCTGTGTTGCCAACATTGTAAAGTGGCTGCTGGTCTGTTCAGTAAGTGGCACTCAAAAATGAATGTACTTTAACTTTTCAACTTTTTAGGCATGAACGAAGCAGGGCCGACTGGCAGACGCGGGGCGCAAGCGGGGATAACAAATTTGGGGCTCAATATGACCGGAAAGCGAATTTCTCGCAAGTAATGCTGTTGATGTCATATACAAATTATATATGAGTTGTAAGTGCTACTTTTTAACTTTTTACGAGTTCTCAGAAAAATAGCGGTAGCGACGCTACTTATAAATTTCAGTAGCGGTAGCGCCGATACTATTATGACTGGTAGCGGTATCGAAGAGCGCGCTACTTTGTAAAGGTAGCGTTAACAACCCTGGCTATAAACTATTAAAAAAAGCATTGATAGCATTAAGAACGTGAACACCCACGGACATAAACGGAGCATTCACGACATGCCAGTATAATTTACACACGAGCACATGAGACCATGCATCGTAAATTCGTTGGTATAACACCACTATAATCTCATCAGAATCTTTATCTTTATTTAAATTGGAATATGCATGCGAGAAATTAGTCCAATATCTTGTTCAAATAATAGCTTGCTCAAATAAATTTAATATTAATTTTTGTGAGAAAAAATAATTATACTTTAAATATGACAAACACACGAATTGAATAGAAATAGACTTTTTTTAGGCAACGTAATAAACAAATAACTTCGTGCCATTAATTGAGAAGAAATAAAAATAATATTTTTTGACGGTGAGCAATTGTTTGTTTATGTGCCTAAAGATATTTAACCTAATTAAGTCGTGGAAGAACTGGCTGAGTTAGGTTCAGCACGGACCGGGCCAGGCCTCGAATTTTGTGCTTATGAAACGGGGTGGTTCAGGCCTGAAATTTTGTATTTAAATATCAAGCCAGGCTCAGGCTTGGAATTTTCTGCCTATAAAATGAACCGGACCGGGTCTCAAAAAACCGTGTAGGACTCTATGGATTAGAGTACTGCAAAGGCCGAGCTAGGCTGTGATTTTAGGGTCTTCAGATGGACCGAGATTTTTTACCAAGTATATAGGGATTTTAGGCTTGTAAAAACAGGCTGGGCTCAAATTGGACAGGCCGTGCTGAGTTGTATATTTATTTATATATAAGGAAACGATACAGCAAGCGGGGAAGGAAACAGGAGCGAGAGAAAAACGCTAGAAAAACCTCTAAAAACTCCGGGCATTGCCGGGTACCTTGCTAGTTGTTTTATATTTTCTTTGCTTATTTTCTGTAATAGTTGTGTAGCATTAAAGCCAAGAATTCATCTAGAGCTAATTATAAATTTTGTCTTCACAAGGTGCAAAAGAACAAGAAAACATATTCCTTCCCTGGTTTTGGGTAGAATTACTGTGAATGGAATCGAAATAGAAGAAAATACGTGCAAAGTTCAACTTTCAAATTTCTCTAACCTACTATTTGAAAAGAAATCAAATATTCAGATTAATCTAAAAGCAATGATGAACCATAAGTATGATGGCATCCAGAATCACCAAATGATAATTAATGTAAAAATTCCCTCACAAGACAATGGTTCAAAGACTATTGATACACTTGTTGTACCTGTAAGTATAATAATTCGTATTAATTATTACTTTTTTAGGTTCGCAAACAATATCATCGGCACAGAAGGTGTTGGGCAGGGAAATTTGTTCTTTAAATTTTCCTTAGAAGGAAATAGTTCAAAGATTTTTAACTGGCTTGTAGGGATGCATGTTTCATTGAGTGAACTTTCACATGAACGCAAAGTGGTCTATCGATCCTTTTTAATAGAGCATGTTTGAAAGAATGTATATATATATATATATATATATATATATATATATATATATATATAGATTTATTAAGAACAAGGACTGACCGAT
This sequence comes from Erpobdella octoculata, assembly GCA_963978895.1. Lineage (NCBI taxonomy): Eukaryota > Metazoa > Annelida > Clitellata > Hirudinida > Erpobdellidae > Erpobdella > Erpobdella octoculata. The sequence continues at coordinate 39,211,392 of OZ022238.1, read as the reverse complement.
CAGTTTCACAGCAAAAGCATCTTCGGAGCCCTTGAAATTACAAAATTGACATGTTTTTACTATAATGCGAAAATTAAACTTGAAAAGCAACTAGGCAATAGGCAGTTGTGGGCACATGTGCACAATCGGGCTAAGTACATCTACCGCGTCGTATTTAACAGAAAATGGAATATTTAATTAACTTTTTATTTTTCAATTAATTTAAAATATTTTGCAGATGGTTGTTGAAAATCAAGACAAGAAAGCTACTTGTCAGTCAATAAATGATCCTCACTTGACGTCATTTGATGGGCTGTAAGTCTATCAAATCATATTTATTATTAACCCAAATATGAAATTGATTTTTAAAGATTTGTTCTGCCTTGGTGAGATGAAATAAAATGCACAAATTTATATAACAGGAGTAAACATTTTAAAGTCATTTAAAGTCATTCCCGCCTCAGATTCGTTTACGACATTGGCGTTAAATAAATTTGATTTGATTGATTGATTTAGAAAAACAGTTCATATCTATCATTAATTAGTGTCTATGTATCAATGTCTAAAATTCATAAAAATTATGAAATTTATGTTTATATAGCAAGATTTTATGTGAAAAAAGTATAAAGTAGAAAATATTATAATTTAAAAAAGTTTTAAATAGACTTATTTAAAGAATGAAATAAAATAAATCAAATAATTTTTGTTTAAATCCATAGGTGTAGCCACAATGGGAGCTTTGGGGAGCTTAAGCTTCACTTACCTCTTCATAGATGGTTTTTTTTAATTTATCTAAATTTGAGAAGTTTTTTTACACCAGCACTTGTTGATTTGTATTTATGAGGCTAGGCTGACCACATGGACATGTTAAAGATAGCTGTTGAAGACACTTGAAGAAGTTAGAAGTCTAGCAGGGTACTAGGTTAAAATGTCCCTGATCGAAATGTCCCCAGTTAAAATGTCCCAGTCAAAATGTCCAAGTCAAAATAAACATTTCAAGATGTTTTACTTAAAAATGTTTCTGCAAAACTAATAAGAGATATTATTAGATAATTAATTACTTTGACTAAGGTTTATCCAAAGATGTGCTCAGATTTTCACAACATGCACATACTCTACAGAATCGCTCTCAGTTTGCCAGTCATGACAGCCAGCATTGAAAGGGACTTTCCAAATTGGCTTCACTTAAAACTAAGAGTGCTGAGAAGCACTGATGCTCACTGTTCTTGAAAGAGGCCTCTGTCTGCAACTTTCAACGAATGACCTAATTGCATAATTTGCTTCTGGTGGTGACCGCAAGATAAGCCTCGGTTGAAGAAGAACACATTGAATACTGTTCTGCTAAGCACAGTTAGCGTTAGCTACAAATCTTTAAGCCACTCTTGAGAGTTTCTGCTGCTAGTTTTTTTTATAATTAAATCTTTCTTTTAAACTCACTTGATATATCTGTATGTGTATATGTGTAAACAAATTTTTATTAATAAATATATGGATTTTTTTTTAACTTTTAACATTATTATACAGGCATTTTTACATCTGTTCAGTAAAGTAAATTTGGGAGCTCACCGTGAGCTCCCCTTACTCCTTACTCCTTAATTGAAATTTAAAAAAATTAAAAATTTATTCACAGAAATATACCGTCCATTTTAGTTCATAAAAAAAGCAATAGTTAATTTTTCAATTTAAATTTTTTTTAAACTGTTTTTTCCGCACTGATTAGAAAGTTTCTTTTATTTTTAATCCTAACATACTTTCTCTTTCAATTATTTAGAATACTGAAGTCAATTGTTTTCTATTTTGTTGACTTATCACCATCAAAGAATGGTTGGCAAAAAATTTTAAGCTGTCGAATTAAAGTGTTTGTGAAAAACGAAGTTTTTAACAGTTCACTTGTTAAATCCTTTTTATTAACTTCAGCATGTTTTCTTGCTCGCTTGAGCCGTGCTTTGGTCATCTTGTGATGCTTAAAAAACATACTTCCCATCATCCAATCGAGCTAAATTTTGGTGCATTGAATTGGTGTCAATAACAATACATTATTATTAATTTTTCTGATCAATTGGACAAAATTTAAAGAAAATAAAATGAAGAATAAAATAGTAATCTGTATTTTTCTATGGTTTACATTTTGCAGACAGTTTAATAATTTCTATGAGGGGGAGTTTGTATTCTACCAACATCAGATTTTACCTTTCAAAGTAATAGTTTATTTTAATTTATTAATTATTTAATTAAACAAGTAATTATTTTGTACATTGTTATTTTAAACGGCTGAAAATTAAATCTATGTTACTTATATTATTTTATTGTATTCTTTTTTTTATTTAAAATGTTTGCTACTCAGGTTCACGTGATATATCAAAAGTGCAGTATCGATGTTCCGGCATCTTGTAATTGTGGTGTGGCAGTTCAAACAGGTGATGATGTCATCGTTATTGAAAAGTTAGTGATGAGATAATGATGATACATTTGTATTATTGTTGTGTTCCAATTTATATGCTTTCAAAAAAAATGCTGCCTGTTTCAATCAATCAATCAATCAAAATGAACTTATATAGCATCTTTTTGAAAATTCAAAGTCACTCAACCTTGAATTTATTGTTTGCTTATTTTGATTAAAAATTAGTTTTAATTTAGATGTACGAAAAAGAAGTTGAGTAATTTATCTGATCTGGTGAGACAGCCCAGTGACACAGATTCAACTGAGTATGAAACTCCAATGAAAGTACAACTGTTTCTCAATGGCAATCTAACAAAAGGCACGAGTATTTATCAGGAAGCTGATGGAAAAAAATACTATGTAAGCAAACATTATTTGTGATTTTTACATCTATGCTGTGAATCTAGACAAATTAAAATAATTAATTACTAGCATCACCTGCATGGAGTAAATTAATTATTTTATTTTAATGTAAATTATAATACAGTGCACATCATCCATGAAAATTACTTTGTCATACCAAAGTTTGCTGTATATTGAAACAATAATGTTATTTAAAGTTAGATTAAACCAAATGTTTTCCAGAAAACTGACTTGACTGGCATGAATACAGTTCTATTATAGCTGAAATTACCAACCTAACATGGCTTTAGTGAATCTTACCACTTATTTTAGTGCTTTTTGTTTTTGTTGTTGTTATAGTATGTCACTGCTGTGATTGTGTGTATTTGTATGTTATTCTATGGGAGCATTTATTTGAAAAGGAATTTATTTATGTGTGTTTAGTAGTAGTAGTAGTAGAGAATTTGTAAGGCTCACTCTTGTGTTATGAAACCTCAGAATCGTGCATATGGGATCACACAGTTACCTGCCACCCGCACGTGTATCTGAAGTCTAGGTGTGCCGAACCCTATTACACCCAGCCGTGAAACTTGTACTCATTTATCGACCAGTGAAGAGTTGGCCCAAGCAGCGTGAGTTAATTTCTTGCTCAAGGAAACTACGTGCCGGAACCTGGAATCGAACCCGGGTACTCCGGATATCCAAGCCGGTGTCTAAACCACTTGACCAACACGTCTCACATGTGTAATTGAACCAGTCTTTATTTTTTAATTAAGTTTAAGATCATTATATTAAAATACAAACACAGCAAATCTAATCAAGTTTATTAAGCAAATCACTGACACAAGTACCACAATAGTGAGATGATAAGGCAGAAGATGGGAATCGAACAAAGTGAAAGCACACCCAAGGACAATAAAAAGTAAGGCAGCAAATAAAAGACAATAACTATCATTTTGGTTAGATGTCTGTCCAGTTGAGGTTGAATGTAAAGACAAAGTGGGCTGAATTGGTAACCAAGTATTTTATTTAGGTGAAATTTGTGATGCAGAAGGTAGTGTAAACAAAATAGACAGAACGAATTGCATTCTGCTTGGGCTTATAATTAATAAATCATCCTGATAAGCATGGTACATCATATCATATGAAAAGAAAGGCTATATGACTTCTGTTGAAAAAATCTTGTTTTATAAAACAGAAATCTTGAACAGGAACATATTAATGCTACAGCAACAAAAAAGCAAGAGATAGGCAATACGGCAAAAATGTGCCCAGTGATGATGTCATATGATTGCTTGGCATGACTTTCTTATGAAATTGAGTTTTAATGAACATGTTTTACCATGTTTTTTGCAGGTTTAATGTATATTTGCATTTAGGATTTTATATAAAACATTCATATAAAGATGCTGCTTTAAAGTTTTGTTTCAAAAGCAAGCTACAGTTAAGCTTACTAATTTCTATTATTCTTGTTTATTTATTTTTGTTTATTTATGCAGAAACCTTGAATCTATTAAACACCTAGATTTTCTAAGCTATTTGAATTTGTTTCATTGCAATTTGAAAGTTATTAAATACTTTTTTCTTACTTTCCTGAAGGTGTTTCTTCCTCATGGAACTTATGTTAAAGTGATTGCCAGTGGTCCAATGATTAATGTATGGGTTGTTCCATCTCCAAAGGATATATTTATGACATCAGGTTTTGATCTAGATAATTCATAATAGTATAATGGACTATAAACTATAATAAAAAAATTCGTGGTTGATAGTCAATTTAAATTTTACCAATCGACATGTCACAATACAACTTACAATTTAAATTAACATGTCTTTGCGGGATCTATGACTGGAACAAAAATAACGACCTCAAGTTAAGAAATGGATCCACACTGGATGTCAATGCTGAAGATTACAAAAATTTAAGTGGAAGGATTCACCCACATGAATTTCTGTTAGATTGGAGGTATGAAATGTATATTCCATATTTAAAGAAAAACATTTTAAATTTTACATGAATTTTATTACTTTTAGAGTTGACATTGATTCGATCGAAAGTTTATTTTCTGGAGTCAGGAAACATACTGAGGAATATTCTCCTCCAATTTATTGCGAGTGCTGGAGTGGTAGTTCCTGCAGAGAAACATTTGATGTCGAGTTCTGTGACGTCTATAAAGGTTATTATATACCTCAAAAAGTCATATCATATAAACAGGCTGTCTATTGTATCGCAACAGGTCAGGGACGACATTTGTTAATCATGAGAAGTTCAAAGACATACCTTCAAACAGCAGAAAAACTTCCAGAAATATTAACGAGATACTGCCACAAAATATCATTTCAACTGTCCTAAGATGTTTTTAGTATTTGTTGAAAGAATCAGCTTGTAAAATATTTGCCAATCTACTTATATAATTTCTCAGCTTCATACACTCAGTCTGTAACGATATGACACGTGGGTTGACAAGGTCAATGTTCACAAAGCCCATTCTTAAGCAAAAGCCCATCTTTATGCAATCATAAGGAACATTGTAACCAGTGCACACCCATACACATGACCAAACAAGCTGTCTAGCAATGTTTTCCGACATCTAAGATATTTCATCAAGCCTGTCTTTTTTTCTTTATAATGCATCAGACGTTCATGATTTAATTGTTCTACAAGATGTATTTAAACAATTAATAGATGAAAGTAAATACATTTAAGTTTAAAGAATTAAAGTTTGTGGTGCAATATTTCCAGGTGTGCATGCACTGTTATGAGTTTAATACTAATAAACCACTTACTCAGTGATATTAGTAAGAGAAAGGATTATATCGTGTTTCACTTGGTGGGAATGGAATAAAATCAAAATTAAACTATTTTAAGAGATTAATTCATGCTGGCATTTTATTTCAATAGGTAAAAACATAACTGAAGAATTATTAAAATACGCCACAAGACCAGTTAATGAAAATCATCTTAAAAAAAGACATGTCCGATCCCTTATTGAAAAATCACCTTTAAAAGAACCAATCCTCATCAATAAGAAATTTTCGCCACCAGTATGATTAGATTCAATTTCAAAAATTATTAAAAAAATTTCCATAATTGAATTTTATGCCATTTTTTAGAAATACATTTGGATGGAAAAATGGAACAATGAAGTTGCTGATTCCTTCTGCAGACAGTATATTATGACAAATTATAGTTTGGGTCAATTATGCAAACATATCAAAGCTGTTGATTTTGAAAGGGAAATCATGAGTTGCATGGAAGACATTCAAGTATTATTCGTTCAAATCTATTTTTTAACTATGAATTGTTTTATCAAAACGTATGTCATTATTCTAGATAACGGGTGGTACTGCATGGGCTGATTCAGCCAGGACAGCAATGAAAGAACAATGTCTTGAAGAGATCCAAAGAGATCCATTATTACCTCAAAATATTACTGAAAGAGTTTTAGATAAATTGTGTATTAATGATTGCAGCAACCGTGGAACATGCAAAAAAGGCAAAAATAATTTTATTTCTATTAAAGAGAAAAGGTTTTGAAATAAAAATCAATTTTTATCTTGTATAGGAGCATGTGTCTGTGACTTAAACCAGGCTTCCTCCGATTGTTCGGTTGATGTTCATTCAGCTCCACTGGTAACTGAAATACCTTCATTTGGGTTGTGCGACATACGATACATGACATGCTCAAATGTTATTGTATATGGTAGGAATTTTATAAATGGTCCCAATCTCACTTGTCATCTTCAAGATTGTAAAGTAAGAAAAGAATAATCGGCATGCTAGTGTCTAAGTTTAATAAAAAATATATTTTTTATTAAACAGGTGACTGTAGCAAATTTGATACCACTGAATAGTTTTACAACAGTGAAAGCTTTACTAAGGGACTTCAATTCAGTAGTATGCAGATTGCCTCAGCTTAAAAGTTATCTTATAAGAATTAGCAACAATGGTTTAAATACCAGCAAGCCGCTCTTATTTGTGCCTTATGATTCTGCTTGCACGACCTGCAGTGTACACACAGCTACCTGTGAGAAAAAGGTTAAAATTAATTATATTGTTTCAGTTATTAGTTAAAGCAATCGTGTTTCAAGCGTATCGCAGTAAAATGTTTTTGTTTTCGTGAAAAATACTTGAAAAATTTTGATTCGATAAAATTAATAAATTAGTTGAAGAAAAAACTAATTTTCAAATACAGTTGCTAAATGGCAGCTTTCTAGCTTTCTTGATAACCCATATGAAATACACAACATTTGCTTTGCGTTTAAACGTTTGAATAAATTATTTCTCCACTAAATTATAAACGGTAATATTTTTTATTCTTTACGTTATTTAGAAAAAAATTATTCCTTATTATGATAACCCTCTGTTGTTTTTGAAAAGAAAGAAAGAGTACTAAGATACGTCGCATTCTCCATGCAATTAATGCCACCTACGTCAAATTTTTTTGACTACATTCATTCCAGTTTGTGTTCGGACTAAAATATCGCTATTCATGATTTACTTTCACCACTTTGTCGGTAGACATCTAAATATGGCTTGCTCAATTGATTCTGTATTTATATCTACAGTAACTTGCGAAAATATCAGTAGCTATGAGAGAGAGCGAAATAGAGTGCGTGTGAGATAGAAAGAAAGAAAGAGAGAGAGAGAGACAGAGTGAGATAAAGAGAAAGAGAGAGAAGGCAACAGAAAAGGGAAGGAGAAGGAGAGACAGAAACAGAAACGTGTTTCATTAGGAAAAGAGAGAAGAGAAGAGAAACACAAATAGAAGAAAGAAAGAGAAAGACAAAACAAATTAAGAAAGGATAATAAAGAGGTAATTATAGCTGGAGAAACATAAAAAAGAAGGAAGGAGAGAGAGACATGTGTTTAACTAGGGACAAAGAAAGAGAGAGAGAGAGAGAGAGAATTGCACTGCACTAAGGTATCTTAATTCCAGCTTTAATAGAGCAGTAGCTGTTGTTAATGCCTGCCATGCTACTATTCTTGACTATATTTGGTTTAATCTTACTTTGAATAACATTATTGTTAAAATTACAATAAAATAATCAACTTTACAGTTACATTTACTTCTAGACACGCAGATGCTCTGTATGTGTGACGCTAGTAGTAGTTATCATTCTTCCATTTTTTTAATATGGATTGACATTTAAAAAGAACCTCTGTTATCGTTTCTGTGTAAATTTTTGGTGAGTCGGGTTGAGTACCGAGCCTTTCTCTTAAAACTATTTAAGTTAAATTATCTTCTAAATATTTCTTTTCTTAGCTGCCAGCTTTATGCTGATAACATCTATGTTTAACCAACTGCATTATTACTATTATTCATATCTGCTTGAGAGCTTGTTTTTAAAATGTTTGGAGAAGCTTTAATTTAAAACTTAACTGACTGCAAGTTTCATTAAACAATAAATGAAGCAGTCCATGAGAGAGTTAGCATTTTTAATCCTATTCCTTAACATTGCCTATCCCAGCAATTATATAGATCAAAGCTACTCTTCTTGTTTAATTAACTGGTTATCACAATTGGTGCAATACCTGTTTTACAAATGACCTAGGTACTTCAAACTCAAAGATGGTTGACCTATGATCCCTCTATTACAGATATAATTAATTTAACTTCTTCCCAACAATTTAATTACAATAAAATACTTTATTGCAATCAATTTATTTCTTTCAAATTAATTTGCTTTACAGTAGATCTGATATAATATTTAACCTCACAATTTAGCCAAATAGTTGCATCATTGATGAACAATGTTATGAAGAGGGTCAATCAAGTCCAACCGATGAATGTCTTATTTGCAAAGCTGTTGATGACGAGTTCCAATGGACAACAACATCAGGTAAAATACCATAGAAATATCATGTATGCAAAAAAACTAAGATAGTTGCAGCACCCTTTTCTCTGTTAATAATAATACGGAATTTATCAAGCGCCAAGGCACGCGACTGGGGCACCCTCGGATAACCTAAAAATTGCCTCGTTCAAAGGCCAATTTAAAATAAAAAGTTTTAAAGGCAGCGACAGATCCACAGTTTCGAATTTCGGCTGGCAGTGAATTCCAGACGATTGGCGATGCGTGTCAAAAGGACCTCGCACCGATATTGTTGTTAGCTTTTTCCGTGCGAGTTCAGGAGCTGTGGATGAGCGGAGCGGTCTTTGGATGGTTCTGTTGTGAAGGAGTTGGTGAAGATATGTGGGCGATGAACAAAACCGAATTTTGTACGTTATCAGAGCAATTTTATACAAAATTCGATAGTGTACCGGCAGCCAGTGAAGTTTGAAAAGACGGAATGAAGACGACGATGATGACAGAGATGATGACGAATCCAAAGGGTAGACTCCAAGGACCACTTTAGCAGCCCTATTCATCATTCTCTGGAGACGTTTTTGGTGGTTCAGAGGAATGCCAAAAAGAAGGGAGTTACAATAATCGAGCCTTGACAAGATCAGACAACAAGCCAACGAGTTGGCGTTTTTCCTCGATAAAAACTTTCTGACGTGGGCGATTGCTCTGATCTGATGATGGCATGAACGAATGACTGATGAAACGTGATTTGCAAAAGTGAGACGATTGTCAATCAACACGCCAAGGCTTTTTAGATTGGCGGAGAAAGGAATTGAGTGTTCTCCAACGGAAAGAGATTTTAAGTTGGAGAGAGCCTTAATCGAGTAACTGGATCCTAACAGAACAACCTCAGTTTTGGATGTATTAAACTGAAGGTTGTTGGGCAGAAACCAGCGTTCAATGGATCTGATGCAGTCGGTCAGTCTCTTAATTTCCAAGTCGGAGTCCCGGTAAGAGAGCGACTGGAAAAGCTGCGTGTCGTCAGCATATTGGTGATACGGTACATTCTGTTCACTGATAATGCTACATACAGGAGATATGTAGGTGGTGAAGAGAAGAGGCCCCAAGACAGAGCCCTGAGGAACACCGCTGGTGATCAGAACAGAAGATGAGCTGCAACCACCCAGTTTGACAAACTTTGACCCACCCGACAAGTAGGAAGCAAACCACGACAAGACGCTGCCACTTATGCCGAATTCATTGTGGAGGCGGTCAAGAAGGGTGTAGGGACTAATTGTGTCGAAGGCAGCCGAGAGATCAAGGAGAGCGAGGAGAGTGGCCTTCTTGGAATCGCAAGAATGAAAGACGTAATCAAGGATGTGGAGCAGAGCAGTTTCAGTGGAGTGACGTGAGCAATAAGCAGACTGATAGAGAGAGTAGTTAGGGTTAGTTATGATATGAGGTTGAACTCTCTTTAGAACCGTCCTCTCGATTATTTTGGAAATAGTTGTGAGGCTGGAGATAGGTCTAAAATTGGAGAGAATACTGTTATCTATGGAAGGTTTTTTCAGAAGAGGTAGTAATTGGGCTCTTTATTGCACAGACGGAAAGCATCCTTCACGGAAAGAGAGATTACATAGGTTAGAGATTGCTGTCGACAGCGTGTCGGAACAATGTATAAAAACTTGGTTAGGAAAAGGATCTAGGGGAGAAGGTTTTGAGTTAGTGATGAGTTTGCTTGTTTCGGTAGGAGTCACTTCCTCAAAACTGGTTAAGAGAGGAAAATCATTTTATCTCCAGTAATGCTCAAAGTTATTGTTGTCAGAAGAAATGCGCTGACGAATGCTGTCATTTAGTGATTCGATCTTTTGAGTAAAGAAAGTACTAAAAGAATCTGCCAATTTTTCACAATCACCGTCGAAAACTGTCTGCTTTTCCCGTCTATGAAGAAGGTTGTTGAGAGAGCGCCACAGGCTGCGAGGATTTTCAGAGCTTGATAGTGTTGCTCTGATAAATTCGGCCCGAGAAGCTAGGATGGCATGTTTTGCAAGAATCTTGGCTTCGTCATATTCCTTTTTATTCTCTGAGGAGAGGGAAGAAAAATACTTTCGCTCGCATTTCCGTCGATGTTTCTTGGCAAGGAGAGCTGAGTCAGAGAGAGTATTGATGTGGGAGGTGACGCATTTTCTGATTGTTTTTATTTTGAGGGGTGCATGTAAATTAAGGATGTTGGTGATTGTTTCATCTATTAAATTGGCATATTGATCAGTGGATAGGCCGTCCGTGATGAGGAAGTTAGATGTTAGTAGGTCGTTGTTGAAATTGCACCAGTTTATTGATTTTAGATTACGATAAGAAATCCAGCACCCGTATGGAAGTAACTCCAGAAGCAATAAGCTTAATTACCCTAAAAAAATAAATTAAAATAATAAACTTGAACAAGAAATTTTTATATGTCTTTAGATAATTTTAATAAGTTATATTAAACTTAACAGATTTATGATTTTTCCAAAATGATATGCCTCGCCAAAAATGCTCAAAATCTCTTCGATATAACACAATTTTACATGTACAATAAATGCAACTTGTTTTTTCATAATAACTTGTTGATTTTTTCACACCCTTTATATAACTGATTTTGGATATAATGTACCCATTTCTTGGGTTTCTCAAAGCTAAAGTTAAAGTATGCTGTGTGTTTCACAGTAGAATGACTCCAATGAGAATGATGAGAAATAGCTACCAGCCTTGTCAAATTCACCGTTCTTTTTAGGTTTTCCTCAGTTTGGTGCCATGTACATTTGTGCATCAGCCCTGTTGAATGGGTTTTTAGTTCTTTAAACTTAAATGTTGGCCTTTTTCAAATAAATTTGTTTCGACTCATACATTTTCATTTCTTTCAAAGCATTGTAAAAAAGTCTTGATCCTAGCCTTTATAAAAAATTTTGGTTTTTAACTCAGTCTTGGGGTTAATATCTTTATCCTGGTCGTGGTCTTGATCTTGATGAAAAGTCTTGATCTTGAGGAAAAGTCTTGATCTTGAGGAAAAGTCTTGATCTTGAGGAAAAGTCTTGATCTTGAGGAAAAGTCTTGATCTTGAGGAAAAGTCTTGATCTTGAGGAAATGTCTTGATCTTGAGGAAAAGTCTTGGTCTTGGAAGTAAAGTCTTGATTACAAACTTGGTCTTGCAAAAAAGTCTTGACTACATCCTTGATAGAGAGTCCTCCCATATTAGAGTGGTTCATCATCAACATTTATTTTTAAAACGTCCCTATTCCACACTAGGCTAGGGTTGGACGTTTTTTTCCATATCAGGCCCCTCCACAAGTCACGATCCAGGGCAGACTGCCGCTTCAGGCCGAGCTCATCCGTGTCTTTCTTCACACCTTCATATCAAGTCTTCCTACTTCTACCTTTACTTTTCACTCCTACAACATCCACATCTCTACATGCCGAAACCCAATCATCTGCACTTTTACGTTCCAAATGTTCAAACCACCTCAGTCTTCCACGCCTCACCACATCAGCCACACAAGGAACATCCAGAAGGCTATACAAATCCACACTACGTGCACGATCATTCAACGAAACACCACACATCCATCTAAACATCATACGCTCTGCCCTTTCTAAACTTCGTAGATTCTCCACCTTCGTAGACCATGTTTCAGTGCCATAAACAAGGACACTTTGTACACAGGCCCTATACACCTTTCCTTTCACATGAAAGGATGCACCACGAGTAGTCAAGATAGGAGATAACTCTTTGAATTTAGCCCAGGCAGAACGCACTCTAGCTCTCACTGCCTCTTCTACTCCTCCTCCTGCACCTAATGTGTCACCTAGGTAACAGAACTTGGTCACACACTCCACCTTCACCCCTGGCTCAACCTCAACCTCACCCAACAACTCATCCTGAGCAGAACCACCAGCCACACAACTCTTACAACGGAAGCCAACAAGATCTTTCAAACTACCCAAAATGCCACGGCACTTTTTATGGACCCAACTCTTACAATCAACACAACAAATAGGGTTAGAGCCAACACCTTTTCTGCATACACTACATGGCCATTTACCTGACTTCTCCACTTGTCCCATTCTGGCCCGACACCTCATGATTTTTGTCTTACTGGCATTCACTCTGAGGCCTTTCGCGTCCATGCCAATTTTCCAGATCCTTAACTTTTCCAAGAGAGAATCTTCTGTCTCAGCTAATAAAACAAGATCATCAGCATAGAGCAGTTCCATTGGCAAGCCTACCCTGAGCTCCCGTGATAAGGCCTTTAAAACAATGATAAACAACAATAGGCTGAGAACTGAACCCTGATGCACTCCAACCTTAACGCTAAAAGCATCACTTTCCTTCCCATTCACTCTCACCACTGTCGCTGCATCCTTATACAAAGTTCTTATCACGGAAACTAACCATTCATCCACACCTAGACATCTCAGTGCCCACCACACTATCTCACGGGGTACTCTATCAAATGCCTTTTCAAGATCAACAAAGGCCATCCACAGATCTTTGTTCTTGGCAAGATACTTTTCCCGCAGCTGACAAACTATGAAAATAGCATCGGTAGTACCTTTCCCATCATGAAACCAAACTGCATACCATCTTCCTTACTCTTTTTTCAATCACCCTCTCTAAAACTTTCATTGCATGTTCTAACAGTTTAATGCCCCTGTATGAGCCACATGTTAATGCATCGCCTTTCCCCTTGTAAACATTCACCATCTAGCTCTTATTCCAGTCTATGGGGGTTTTACCATCTTTCACAACTGTATTACACACTTCAGTCATCCACACTATGCCAACAGCCCCAGCAGCTTTCAACAAGTCTGCCACCACTCCTGAAGGTCCTGCTGCCTTGTTACGCTTCATCTTATGGATTGCATTACTAACTTCCAGTGTAGTTAGCTTTTCACTAGGTCCACAAACAGGACTTACATGAGTTAGACCATGTGCATCCCAAGTGAACTCCTCATTAGAAATTCTATCATAATGCGCTCTCCATAGCTCCAACAACCTACTATCTTCAGCCACAACCTTACCTTCATTGTCTTTCACGCAGTTGGCCCCCACTACATCCCGGTTTTTGCGCATTAGCTGCTTGGCTACCCTGAACACATTTCCTTTCCTGTCCTCCCTATCCAAATCTTCGCAAAAAGTCTTTCGGACAGCGTTCTTAGCATTAAAGATAGCTTTCTTAGCCATGCGTTTGACCTGGTTGTAGCTCTCCTTGGTTGCCAGATTTTTCCCCTGATGCTGGCACTTCAACAGGGCTGCAACCTCTTCATTCTACCACTATGTCTCCTTATGCCTACTAATACCTTCTGTAACCCCACACACGGCAACTGCTTCCTCAAGCAAACACTGCTTCAGATCATTCCAGACTTTCTCGACATCACCAAGACCATTCATCCCCACAGCAGCTTTAGCTTGCACTCTTTTTTTGAAGATACATTCTGTCTCTGTATAATTTAATTTTGTGTGGGCACCTCCTTCTACTCATAAACAAATCATTCACTCAGGACACCCATACTCGTTTCTGTGTACACAGTGTACCAATGGTCCTAAATGAAATCATAGGTGTTGAGTTTGAATTCGGTTGATACTTATTTTGTCTATGAAGAGTCATGGAACTCAATCTTCACATGAAGCTCAATGGACGTTTTTTAAGGTTTAACAATAAAACATTGGGTAAGAGAATTCTTGTAAAGAACTCAGTCTACACCGGTCTACACATGAAGCTCAATGTAACTTCTTTTCAAATTCAAGAATTAAACATTGGTTTGTAATAATATTTTTAGGTGGTCTCTGTAGAAAATATGACATCTCTGATTGGGTTGTGGCTGGTATGGCTGCCATTGCAGGCTCACTGATTGGAAGCTTAGTAGGATTTCTTCTCTACAAGTACTGCTGCAAAGTGTAAGTTGATAATTAAAATTAGAAATTATTTGGACAAGCTTGGCGGCTTAATCACTAATGCATGCAGCGATCAGAGGTTTGATAATTTAGCACTTCAGCTTTTTGTATTTTCTGAAAATTTGCATCAGCTTAGTACAACTGGGAATATTTAGCATCTTCTGTAAACTAAAAAAAAGTATACGGCACATTGTTTCGTTTATGATCATATTATAACAATTAGACCTTCTAATAAATGTAGTTCACTGCCACTTTCATCTCAGTTTACTAAAATAGAATATTATGTTTCTTAATTAATTTTTAGTACTTTAATAGAACTTGTTAAAATAATAAGCTCAATGAAATTTTTTAAGAAACTATCTACTTTTTGTTGAAATAGCAAATACCATACATCTTTTATTAAGATACTATCTACTATTATAAACCTATATTTGTCATAATTATTAACATATCTTTGTCTTATAAATTCTTTAATTACAGTTTTTTATTCCAACCTTAAAATCCTTCTTATGATCCATTATCCAACTATAAGCTGGTTTTGGAGTTATGCATTCTGCCAAAACTATCTTCATTAATCATTAAATCGTACTTTGTGCAAAGTAATTTGTACTTCTGTCTTAATACCAGGGTTGTTAAGAGCGGTAGCGCCGCGCTACCGCTACTGTAGCGGCGCTGTTTTTAAGGTAGCGGTAGCGGTAGCGGCGCTACTATTGGCTGACAAGGTGGTTGATGGTAGCGCCGCTACATTTTTTAGCTGTTCTCAGCGCTATTCGCTACCGCTACTTTTATTCAGAAACAAAATATGTTTTTATATCAATTAAATGATTTCTCATGTATTTAGTTTTTATTTGAAGTATGCATGAAATCTGAATCTGGTTAATTGATCGACGAGCGTAAGCGTCTCTTTGAAATGTGAGACCTTTCCTGACGAGCGTGTGCGTCTCTTTGAAGCGTGGCAGAAATGGTATACCGGGCGTCAGTAATGTTTTGAGGTGTTTGGTATCTGGCTGTTTGAGTGTGTATAAACCTACAGTTTGTACAAACAGTTCAAGGCAGTTTTTTTAACTTTTTATTCAATTGTCATTGAAAGGCTCGTTTGATCTTAAGATCTTGATGTTATTTTTGTCCAGTTGTTTTATTTACTGCATGTGGCAAATGAAATTGTTGTAATATTACTACCATGTCCTCTACAAACTTGTTGATTGCTCGAGGCATGTGTCTTTGAAGCGTGGCTTTTTAGTGTTAAATGATCGATGCCAGATTTGATATAGCGGGCATGCGTGATGCTTTGACGTGTTTGTAGTCTCTGGTGAATGTGTACATATACGATTTACAAAAACAGTAGAATATAATTTTTCTGGTGCTGTTTCAACTTTTCCTTCGTTATCGCATATTTGCTCGAACTCAAAATCTATAAGTTATTTCTTGTCTAGTTGTTTTTTCATCGTTTGTGGGGAAAAAGTCGTTATCTTACCACATAGAACGTACAAGATGTCAAAAACCAAGTGGGGATAATGCTAAAAAGTCTGGTGAAATCGATCGTGTAGGACGGATTTGCGTACCACCAGATTATTTTTTCTACACCGGCGAAAGCAAAACGGAGGGAATTTCTCTATATCGTAGTCTGCATTGTCCAGCCGATGCACAAGGAAAGAATATTTCGTCTGGCAACAAGTTGAAATTTAATTTATAGAAGCACATGACGGTTTGTAAATGATTTGCACAATTTATTCTAATTAGGTTTTTACTGTTGTGCAGTAGACGTGACCAAGGCAGGGCCGGACTGGCAGACACGGGGCACAAGCGGGAATAACAAATTTGGGGCTCAATATGTCCAGAAAGCAAATTTCTCGCAAGTATAATACTGTTGATGTCAATAAAAATCATGTACGGGTTGTTGGTGATACTTTGTAACTTTTTACGAGTCCTCAGCAGAGTAGCGGGAACGGTAGCGGTAGCGACGCTACTTAAAAATTTCAGTAGCGGTAGCGCCGCTACTAATAAGACTGGTAGCGGTAGCGAAGAGCGGCGCTACTTTGAACAAGTAGCGTTAACAACCCTGCTTAATACTATAGTTGAATCAGATCTTTTGTTGAATCTCGAAAAGTTGTTTGGTTCATTTTTGATTCAGCCATGTTTTAAATTGATCTTAAGCTAATCTTACTATGTATTTGATTAACTGGTGTTCCATGTGGTTCTGTTTTGGCACTCTGCTTGTAGTTCTTTACACTTCTGAACTTCGTCAAATTTTATCATATCTTTTCTCAACAGCTTGATTACTCCAATATGCTGATGACTCCTTTTTATTCTACTTATTTTCAGGTGTATGAACTCTTGTTCAGTCTTATCGACTTTATAAACCTAACTAGATGTAAAACTCAAATTTTCTATGTTGTATCTATTCAAACTAATTTTGACACTGACATATATCTACTACAATTAACTAAAATAATTACGATAATTTTTTTAAGGAGTAAATCCCTGGACAGCCTCAACCAATCATTTGATGACCCATTAACGGATCAAAGTGATGAATTCTTAAGCATCCCCCCAAACGTGAACTCCAATCTGCTTCACAGGGATCATCGACCTCAACCCGTCTTCAATCCGGCACTCTCGCCAGATTTCAGAGATCAAAACAAAAGTGAATGCTCCAGTCTCAATGAAATTGACTCATCAACATATTTCTAGAGCATAATTATTAAATTCCATTTAAAAATTTTTTTATTAACATGAAACAAGAAGGTCCAATTGAATTTGTTGTTGATAGCACAAAAACAAGGACAATATTCAACACGTTAAACACATAGAAATATATCCGCCTTCTCTATTTTTGCTCTGATAATTTACTCAAGGTCATCATCTGGAATCATGGCAGGACGCAAAGCAAAAGGTTCACCACTGTCAGAGTCCGAAAGTGATCCAAATATTCTCTGCAAAATAAATAATTAAACTTAGAAACTTTATAAATTGAAACAAGACATATAACTTATACAAATAATTTTTGTATTGACATCTGATTGGCTTGATGTGCAGACTCTTCTTAACAAATTGTGTCTGCAGTATTTATTGAACCAACTTGTATATATTTCTATCACTAGTATATGTTTCTACAACTAGAGTAAACTTGTATATATTTCTACCACTAGAGACAATATTTGTTATCTTTTCTTTTGTCATTTTAATTTAAAGTTATCTAATCTATAATTCTGCCAATAATAATTTCAAACACAAAACTCGATTTATAAATTCTCTGAAATGATACAGATTGCCTTATTACTTTACCTAACTAACAAGTAACTTTTAATCTCACTGTAACATTATACATAATCAATTTACACACCTGAACAGAAACGTCCTATAACACGATTCAGTATTAATTGTGAGAAAAAAAAGACTTATTCAGATCAGCGATATCTACACTAGCGAGTTGGCACAATTGTCATCCATTTATTGTATGCACATGAGATTAAAGTAAAACAGCTTCAGCACAACATTTTGCTTTTTTCACTTCCAGAACCATTTTACAGTATCTACTTATAAAGGCCTTTGAAGCATGTTCATTTTGGTGCTTGTGATATCAATAGAATTTGAACTGTCAACCTTAACTGTCTACCATATATAACTGACCACTATATGTCCTGTGATCAGAATTTCAAATGTAACGATCATTTTTGTAAGCACATACTTGTTTTGTAATAAGTTAAAATAACAACCAGAAATTCTTTAAATAAATGTGTGATGGTGAGATTATTTTGGAATTTGATATAATACTGAAGCAAAAAAATTTAAAAAAAAACCTTAGAAGCCACAGGAATCTGAGAAGTCAAAAGTTGGCAGACAGCAGGAGGAAGACTCTGTTGGAGAATTTGCATCAGCTGCTGTGGTTGGGTGCACACAGCAAGTGCATTGGATAAATGCTCTACTCCAGTGTGAATATCACCTTATAAAAACAATATTTTTAGTTATTTCCCTACTTTTTTTATAATGATTTATTGAAGAATGTTTTAATTATACCAGAAGCAAGCAGCTCCTCTCCCAATTGAACTTCTTGGAGGAAGAATCTCTGATAAGACTCCGGGTCATTTGGTGTTGGTTTCTGAAGTAACAGATTTGTTTATAAGAATAAATATTACAAAAACAATAGTGTTATCAAATTGGGATGTTTTTAAATTTAACAAACAAAACACAACATAACATAAAAGAAGCTGAAAACAAACAAAACAATGACTACAGCGTCATTTTGATCCACAAAAATATATAATGGGTGGTTTCAAAATGGCTACTTCAGTTTTTCAACATGATTTCAAATGAATACATACATTTAGTATGGGTCCGCTATCAGTCTTTTTTGCAGATCTAGTTTCTTTTGCCTGTTTCCTTCCTATAAGAAATAAAAGTCAATGAGTTGATTATAATCTACTTGATCAATTATCAGGTAAAAAAATTATTGAAAACCATAGTGCTTATTTAAGGCCGACAGTTAACCTCTGTGGGTAAACAAGTATGGACTAGTTTTGATTAGCGCGCCACAAATAAATTTATTAAGAAAACAATAAACATTTCCACCTAAACAACAAAACAAATTGTCATAGACAAATATAACCTGAATTGAACAGTGCAAAAATTATTTTAAAATATTTAGTAGAACTTTATGAAAAATGCTCTCTACGAGTTGACCTTAAAATTATGTTAACATCACAGCGAATCACAAAAAAATAAACTACCCATTCAAAAAAAATGTTTTCTTATAGCCAATTTGATGTAGAATTCAAATGTGTAATTAAATTTTAAACTTTCCCTGTCGAAAGTGATAATAAACACTATTTGCACTTTTACTTTAGCTCTCAATTGATCTAAGCCCACATTAAAAATGCACTAATCCTTTCTGCTCAAAGTGCTAATGGAATTCTTATAGAGAAATATAAGTTAAATTGAACAGAGCAAAATTATTTTAAAATATTGAGTAGAACTTTGTGAAAAATGCCATCCACAAGTTAAAAGTTATGTTTCTGTCACAGCCAATTACAAACAAATTAAACAAAAATAAAATAAAATTGTCTGTCCATTTAAAAAAATGTTTTCATATAGCAAATTTAATGTAGAATTCAATTATCTAATTAAATTTTACACTTTCTCTGTCGAAAGCGATAATTAACGCCATTTACAGTATTGCTTTTGCTCTTATTCAGCGCAAATTCGTGTCACAAGCGTTGCTAACTTCCTGGACTCTCAAAAAGCTGGTTAAAGTTCACTTGTAAGATTTGAGTACAGAGAAAGGCACACACACAAACAGGGATTGTAACCTAAATAAAAGTTTGTAAAAAATAACACCGCATAACTTCAACATAACTAATGACACAGTTAAAACTTCTAAAATGACGGTGACAAAATATCGCATGTTCTACATTACATTCTACTTCTACATACAGTAATCTACAGGACACTACAGGTGCATAGAAATAGCATCTGACTCACTTTCGCGGAGTTTTTCTTTGAACAAAGGATCATTTCGTCTTTTCCGATCAAAATATATACAATAGCCTAGCAGGGCCACTCCAGCACCTGCCGCAACTTTCCACAACGACGGAGATGAAATCATATTTGAACAACAACAGGCGATAACACCACAAGGACAGCACCAAAACAACAAATACTTTTAGGGAAATGGTTTTAAGTTGTAATAGAACTTTATATTTCAATATCTGTGTAATGCCTATTTAGCTGTAATCTATGTCAAAAATTAATTATTTTTTTAATTAAATACACGTGTATATATATATATATATATGACTAAAATTTTAAATATACTTTTAATGCGTAAGAAAAATTATGTATTATCTATGTTGTGCGAACTGCTATACTTATATCGTTGGATCTGGATTTCGTACCTGCTTATTGTTTATGTTCTAGTAATAAGCTAATAATGGAGAAATATGTTACGTGCCCGTTTGATCCAACTCACGTCATGCTAAGTGGACGATTGACGTATCATATTGTAAAGTGTCAGAAGGTATATCCGCTGTAATTGTTTTTCCCAAGAATCTATTGACAGTGCAAAAAATGGCTATTGATAGTGCGGTTAATGTCGTAGAGTCTGCTGTTAATAATTTATAGCTCCAGTTTTAATTGCAAAAGCTTTTTTACACAGAAATTGACTGGTGCCAAGACAAACTGCGGTAGCGTTTCTCACTCGAACACAGTTTTACATAACACATGGGTGGCCATTTGGCGGGAGAAATTGCAGAAACATTTTCATTGTCGCTCTGTCAATAGCCATTAGTGATTAGTGCTATTTACAGTGAGCAGTTAATTTTCGGCATGCACTGTCAATAGCAATAATAACCGTGTACTGTCTATAATATAAAAAATGGTTAGTGATATAGACTCTATATCACTAACCATTTTTTTTTTCAAAAAGTTATGACATAACTTATCAGGTAACAGATTTAAATTTTTTTATTGATTTACCCAAAACAGAGACAAGAAGCAAACAAGAAGATCTGTCCATACAATGCTCAGCACCATTTGTCACCAGATTTATTTGAGTCACATTTGGCAGAATGCCCCAGCCGAGTGCCGCTAGACAGAAATATACTTTGTGAGTTAGCCATCATAAAACCAATTTTTACCAATGCTTTTATTAACTCGTCGTCTCTGTCTGTCTGTTTCAAATCTTGCAATCAATATTTGAATCACTTCCTGATGATAGATTTTTTTCAAATTTTGCATACATGCTCAAAATAGAAGACAATGCAATATTCAATTATTAGTTTTACAATAAGTCAATTAATTTAGTTAATTTTAATTAATTTCGATATAATTAAGATATTTCGACTTTAATATAAAATAAAAGAGTAATATGAGAAAAAATTGATTGCAAAATTTGTGTTTTAAAGACGTGGCTTTCATTTTAATTTTAAGCACCGATTTTCATTTGCAGGTCAAACTAGCACGAAAAAGGTTCCCTGCCACACAAAAAGCGAGACTTCTGAAGACGACTGGGATTAATAAAGCAGACACTTTACCAAATTTACGGACTAATCGACGAATGCCGTTGATTTTTATACTGAAACAATTGCTTGTTTAATTTTCTTAACGTCATACAATGTAGCTGAATGCAAAAACAAAATATTTTTATAGAACAGTTTAAAAAAATTTATCAAAATCTATCATGAACAGTTTAAATAAAGTTGTTTAAATAAAGAGAGTTGATCAACTATTGAAAGTGGTACTGAAGTGCAAAACTTCTGCAATGTGTTCTTTTACATCTGAAAAAAAGGAAAACCACCTTCATTTAGGATTGTAAAGCCATCCAGACAAAAAATCTCATTATATAAAAAGAAAAAAATTATTGGTATAGTAAGGACAAATTCAATTAGCACAAAGATGCTCAAACAGTGATCACAATTACTAAGCATCTGCGTCCCATAATCGTTATCTCGAAATCAATCGAGATTTCAAAACAATACGGGATATCCCATATCGCCATCGAAACGATGCAGCCTGCTGAAGAAATCTCGTATCGAAATAAAATAGCGAGACTTAAATTTGGTTCTCGGATAAAGTCTAGAAACAAATACCGAGATTAAAAAAAAATATTTTCCAATAAATAACGAAAGTCATACATATTTAATTAACGATTGTCACAACTGAATATTTGCAATTGATTCATCAACATTGATTAATTAATCTACCTATTGACAGAAGTTTATAACTATTAACATCCCCACTTTAAATTCGGTTTTCCTGACAGCCTGTAGCTCCATTATTTACTATTTTTAGTCTGGGAAGCGGCAGCATATTCCAATATATATATATATATATATATATATATATATATATATATATATATACATATATGAAACCAGCTCGTCCCTGTTATATAGCTTTTTTAGTGCCACATTGAGAATAGTGATCAAAGATATCTAAAGCCACGCCCCTCTTAGGCTGCTAGTCGACCTCTGCATACTACAAGGCAATCGTACTCGCTGACATCGATGACTATTATTATTAATGAGAATAATGAGTGATGTAATAGTAATGATCATTCTATGTTTATGTTTTGGTTTAGTCTGATAAACTTATTTTTTAAATTTGTTACATAGAATTGGAATGATTATTTTAGTGTTTCGATATCCGTAATTGACCGTAATAGTAGCTCATCTAAGATATATCTTTATAATCTCGATTATATTCTTGGTTGTATGTGAGTATGTGTGTGCCACCTGTAGTGTGCATGTCGTCTGCAGCTGGAATTCGAAACTTTCTCAGCTTCTTTCTTGCCAACCGGATTCGCCATCGCCTATAAATAAACCCGCTGGGTTTTCTTCACTTTCTTAATTCTTGCATACAGGTACTTTCTCGCGTTTGTCATCATTTAGAGTCTAAATTTAGACAAATAGATGTACCGAAACTAAACAAACGAAACTTATTTCAAGTTTAAAAAAAAAATAAATTTTGTAAATTTTTATAAATTTTGTAATATTTAAATATTTTTTTACAATGAATTCTTTTAATGTAGTTATTAATATTGTCTGTCGCGTATAGTTCATCATTCTATGTTATCTCGTTTTATTCGAGACAAAATTTCCACTTCAGTCGAGATCCCGATATCGTATCGAAATCGCCTCGTTATTGTTCGAGGCGTCTCGTATCGTTTAATTCGAGACAAATTTCAGAAATCGTATTGTTCCAAAAAAATAACGGGACGCAGATGCTTAACAATTACCCAGGTTTTAAACTCATTAATGGGGTTAATGGGTGTCACATAATATTGAAAAACTACCTTGGGAATGAATTTTAGGCTTCCTGCCTCTTTTTTGGGCTTTTTTGACTGTGGGAAATTTGGGCTCTTTGGCCTCTTTGATTCGACGTCTAGCATAATTGACTTGGTGAGAAAATGTTTGATTAATGGCTCGTTCTGTTGGTTCAGGACAACCAGATTCCAAACAGAATTTTCTCATGTAAGCTACAAACAAATAATTATAACTTATTTTAAAATGTTTTATAGATTAAGTATTTAAAAACCCTCACCTTTACAAACGATAACTTTGTCGGGACTGAGAGGATGTTTGTTAGTCACATCCTCAGATGATTTACAATTCAGTCCTTGCCCCCTAGAAAATGCTAGTTCTTCCCACGTAAATACCAGCGGTATTAAGCGTCGCAAAACGTATAGTGCTCCATTGTCTTTGTGTGACAACCCTTCATTAACAATGATCTGCAAGTTTAATTTATTCACAAACACATCATAATTCGGTAGGAGCTGGACTTGCTTGTTGTCAGGTGGTTGTAGCATCTCAGTCTGCAAATAAATTATGTAATAATAAAGCATATGACCAAACAGAAGAAAAGAAAATTTAAATAAATAGTAAAAGAAAAGAAATGTAGTTCATAGTTGAATCAACAACAATTATTAAAGCTTGTTTGATCATTGGGCCACTTTAAAAAATTAATTTTCATACTTTTTTCATTACTGAAATCTCTAACTATGGAATCGGTACAAAACAAGAGGATGAAGATGAACTATTAATAAAAATGTGTAATAAAGGTGCGTTTACACGGGCAAAGATTTGTAGTAAGCTGCATTTATACACTTATCCCTAGCTCGTTTAGCTCGCGTTAGCTAGTGGCAACCTTTCCACCTTTTCACCTTGCGCAACTTCTTCTTCGTTGTCTGCCATATTTATTAGTTAAGCCTCGACTTCGAACTTTGTTTCCATTTCCTTTCGACATTGTCGGCTCTTGTAGAATTGTTTATTTTAGTTGTTGGTTCTGTTTAATAAAACTTAAAAAAAAACAACTTCAAAGATTCTTGATAAAAAGAGCGTAGTCTTGACGACTATAATTGGTGACCCCGACGTGATTCGCTGGTGCCAAAAGTCAGTCGCATGAAATTAGAAAAAATGCACGTGTAAGCACTCTCACGCATGACATTTACATCTTGGACGCCAAGATGTTTGAATGTTGGTTACCTTCCAACTTTCAATGTGCCAGTGAATAATGTATTCATATGCGCAAGACACATTACATGTTAGATAAACGATTTGATTGGTCGTCTATTCCGCAAGACAAAAATAAATGATTTTTATATGGATTTTTAATATATTTTAATTATTTAAAACATAAAAACTTTGTACAATTTTATTCTTTTATTGAAACTGTATAATAATTAATATTTAAAACGTCACTTGGGCGCTCTTCAATATTTGTCCTAAAACAGCCTAGCTAAAGTCAGTTAATACATTTAAAATATTTGTATTTTTCTTTCTGATTACTTACTCGTAATCAGCACTTACCAGGTTTTTAGTATTTAAAGAAGCTTTTAATATTTTAAAATGAGGTGCCTTATTTTACTCGTACCACCTAGGGTTCCGCGAAGGCTAGAACCAGCACCGACACTGCCTTTATGAGTTACAGCCACGCTAGAAAAAATGACTGATCATTGAATACATTAAAATGTATTTTTCAATCTATCACTGCTTTAGTATAAGAGTTTGTGAAATCTTTTTCAAATTCTAACAAACAAACAAAAATTAGAAAGGTGCTGTGAGAGAATAAATTTGAGAAAGGGTGGCAGTAAACAAATAAGTTTGGAAAAGTTTTGTTCCTGAGTAGCTGTGAAAATCCTAGATGTTAATTAAGGCAAAGCTTAAATTGTGTAGAAAACAGGGAAGGCTGCCTTATATGGAAATAGCACGTTTGTCACCGCAACAATTACACTAACTGAAGACGAAGCAACAGCCCATAAATCCTGCCTTTTTAAGTGAGATTGAATGTAATTTTTTTACGTCAAGTTTCATTTCCAAATCAATCAACTTGAGTTTAGGAACAACTAGACCATTAAATGTAAAGAAAACTTCCAGTGATAACCAATGTACATTGGGGTTAGGGTTAGTTAAATAGGTGCAGACATTATTTTGTCAACAGAATTTCAAAGGGTGCAAATCTCTATGCTTTTCTCATGCAAAGGGTGCATGCACCCTTTTGCACCCCACCTGGCTACGGGCATGCCTGTGATACACTAATTAAAAAATTCTATCCATGTCTTATCCTGAGCATAGAGGCAAAAGATTTTCAATGTGTTAAATTATATTTGCATTTAGCATAACCAAAAAAGTCGCACATTTAAATATATTGCAGTAAAGTTATAAATATATATATATATATATATATATATATATATATATATACATACATAAATGAAAGCGACCAGGAAAGAAAACGGGAGCAAGAGAAAGAAAAACCTCTACAGTGCAAACATTGTTTTAATGTTCCATCAAACCAATAATTTAAATGCAAAAACTGTCCATCAGGAGTTGAGTTAATAATTGCCAAAAGTAGAAATAGAAGGCGAACAAAAAATTAAATAATTTAATAAAAGAAGTTCATGCATAAAATTGTGACAACAGTTGAAAATATTTAAAACTAGCTGGTCTTTCTCTATATATCTCTCCTGTTTACATCCTTGCTTGCTCTCCCACTCGCTCTCCTGCTCCTTCTCGCTTCCTTTCCTTTTCCTGCTCCCTGTTGCTCTCGCGCTTCCGGTTGATTTCCATTTCCCGCTTGCTCTCCAGCTCCCTTTGTTTCTTCCTCACACTCCTAACTTCTTTTTTGCCCATAAAATGGAAAATGGATATGTCAATAGTTGCTTGAAATCTTCAAAGTTTATGTACACTAAATTTGAATTTAAGCTCTGTGGTCCGGGCTGATAGAATAGGACCACTGTGCATCTTCCTATTTGTGTCGTAAAAAAGGCAACTAAAGGGAGGTTGCGACAGGAAGGGCATCTGGCATAAAATTAACTCCAATTTAGATAAGGATGAATGGAGGCGCTGAATTGGAAGAAACCGTCCAACCTGTGCAAGCAGGGAAAATGAACGTAAAACCAAAAAAGAAGAAGTTACATCATAACCTTTGATGTTTGTATGGCCAGAGAAGTTTTTTGACAATAATTTTTTTTTAAATTTGTTCCTCTTGAGATCTATCTCCATGCCAAGTTTCATTAAAATTGGTCCAGCAGTTTAGATTTGTATAGAAAACAAACAGACAATCATTTATATATATATATATATATATATATAAAAAAGCGATAAAATAAATTTTGATCAATAAAAAATATAAACAATAACTGCCAACAGAAGCAACTAAAAGAAAATTAAATAACATTTAGTGATTAATTTTAGCATTAATTAAATATAGACAACAATTGTTTTACCTATTTTTTTGATTTTTTTAACATTAAAAAGTTATTACATTGCACCATTTAACATTGTATTAAAAATTACATTCACTACTACTTCTTAAGGCCAATTTTAATGGGCAAAGATTGACTGGCACAAAACCAAAATGCAGCTAGTAAGGGTTTACACATGACATTAACAATGACCATTTTGTCTAGGCTATTTTACAACGTTTTCATTAGGTCACTTAG
This sequence comes from Erpobdella octoculata, assembly GCA_963978895.1. Classification (NCBI taxonomy): domain Eukaryota; kingdom Metazoa; phylum Annelida; class Clitellata; order Hirudinida; family Erpobdellidae; genus Erpobdella; species Erpobdella octoculata. Next base: position 39,184,476 of record OZ022238.1, on the reverse strand, counting down.
TTGTCTATTTGTTTGAGATTTTCTGCCTGCAAATTCTATACGATGGTGTTTATTGCCACCTAGCGAAAAAAAAGTAAAAAAGTTCTAAAATTTTAAATTCAACGGGCTAAGGTTTGCACCTAGCGAAAAAAACTCAAATGCTTACAAAATTTCACACATCAAAAACGATAAAGTAGAAAATAACTTTAACATAATAAAAAATACATTAAAAAAAAACAACGTTTTTCTTGCGACCTAAAAAGAATAAAATAATATTCCCATAATTCATATACAACAAAAAACGTTGCGGGCGCATATAGGCTACAGCATCAAAACTTTAGTAAAACAAATAGTTATAAAAAATAATGCGGTTGCAACATTTTTCGTTGTATATGAATTATGGGAATATTATTTTATACATTTTAGGACGCAAGAAAAACATTATTTTTTTAAACGTACTTTTATGATGTAAAATTTGCTGAGCATGCTAAAATGGGCGTGTTTTGTTAGTTTTAATGAAATTTATCTAGCTGAAATATATTGTAAATTAAAATTTTAAAAATATATTTTTATTAGTTTTAACTAATATAAAATTTATACTTTAATATTTTCTTAGGTTTAAAATTATTTCAATAGTTTCGTGGCAATAAAAGTAGATGCAGATAACGACCAAAACTGATGAAATGAATTTTCTTTTCAAACTTATGTAAATAACTTTGAATTTATTCAATAAATTTAAATACTTGAAATACAAAAAATATTTATAATGTAATAAAAAATGGCACAACTTTTAATATTTTTAGCTAATTAACAAATAACAATTTAAATTGAGTGACAACAATTATCAGATCAACTTCTTTATAATTTTATAGTAAAATCATAAAAAATCAGTCTATTTTTGTCATTTGGAATGCTCAACCAATCCTACAGCTTATCTTATAAGTAATGTGGTTTGTGCTGTATGAATGCATTAATCACTGATTCATTGAAAGATGGAAGGCAGCCAGCATTCACAGCACATGCATGCCAAGATGTCATTGGTATGCATGAAAGCATTTATACTTAACATTTTTCTAATGTCATGTGCCAGTGCTTGTGTAAACACGCCTTTACATCTACATTACTTAAGCTTTAGTTCTCTGTTTCTTGCCTTTACAGCTACATTACTTAAGCTTTAGTTCTCTGTTTCTTCCCGTTTCTTCACAGCTGTGACAATAATACATAAATACTAGATCAACTACTTATAATTTGAAACCATTCTGTTGGATGAAAAATTCAAATAGTTTTATACTACAGGATTTATATCTCAAATAACTTTTCGATGACACATTAAATATGCTACATTTAGTAATGCTTACTGAGAAAATAATGTATTGTGTTAAACATCACCTTTACTCCATCAATATAATCAAAAAATTAACTACCTTGGCAGTCCCCATTACTCCTGCCACAGTAGAAAATGAGTTCATATCACTAATGTCTGGAGCCACTCTACATCTGTCTGGAGTAGAAGTTAAAGGACTGCAAATATTATTGGCATCACTGATCATGCCAGTAAACAATGGTCTGTTGTTTTCCCATGTGTTTTCAAGGTGCCAAGTATTACTGTTGTTCTTACGTGCAAGTAATTCATTTTGTTGTTGTTCACATCTGCACTTTTCAATCTGCTTCTGCAAATCGTTATTGTCTTGTTTTAACTGCTGCAATTCGAACGTGACAAAATTCTTAAAGTCATTTAAAGACTGTTTTGCGGACATGATTTCTTTTTTTATGACCTCATACTCGTTCTTCGGCAAAATAACAAAAGCTGAATTCTCGTGATTTTCGTTAGAAAATAAATGAAACATCGACATTGATGCATCATATTGATGCTGGTTCAGTTTTAATAAACGAGAATCATCTGCCATTCTTTGACCGCAATCTCTCGATCTTGTTAATTCCATAACAAAAAAGCTATATACCACGAACCCCGCAGAGCTGCCCGGCAACAAAACCCGAGCAAGCCAGCCAATCCACAAACGTAAACAGAAACGATAAAATGTGTAACAGTAATTTTTGATTAAAGTTTTATTGAATATAACATATTCTAAATTATAAGCCAACAAAACTAATAAATTTAAGTAATAAAAATATGCTGACTGGACCTATCAACATTTGCATAACATAATCATTCTTATCTATTGCTTAAGTCGATCGTTTATGAATTTTTTCAGTTAAGACAATACTCAAAACCTTAAAAGGTTATCTTTAAGACAAAAACTAACTAAAAGAATTTTATTTAGTGGACAGTAATTTCAATTGTTAATTTGTTGTGCAATTTTCGATTTTTTGTTCATTGAAAAGCCAAATAAAATTTATTGTATTAACCAAAACATTTGTAAAGTCATATAGTTTGTTGTCTTAATTTTTATCACATTATTGAAAATTGTGTACTGAACTGATACTACACAAATGTATTCACAAAACGATAAGGACTGAATATAAACTCGATAGTTGGCATAGTGCTTTTCACTTGCTTAAAAACTAGGTAAATAAATGAAATCACCTCAGAATCGTTTTAGGGCAGAGAGAAATTGGTAGTGACTTCAACCATCTATAAGTTTATTTTGAAAAGTATTCTGTACTTTTGAAAAAGCCACTAGCTATTATTGCTGATCTAACCTAGTCTGTGTTAGGACATAGTTCTAAGTCTAAGATATGACTTTTAAGAAAATATCTTTGAAGACATAATGAATTAAGGTGCGTTTACACGGGCAAAGATTTGTAGTAAGCCGCATTTATACACTTATCCCTAGCTCGTTTAGCTCGCGCTAGCTAGTGGCAACCTTTCCACCTTTTCACCTTGCGCAACTTCTTCTACGTTGTCTGCCATATTTATTAGTTAAGCCTCGACTTCGAACTTTGTTTCCATTTCCTTTCGACGTTGTCGGCTTTTGTAGAATTGTTTATTTTAGTTGTTGGCTCTGTTTAATAAAACTTAAAAAAAAACAACTTCAAAGACTCTTGATAAAAAGAGCGTAGTCTTGACGACTATATTTGGTGACCCCGACGTGATTCGCTGGTGCCAAAAGTCAGTCGCATGAAATTAGAAAAAATGCACGTGTAAGCACTCTCACGCATGACATTTACATCTTGGAAGCCAAGATGTTTGAATGTTGGTTACCTTCCAACTTTCAATACACACATACATACATACACACAAACAAACAAACATACATACATACATACAAACAAACAAACATACATACATACATACATACATACATACATACATACATACATACATACATACATACATACATACATACATACATACATACATACATACATACATACATACATACATACATACATACATACATACATACATACATACATACATACATACATACATACATACATACATACATACATACATACATACATACATACATACATACATACATACATACATACATACATACATACATACATACATACATACATACATACATACATACATACATACATACATACATACATACATACATACATACATACATACATACATACATACATACATACATACATACATACATACATACATATGTATGTATACATACATGTATACATGTATACACTACGTTTGTCTTTTTTGATTAGATCGGTGTATGATCAGCAGCCGTCATCCAGCAATCTTCGAAGATGGAAGTTGAAAGACGACAATTCGTGCATGTTATGTGGGCAGTCGGAGACTCTCATCCACGTTCTTTCCTGTTGTTCGTTTTCACTTTCACACGGGAGGTACACTTGGCGCAATAACCAAGTACTCCGAAAATTGCTTGACTTCGTCAAAGAAGCGTGTAAGAAAGCAAAGACAAAAGGAATACAGCAAAAAAGGAAAATCTACTTTTTGAGAGAAGGCAATCTATCTGAAGTTCCACAGGTTCAGATCTACAAGAGACTTTAAATGTGTGATGGGTGTTGCTGACCATTGGTCGGTTTCAGCTGATTTGGATGGCGAAAGACAATTTCCAGAAACTGTGAAATCTAGCGGTTTAAAGCCGGATATAATTATATATTCTGACTTGGCCAAGACACTGCTCCTGATCGAACTCACTGTGCCATGGGAAAGTAACATGGAATGCAGCAATATTATCAAAGAGGAAAGATATAGGGATTTAGCATGAAATTATATATATATATATATATATATATATATATATATATATATATATATATATATATATATATATATATATATATATATATATATATATATATATATATATATATATATATATATATATATATATATATATATATATATATATATATATATATATAAAACTCAAATGCCACTTACTGACTCATCACGAAATCGCAAAAACCACTGAACGGATTGTAATGAAATTTGGGACATATCTTTCTCTTGAGTCTTAGGTTCTCACTATTAAAGGGTTTTGAAAAATTTGGCCTGGATCGCCTTATTTCGAAGAATATACACTGCGTAATATGTTAGTATTGAAACGCGTCGGGGTGGGTAAAATAGAGACCGCGGACATATTAATAACATAAATGTTAACAAAAATATAGAAATTTTTTGTTATTTTATTTATTAACTAGCGGGGTTACCTGGCGTTGCCCGGGGTTTTTAGAGGTTTTTCTAATGTTTGTCTCTCTCGCTCCCGTTTCCTTCTCCACTTTCCCGTTTTCGTCGCGTTCCCGGTCGCTTTTCCGCTCTCGGTCGTTTTCCAGCTCCCGGTCGCTTTCCCGCTCAGAAGTTTTGTTATCGATTTTCTCTCTTGCTCGCGTTTCCTTCCAAGCTTGCTCTCCCGATTCCAGTCGCTTTCCGCGTTCCCGGTCGCTTTGCGAGTTTCCGGTCGCTTTCCCGCTCCCGGTCGCTTTCCCGTTCCCGGTCGCTTTCCCGTTCCCGGTCGTTTTCCCGTTCCCGCTTGCTCTCCCGTTCCCGGTCATGCTTGCTCTCCCATTCCCAGTCACGGTTGCTCTCCCGTTCCCGTACACGCTCATTTTCTCTTTTCTATTCTTTCATAACTTCTGTTAGCCTATAAAACGTAAAATAGATTTGCTAAGACTATATATATATATATATATATATATATATATATATATATATATATATATATATATATATATATATATATATATATATATATATATATATATATATATATATATATATATATATATATATATATATATATATATATATATATATATATATATATATATATATATATATATATGAATGTTTGTGGGTTAGTTTGTCTATTATAGAAACGGGAAAGCGACCCGGAACGGACAGCGAGCGGGAACGGAAAAGCAAGCGAGAACGGGAATGGGAGAGCAAACGTGAGCGGGAACGGGACAGCGACCGGGAACGGGAAAACGACCGGGAGCGGGAAAGCGACCGGCAGCGGGAAAACGACCGAAAACGGGAAAGCGAACAGGAGTGGGAAAGCAGGTGGGAAAGGAAACGGGAGAGAAAGAGACAAACATTAGAAAAACCACTAAAAAACCCGGGCAACGCCGGGTATCTCCGCTAGTACATACATAAACACACACACAGACACACATACATGCACATACACATACATACATACACACATACATACGCACATACATATATATATAGTTCCCGCTCGCTCACCCGCTCCGCTCATTTTGTGACGGATTTCAAAAAAAAATTTTCTATATTTGATTTCCCTTGACTCTCAAGGTTGTGTGGAAATTTCATTACGATCGGATGAATGGTGTAGCAATGCATGAATAACATACCTATATACATACATACATACAAACATTCATTTTTATATATATATGTATATATATATATATGTGTAGATATGTATATATATAAACATATGCATATATATATATATATATACAGTGTTGGGTTTGTTACTTTAGTTTTGTAATTTGTTACTGTTACTTGTTACATGATGAAAAAGTAATTTGTTACTGTTACTTGTTACATTTTTTCAAAAGTAATTTGTCGCTGTTACTTTTTGGTTTTGAAAGTAACTTATTACATTTTTGTTACTTTACAAAAAGTTGTTTACAAACAGATGCAACACCCCATAACTCAATACTTGATTTTGTTTTTAAAATAAGAACACAACTTTATTATAAAAATCAAAGAGTTATAACTAATCAGACAAATGGTGAAGATCTTTGATTGAGCTACAAAAAGCTTTATTAGCTCTGAGCAGCAGTTGTCGTTGAAAATGACTATCAGTCAAACGATTCCTTCTTGGAGTCAAAATTTGACCAGCCAAGCTAAACAGCCGTTCAACAGGAGCACTTGATGGAAGAGAAGTATTATATCTTTTGAACAATTTCAAGATACATGGAAATTTGAGTAATGTTCAATATCATGAGAAGTATCGCTAAGATACATATCCACCTCCGCAGTTTCATCAGTTTGCTTAAATGTATCTGTAACAAACATAAAAAAATCATCATCTGGCTGAGGCATCTCAGCTGAACCATTTTGTTGTTCAGCCTGCATTTCAACCTGCTGTACAGCAAGCACTTGCTCATATAACAAATTAGATACACTTTCTTAGGCAGACACTGTAGACACAAGACCTTGACGTTCTTTCCGTCATTTTCAGTTATTTTAAAATATTTTTCTTACTGATGCACCCATCCGATTTCATTACCAGTTTCTTCATAATTTAACTCTTTATTAACTTCCATGATCCCAAAACACGATCTGTGAACTCGCAATTGTTTCCGAAAGAGTAAACGATAATAAAAAGGAAGTTTGTTTACCCTGATATGGCGCGTTGTTAAAATGAGCGCGATCATGAATCCAGTGACACACTTTGCTCCTATTGGTCCAGACTCGCGCCATCTTAACGCTTGATCCAATGTTCGAAAATAAAAAGTAACAAGTAACAATTTTTAAAAATCCGTTACTGTTACTTTAGAAAAGTAATCTGTTACGTTACTTGTTACTGAAAAAAGTAATTTGTTACTGTAATTCCGTTACTTGTAATTTGTTACTACCCATCACTGTATATATATATATATATATATATATATATATATATATATATATATAGTTCCCGCTCGCTCACCCGCTCCGCTCCGCTCATTTTGTGACGGATTTCAAATTTTTTTCTCTATATTTGATTCCCCTTGACTCTCACGGTTGTGTGAAAATTTCATTACGATTGGATGAATGGTGTAGCAATGCATAAAGGACATGAATATATACATATATACATATATACATCTATATATATAAAAGAACATGTCCTGACTGACTGACTGACTGACTGACTGACTGACTGACTGACTGATAATCAACGCCGAGCTCAAACGCCTCATCCTAGGAACGTGAAATTTGGAACTTATATTACTTTTATAGCGTAAACATCCGCTAAGGAAGGATTTTTGAAAATTTTGCTCCTGAGGGGAAAAAACTGGAAAACAAACTTTTTTCTAAAACAATGTATATCTCGAAAACCAAAAATGAGGAGATTTTGAAATTTGGCATATAGATTTTTTTTGAAAAATAAAAAGATACGTGTTTCATAATTTTTTGAAAATTCGGTTTCCCGGACCTCAAATGTGGGTTGGAAAATTGGGTTATTTGGTTTTTAAAGTAGCTTCTACTCAAAAACTGTTAATGCTACAGGAGTAAAAATTTGTATTTAGTTTTTACTCCAAAAATAATGAAATACATGTTTTAGCATTTTTTGAAAATTTGGTTTCCAGGACTTCAAATGTGGGGTGGAAAATAGGGCTAATTGTCTTTTATAGTAACTGCTACTCAAAAACAGTAAATACCACAGATGTAAAAATTATTATTTAGTTTCTTTTCTAAAAATAAAGATATACGTGTTTCACCATTTTTTACAAATTTGGTTTCCCGGACCTCAAATGTGGGTTGGAAAATTGGGTTATTTGGTTTTTAAAGTAGCTTCTACTCAAAAACTGTTAATGCTACAAAAGTAAAAATTAGTATTTAGTTTCTACTCTAAAAATAATGATATTCAGGTTTCACAATTTCTTGAAAATTTGGTTTCCAGGACTTCAAATGTGGGGTGGAAAATAGGGTTATTTGGTTTTTAAAGTAACTGCTACTCAACAACTGTAATTGCCACAGATGTAAAAATTAATACTTAGTATCTTCTCAAAAAAAAGATATACGTGTTTCATCATTTTTTGGGTTATTTGGTTTTTAAAGTAGCTGCTACTCAAAAACTGTTAATGCTACAGAAGTAAAAATTAGTATTTAGTTTCTACTCCAAAAATAATGAAATACGTGTTTTAGCATTTTTTGAAAATTTGGTTTCCAGGACTTCAAATGTGGGGTGGAAAATAGGGTTATTTGTTTTTTAAAGTAACTGCTACTCAAAAACTGTAAATACCACAGATGTAAAAATTAGTATTTAGTTTCTATTCTAAAAATAAAGATATACGTGTTTTACCATTTGTTTAAAATTTGGCTTCCAGGACCTCAAATGTGGGGTGGAAAGTAAGGTTATTTGGTTTTTAATGTAACTGCTACTCGAAAACTGTAGATGCTACAGGAGTAAAAATCCAGGAATAATGATACGTGTTTTACCATTTCTTGAAAATTTGGTTTCCAGGACTTCAAATATGGGGTGGAAAATAGGGTTACTTGGTTTTTAAAGTAACTGCTACTCAAAAACTGTAAATGCTACAAAAGTAAAATTAGTATATAGTTTCTACTCTAAAAATAATGATATACGTATTTCACCATTTTTTGAAAATTTGGTTTCCAGGACCTCAAATGTGAAGTGGAAAAGGGTATTTGATTTTAAAATAACTGCTACTCAAAAACTGTAAGTGCTACAGATGTGAAAATTAGTATTTTGAGGTTTTGTGCCGGTTAAAAGTAGATGAGTTCAGTTTATCACCGGACGGACGGGCCAAGCCGTTATTTTAGGGTCTTCATACGGCCCTGCCCAAACCTTAAATCAAGGTGGGACGGGCCGAGATTTTTAACCAAGTATATAGACATCTTAGTGATTTTAGGGTGTTCAGACGGGTCGGGCTAAACCTGAAGTCAAGGTGGGACGGGCCGAAGTTTTTCATCAAGTATATAGAACTTCTAGGCCTGTAAAAACGGGCCGGGCCCATATTAGACGGGCCGTGCCGGGCCAGGAATTTCGGTTTTTTAAACGGGCTGGGCCAAGTTGTCGACGGGCCGAGCCGAGACCTAAAAAATTGTAAGCACGGTTCAAATTCTCTAATTTTATGCGAGCGAAGCCGCTACGGGCACTGCTAGTATATACATATATAAATATATACAAACATTCATTTTTATATATATAGATAATAATTACAACTAAAATTCAACCGAATTACTGAATCTTGGTTATTTATTAAGCCGAATAGTTTTGGTTGCTAAGGTGACGAGTTTTTTTCATTATATGAATTAAATGTTAACGAAAAATTTTTAATTTTTATTATATTTTATTTATTAATAATTTTATATAAATACATATTTACAACTAAAATTCAACCGAATACGTTATTTACTGAATCTTGGTAATTTATTTTTTTAGTTTACGTAACAACGTTTGAAGGCTTCAAGCCAGTTTTAGCCAGTTTTAGCAATTCTATTTTACGTTTTGAAGTGCTAAAAGAAGTTAGGAAAGAATGAAAAAGAAAAAATGAGCGAGAACGAGAACGGGAGAGCAAGCGTGAGCGGGAACGGGAGAGCAAGCATGAGCGGAACGGGAAATCAAGCGTGAGCGGGAACGGGAGAGCAAGCGTGAGCGAAAACGGAAGCGGGAAAGCGACCGGGAACGGGAAAGCGAGCGGGAGCGAGAAAGCAAGCTGGGAAGGAAACCTGAGCGAGAGAGACAAACATTAGAAAAACCTCGGGCAACGCCGGGCACCCCCGCTAGTGTATTTATATAGATGTAAAAGGTAATGTGTGTGTGAGAGCATTCGCTTATTACATCCAAGCCACAAGAACAATTTAAACAACATTTGGCATGCAAGATAAATTCATTGATAGAAATTTTTTGAAAAATTGAAAATAATCGGTTATTTATTTGACGTTTCATTGGCAAAAAAAACTAAGCAAAAAAATCGAGCAGCAGGGGTACCCTGTCAGTAAACTATATATTGACGGAAAAATTTTTCCCCCTCCCTGGTAAATGCTGAATTTACGTCCCTGAATGCGGCTTTTGGTAGTACTGAATGAATATTGCCATGACAACAATATAGGCAGCAATACATTAGACTTTGCTTTATTTGCTGGTCCACTAAAATATTGTTTTTTTGTTAAACTTAAACATATAGAACATTTTTAAATAAATAATTTTGATTTTATTGTTGGAAGCATTGAAATATCAATAGTTAGAAGTTATTTTTTTATTAATAGATATTCAGAACAATAAATTTTAATTTTACTATCTCTAAATGTGGAGGGATCTTTTTTACATCTAGGACAAGTTTAATTTGTTTTGTTTGTTATTACAGACTGCTCACCTAGTAAGTAATCTGTTTTCTCATGATTAGCTGCTATTTCACAGATTATTTATGAAAACTCCACCTTATTTTAGCAAGCTGTAAATGTAAATGTAAATGTTTGATAATTTATATAGCGCCTTTTCCAGAATGCTTTTCCAGCTGCTACATTTAAAATGAATTCAATTGAAAACTCAATTGACTACAAGTGTCTAACTCTAGATGATTACGCAGGTGGAAGCGATCGATATCTACCTATATAATTTCCCAGTTTCATTCACACACACATTCAGAAACTGTAAAACTTAGTGGCGCAACTAATGGGGGTTTTTGGGATGAGAACCCCCTTAAAATAACTTGTATTCCTGAAAATACGTTAACTGGTTTTAGTAATGATAAAACGTAGTTTTCAGGCAAATTTTATATTGATCTTCCGAAATTTAAAACGTCCGTGGACATCCCATGGACACCCTGATGAGGGAAGGTTAATAAAAGCATGTAACAATTGAAAGTTCCTTAAAAAAAATAAAAACATGCTTTTAAAATAGCTAAACAAGTAAACCGTAAAAAACAGATTTTTTCACAAAATCCTTATATTTCTGAATTTGCCGGCTATTCATTTATTAAAATTGTTTAAATTTCCTTTTTTTAAATTTATATATATATATATATATATATATATATATATATATATATATATATATATATATATATATATATATATATATATATATATATATATATATATATATATATATATATATATATATATATATCATCATCATCATCGACCGACTACGTTTCGTCCGGACTTGTTGGTCCGTCCACTCCGCAGACGACAATATCTGAGCTTCCATTTCTCTCCCTTGGCCTCCGTGGCTTCCCTTCTAACATCCTCAGCAGTGATACTCTTTCTGTCATAACCCATGTATGTTGACATCTGGTCGAGGTATGAAATTCTTGGACGGCCGCGTCTGTTGCTAGCTCCTACGTTCGATGTATGCAGCATGTATATATTTGCCGGTTCATCCTGGTTCATACGTAGGCAGTGACCAGTGAAAGACATCTGACGATGACGGATCAATGTGCTGATAGGAGCCGATTGTACCCTGTCGTACAGGTCCTTATTTGTCATACGATCCTCTGACTGAACCACACCGATCATCCTGCGATAACACTTTCTGGCAAACACGTCCAATTTAATCGAAAAACGTTTTGTTACAAGCCAGGATTCACATCCATACAACAAAATCGATACACATGCAGCATTGAAGAAGCGCACTCTCAGCATCACACCAACGTGTCTGGAGGTGAGGATCTTCTCCAGTTTGTGGAAGGCCCCCCATGCAAGTGCGATTCTGGCTTCAATATCTTTAACATCTGAGTTCATGTGAGAACCAAGATATTTGAAGTCCTGGACCACTTCTACTTCTTCGCCGTCGATTGTGAGGTGCGGTGCGCTAAAATCTTCAGGGACGTTGAGACGCATCTGTACGGTCTTCATGGTGTTTACTTCCAGTCCAACCTTTTTTGATTCTTCGTTGAGAGCATTCAGTTGTCGCTGAGCACCTTCTATTGAGTTCTCCAACAGGGCTATGTCATCCGCAAAGTCGAGGTCATTAATCCTCCTCTCCGCCTGTCTTGATCCATTGCGACGGTGTGTCAGATAGCCGAAACCATGTTCCGCTCGTCTCATGACATAATCGATTACAATGACAAACAAGAAAGGGGCTAAGACATGTAGGACTCCTGTGGTGATACTGAATGGCTCAGATAGTTCCCCTTCAACAAAGACCTGGCTAGATAAATTTTCATATAGTACTTTTATGGCTGAGACTATCCTATTGGGAATGCCATAGTGTCTTAATATTGCAAACATCATATCCCGATCAATCGAATCAATTGCTTTTTTGAAGTCGATGAATGTGACGAGCAGCGGGATATTCTGACTATATGCTCCGTCCATGATGCGTCTCAAGATGTTAATCTGTTGAACACAACTACGTCCGATCCTGAACCCAGCTTGGTTTTTTCCTTAACAGCTTGTCAATTGGAGTTCTAATGCGGTTGAGAAGCATTGGATTGTAAACCTTTGCTGCTATGGACATGAGAGAGATACCTCTGTAGTTAGTCATCAGTTGGAGATTTCCTTTCTTTGGCACGGTGACGATGATATTGGACGCCTAGGTACTTGGCGCGTGGAGATTGTCAAAAACCAAGTTGCAGATAAAATAGATTTGCTCTCTGATGAAGTTTCCACCTTTCTTGAGTACCTCTGCAGTGAGCGCATAGTCCAAACCCGGAGCTCTATTTGACTTGAGGTGCTTTATGGCTTCGTTCACTTCTCTTAAGCTGAAGTTGGATGTTGATATCTCTTTGTTGTCATTCGATGGGACAGGATGATAGGCCGAGCTTGTAAACCTGCTTTTGTTGTTGAGAAGATTGTTGAAGTAAGTTCTCCATTCATTCAAGCCATCCTCCTTGGACGCAGGTGGTTTCCCATCGAGTTTGTACACCTTTACAGGATGTTTTTTTTATCACCGCCGCCGATTCTGTCTATTATTTTCCAAACCTCATCATGTTGATTCCTCGAGGCAGCTGCCTCCAGATCACTGAGCTGTGTCTCAAGGTAGGTCCTTTCATCCATAATAAGAGACTCGTTAACTTGCTCCCGGAGGCCTTTCCAAATCCTCTTATCCTCCACTGTTGAAGTCCTCATGTACCTTTCTTTTGCTCTGACCTGTTTCCGCTGGAGGTGAATCGTCTGCTCCCCAACCCAGTAAAGTAAAGTGACATCGTATTGTAAAAATGGTGAAGATAAACAGAAGATGTATATAGTTACTTTGACGGTGACAGTTTTTTTGTCGTCTATCATATGCTTCTTTAATTTATTTCAATAATTTTTGCTTTTTGATTTATTTTAATAATTTTTGCTTCTTAAATTTATTTTAATAATTTTTGCTTTTTTAAATTATTTTGATAATTTTTGCTGCTTAAATTTTGTTTTTGTTTAATTAAACAGTACATTTTTTTGAAGAGGGTAAATCTTATAATAATCTTCCGACATCCCATGGACATCCGGACTAGTGAAAGCTAATATAAACATAAAAATCCGTTATTTTTGACGGGTTGATAATTGTCTCTAGTTATTTTTACACACTTTTACTTAACTTGACTTTTCTGTCTGTCTGTCATCAAATTTTACAATCGATTTTAAACTAACTTCCCGATTAGCTAGAGACTTAAAAATTTAAACATACCTCCGAACTGATTAACAATGCATTCTATCAAATTTTAGGATCGATTGGACAAAATTTAATTAAATAATTATTTGTGATATATTCATCGAACTATTTATTGTTTATGCTAATATATTTGCTTGTTGTTTATGTAACAGAATGTGGCCTACACAATCGATTATATAAAAGTGTGTTTTTAAAAAACTGTTTTTTGATTCACTTGTTTTCTAATCAATGGCACGTTACATATAACTTTAATCATTTTTAAATGCTTTTTAAATGCTTTTATTTAACTTCACTTGTTTTTCTGTTTGTTTGTTGGTTTGTTTGTCTGTGGTGATCAAATCTTAAAAACAAAAACTCACCTATTTTTTGACTACCTAGAGCTCTAAAACATTCAGGAAAACTTTATTGTGGATGACAATACAAGAATTGAATAATTCCGACATGAATTAGGCCTTAAATCGATTAAAATTAATCAAATCAAAATAATTCCTGCCATCTAGCGACTGTAATAGGTTGTTTAGGTATAGGTCGCCAGAGGTCCAAAATAATTAAACATTACGGATGTTTATTTATAAGTCGCCAGAGGTTTAAAATAATTAACAAGATTGAGCGTAACGGTTGTTTTAGATTCAAAAATTTTAGTTCGTTGACTCAGATAAAGAGACAAAGATAAACATTTTTTTAAAATTTATTTTTTGACTAATTTTCATAATATATATTTACTAGAAATAGCCCCTCAAAAATGACGGATTTTTTTAAAATCTAATTATATATTATTTTACGCATACATACATACATATATACACTCGTCTCTCTGTTTGTTTGTTTGTTTGTTTGTCTGTGGTGATCAAATCTTAGAAACAAAAATTCACCCACTTTTCGACCACCTAGAGCTCTAAAACCTTCAGGAAAGCTTTATTCTGGATGACAATACATGAATTTAATGTTTCCGACATGAATTAGGCCTTAAATCAATTAAAATTAATCAAAGTTGTCCATTAGGGTTAGATAACAACTAATCCATACATCGAGTTAAACTTATGAATTTTGATTTCATATGAAACAAATAAACAATGTACAAGATTGAGCGTAACGGTTATTTTAGATTCAAAAATTTTAGTTCGGTGACTCAGATAACGAGGCAAATAAAAGCATTTCTTTTTTAATTTCTTTTTTATCTTTACTTGTTTATTTTTATTGAACTGTCAGATATCAAGTAAAAAAAAGTTTCCCTTCTCTACCACTATTATTAAAAATTTAATGAAGTCAGGATTTCACTGCGCTGTAAAAAAATTAAATTTAGTAATTATGCAAAAAACTTCACTCTTTTGTTGATAGTAAATATACAAGATTATTCAAAGTTGGAAACAACTCAACTATTTTATTACTTAATCAGAAAAACACCACCCAAATTAAAAAAAATTTTTACTTGTCATCTGATGGGTTTTTACTAATAATTCACAGCTTAAAGATAAAAAATGAAAAACAAAGATGACATTATATCTGCAATGATTTCTACGAGGGAATGGTTGAAAAAATTTGGCTTACAGAAAAACCAGCTCGATATGAAGAATATTTTAAAATGTGTTGGATTCAAGCATTCTAACGGTGAGTGAAAATAATTTTTTCGATATTTTGCTTTATTACTGAAACAAAATTGATCCATAGATTTTGACCACATTCTGAGACGACCTGTGTGTTCAAGGTACGGGACGAGAACTTTCAAAAAGTACTTCACCACTTGTGGATCAGCTTACAACGTGAGAATATGAAAGCATTTTATTTAATAGAAAAAACAGACATTTAAAAATATACAATAATTTGCGGTACATGTGACACAGTCGGTTATTGCTTTTCTATGGTTGCAGCAATGGTGTGTGAAGCAATATGTAAAGATGGATCAACAGCGTCTGTTGTTTCTTGGATAAAACCAGAGCAGATTTATACTGAAGACTTGCCGATTCTATTGGTTATGGTCGACATTTGGGACATGGGACACTTTGGGTCGTTTGTGCTGCTGCCTCCAAATTTTACAGGAAGCGAACGTTACATGCGAAACAGTATTATGACTGGGCGGCTCTGTGAGCAGATTACATTGAGAACTCACAGATGCAATTGCTTCTGATCGACATTAAACATTGATTATAACAACCTAACTTGGCCGGCAGGCATAATTTTAAGTCGTAATATCCAATAATCCAGTGGTCGACTAGCGCCATATATATATATATATATATATATATATATATATATATATATATATATATATATATATATATATATATATATATATATATCGACAAAACAAATTTGAAAAATTAATGACTTCAAACATTTCAATGGCAAGATGCCATTTCAAAAGATTTAATTTTATAAACCTCCAATGAAATCAATACATTTATTCTTTATTTGTGTTATCCAGGTAATGGTTAATCCTGACATTCTGGTTGAAATTCAGGAAAAGTTACGTGAATTGTTATTATTATTAAATAATCGAAAAGATTGGATGACTACCAACAGTCGGAAATTATTCGGTTTGGTGGTGGAGAAAAAAATATGTCTTGTGATAGATGTACACCCATTAACTATTGATGAGATGCAGCAGTTCACAGATCTAATCAATCAACTTCTAATTGAACAAATATCTAAAATCTACAAATTCACCGCATTAAGGTTAGATTATTTGTGATTAATTTAAGAAAAAATTAATATCAACAATTGTATACATGATAAAACCCACAATTTATTATTAGGATACTAGAAAGTTTAAGTATATTCTGCGATGAGTTAGTTCCTGCTAACAGACAAACTATTACCAAGTGTTTAGACTGGTTTAAAAATTCAACTTCAAACAAACTACCAGATTTTGAAATTGTTATCAAAGCTTTGAAGTACGCTTCAAAAATTGAAGATGTAAGAAAACAAATTATTTTTCAAAATGTTGTTTTTTAGCTACAACGTTTCTTGTGATGTTGCAGATTGAAGCTTTATATTTTTATACTGATGGACAATCCATAGCAGGAAACAAGGAAATATTTCAAGAAACCGTTTGATTGCACATTTTTTTCATTTTTATAACCACCGATGAATTATTGTGGCTAATTTATTGTTTTCAGGTAGCCCAATTAAATGCACCGGTTAACATTATTTGTCACATGTGCAGAAACTTGGAAATTATGACATTTTTCAACGATGTTACAAAGTTGAAATCAACAAGGTTGTCTTCTGTTTAAATTTCATCAATTGATTGAAATAATATAGGAGTATATATATATATATATATATATATATATATATATATATATATATATATATATATATATATATATATATATATATATATATATATTGTTACGATATCACCAAATCGTATACCGGGCTCAATAGAATGGTTTTGCAGTTTATTGGAAAATTCTAAATGAAGCTTGGTTAAGGCTATTTATACCTTCTGGTCTATTAATAAAATAATAATTAATATTCCTAATAAATTTCTGAGTCCGTTAAGGTTTATCAATAGGAAGTTGATCATCAAACAAGTGATTTTACATGATTACCCCCTTCTTAATTCTGTTTGTCCCGAACAGCATAGTCGCTTTTGAGAAATGCGACTCGGCCACGAACACGAAAATACCTTGATCTTTACTCGTGGCTTTGACCGCAATTCGCAAACAACATGGTCAAGTCCCTTGACCGTTTGACACAGTTTTTTCCAGTACTTCTTTGACTTATCAACAGAGTCTTTCTTTGGCTCATCGTCGCCATTTCTGCACGGTTCATCACAGCCTTTTTTGCATGCCTCGTCCTGAACATCTTTGCACGGTTTATCGGAACTGTCTGTTTTTCTTCTTCCTTCACATCTTTTAGATCTTTCTCAAGAAACTCTTCAAAAGGTTTTTTGAAAACATGTTCCATAAATCCATTAAATTCCTTCATCAAACTGTTATTTGATTTTAAAATGACATTTAGTCTAGAATCCTCTGTGGATTCATCTGATTTAGAACCTTCGGTACCGTTCTCTGTTCATCTTTTTCAGAGTTTTTGCTGGCTGCATTGCTATCGTTGTTTTTGAGAAGTTCATCGCCGTCATCTTTGTTTTCTTCCAAACTACAATCGAACGTTTTCTTTTCACATTCCAACTCGGCTCTTTCACCGGTGTCAACTTTCGTATCGTCCAGCGGATCTTTCTTCAAATCATCGATATCGTCTCTCAACTCAGTGTCTTCTTTTTTTGTCAAATTAGCTTCGACGTATTTTTCGATTGGAGTTTCGTCCGTTTTTAAATCCTTAGTTGCTTCATCCAAGTCGGATTCGTCACTAAAATCTGACCCTGAATATTCGGTGCCGTTGTCTGTTATGGAGGCTTCCGTTTCAGAACGTCGCTGTATGGGTAAAAGCCATCGCTGTTATTGCCATTATTAAAATCATCATCATCACTTTCATTCTCATCGTTTTGCATTTCGTTTTCAACATTCTTTTCATCTTCTTTAGTTTTGTTGTTGACGTCCAAACCGACTGTATCATTGTCACCATCTTTGCAAGGCTCGTCATCACCATCTTTGCATGGTTCATCTTGAACATCTTTGGAATGTTCATTATCATGACCGTCTTTGACAGGTACATCATCATGACCATCTTTGACAGGCTCATCATTATGACCATTTTTGCATAGTTCATCTTGAACATCTTTGCATGGCTCATCATCATGACCGTATTTGTTTGTGTCACCATTGAGGAGTTCAGGAAATTTCTTCATTTCCTGCTGTGCTGCTCTGTTCTGCTCCTGTGCTGCTCTGTTTTCCTCCTGTGCTGCTCTGTATTCTTCCGCCATTTTGTTCAGAGCCTTCATCAATTCATTTTCTGTTTCGAATTCGTACTCTTCTGGGTCAAACCCATAGTCCTCCAATGACGTCGGAGGCGGTCCACGAGCTCAGACTTTCTTCCTTTATCACTGAGCTCTCGTTTTCTAAGTTCCCGCCTCAACTCGAGTATCAATGGTTTCAAAACCATTCTTGTATCCCACTTCTGATCACCAATGTTACGATATCACCAAATCGTATACCGGGCTCAATAGAATGGTTTTGCAGTTTATTTGAAAATAATAAATGAAGCTTTGTTAAGGCTATTTATACCTTCAAATCTCTTAATAATAATGTCCCTAATAAATGTTCTGAATCCTTTAACGTTTATCAATAGGAAACTGATCGTAAAATCAGTGATTTTACATGAATATATATATAGGTGGGTGTGGGTAAAAGAAATAGTACTTCAAGAACGACTATTGTGTTAGTATATTTTAAAACAAAGTTTGTTTTTGAATAATAACAAAATTTTCCAAAAAACTTTTTTAATTCACTGACATGCTGAAATTTGAATTATAGGCTTGCACCTCGTGACAAAGTTTGAAATTTTCTTGAAAAAAAATTTTTTAATAAAAAAAATATTATTTATAATTTAAAACAATAACAAATCTAATACAATTAAATACATGTTTGCATATATAAGTTTAAAAAATGTTTTAAAAAATTAAATAAATAAAAAGCCGGCGAATCTTGATTTTATTTTATTTTATTTTATTTTATTTTATTTTATTTTATTTTATTTTATTTTATTTTATTTTATTTTATTTTATTTTATTTTATTTTATTTTATTTTATTTTATTTTATTTTATTTTATTTTATTTTATTTTATTTTATTTTATTTTATTTTATTTTATTTTATTTTATTTTATTTTATTTTATTTTATTTTATTTTATTTTATTTTATTTTATTTTATTTTATTTTATTTTATTTTATTTTATTTTATTTTATTTTATTTTATTTTATTTTATTTTATTTTATTTTATTTTATTTTATTTTATTTGTTTTCTCTTTCACACGCCTTTTCCAAGACAAGTCTTGCTCGAAAGCGAGAAAGGGTACTTGCAGAGGCAGCCATTAATAGGCGCCTACCCTTTTAGCAATGCGAGTGAACTCCTTGCTTAAGGGAAAAACCACGTTTTTTATGGCTACCTTGTTAATAACATAATTTTGGAAGCATTTTAAACATTCCTAATCATTCCACAGCTTTTTTGTTTTATGCGGTGTAAGATTACGAGTTACGTGTTATTTTCGTTAAAACGTTTTAATTTCGCAATAAAAAATTTTTTAAGATGACGTTGACCAGTTTATGACTCTTTCTTCTTCAATACTCAAAAAAGTTAATAATTGTTGTATGAATTATTGAGTTCAAGGCTATAAAAGTATAAAGCCATCACCTTGAAGTTTTGTTTGTTTCGTCTACTTAACTTTACGACCGGTCTTGCTTGCTTACTTGCTTGCCGACAAATCTTAGCAGTGAAAACTAGCAAACGTCCCATCATCCAATCGTGCTGAAATCTGGGATACAAACTTACTTTTCATGACAATTCAATTTTGAAAAATAAATCTGGAAAAAATTTACTTCTTAATTTTAAAAAATTGTTTTATCATTTTTTAAGAAATAAATCGGGGTTTTTAGAGACTTCTCCATTCTCTTTTTTCTCGTGTTTTCTCTCACACTCTTTCGCTCTTTTGTCCTCTTCCTTTTTCGCTTTTTTAAAAGCTTTTATTTAATTTCACTGATCTTTTTGTTTGTTTGTTTATAAACCTAATTTTTATCTTATCCAATTTTAGCTAAGTATGCTAAGACAACACATCGGAAAATCTGTGCTTTTTTACTTTTTTAAATGCTTTTATTTAACTTCACTCGTCTTTCTATTTGTTTGTTTGTCTGTGGTGATCAAATCTTAGAAACAAACATTCACTTACTTTTCGACCACCTAGAGCTCTAAAACTTTCAGGAAAGCGTTATTCTGGATGACAGTACATGAATTGAATGTTTCCGACATTAATTAGGCCTTAAATCAATTGAAACTAATCAAAGTTGTCCGTTAGGGTTAGGGTTAGATAACCACTAATCCATACATTAAGTTAAATTTATGAATTTTGATCTATATATATTTAAATAAGATTATGTGTGTATGTAAATAAATTATGCGTTGCTACACCATTCATCCGATCGTAATGAAATTTTTATACAAGTTTGAGTGTCGTTGGAGGAAGGTTTTAGTAAAAACAAAGTAAAATCGGGAGGAAGGTTTTAGTAAAAAAAATAAGTAAAATCGGTAACAAAATGAGCGGAGCGGATCGGGAGAGCGAGCGAGAACTATATGTATATATATAAATAAAAATATAAATGTAAATGTGAGTGTAAATATAAATATAAATATAAATATAAATATAAATATAAATATAAATATAAATATAAATATAAATATAAATATAAATATAAATATAAATATAAATATAAATATAAATATAAATATAAATATAAATATAAATATAAATATAAATATAAATATAAATATAAATATAAATATAAATATAAATATAAATATAAATATAAATATAAATATAAATATAAATATAAATATAAATATAAATATAAATATAAATATAAATATAAATATAAATATAAATATAAATATAAATATAAATATAAATATAAATATAAATATAAATATAAATATAAATATAAATATAAATATAAATATAAATATAAATATAAATATAAATATAAATATAAATATAAATATAAATATAAATATAAATATAAATATAAATATAAATATAAATATAAATATAAATATAAATATAAATATAAATATAAATATAAATATAAATATAAATATAAATATAAATATAAATATAAATATAAATATAAATATAAATATAAATATAAATATAAATATAAATATAAATATAAATATAAATATAAATATAAATATAAATATAAATATAAATATAAATATAAATATAAATATAAATATAAATATAAATATAAATATAAATATAAATATAAATATAAATATAAATATAAATATAAATATAAATATAAATATAAATATAAATATAAATATAAATATAAATATAAATATAAATATAAATATAAATATAAATATAAATATAAATATAAATATAAATATAAATATAAATATAAATATAAATATAAATATAAATATAAATATAAATATAAATATAAATATAAATATAAATATAAATATAAATATAAATATAAATATAAATATAAATATAAATATAAATATAAATATAAATATAAATATAAATATAAATATAAATATAAATATAAATATAAATATAAATATAAATATAAATATAAATATAAATATAAATATAAATATAAATATAAATATAAATATAAATATAAATATAAATATAAATATAAATATAAATATAAATATAAATATAAATATAAATATAAATATAAATATAAATATAAATATAAATATAAATATAAATATAAATATAAATATAAATATAAATATAAATATAAATATAAATATAAATATAAATATAAATATAAATATAAATATAAATATAAATATAAATATAAATATAAATATAAATATAAATATAAATATAAATATAAATATAAATATAAATATAAATATAAATATAAATATAAATATAAATATAAATATAAATATAAATATAAATATAAATATAAATATAAATATAAATATAAATATAAATATAAATATAAATATAAATATAAATATAAATATAAATATAAATATAAATATAAATATAAATATAAATATAAATATAAATATAAATATAAATATAAATATAAATATAAATATAAATATAAATATAAATATAAATATAAATATAAATATAAATATAAATATAAATATAAATATAAATATAAATATAAATATAAATATAAATATAAATATAAATATAAATATAAATATAAATATAAATATAAATATAAATATAAATATAAATATAAATATAAATATAAATATAAATATAAATATAAATATAAATATAAATATAAATATAAATATAAATATAAATATAAATATAAATATAAATATAAATATAAATATAAATATAAATATAAATATAAATATAAATATAAATATAAATATAAATATAAATATAAATATAAATATAAATATAAATATAAATATAAATATAAATATAAATATAAATATAAATATAAATATAAATATAAATATAAATATAAATATAAATATAAATATAAATATAAATATAAATATAAATATAAATATAAATATAAATATAAATATAAATATAAATATAAATATAAATATAAATATAAATATAAATATAAATATAAATATAAATATAAATATAAATATAAATATAAATATAAATATAAATATAAATATAAATATAAATATAAATATAAATATAAATATAAATATAAATATAAATATAAATATAAATATAAATATAAATATAAATATAAATATAAATATAAATATAAATATAAATATAAATATAAATATAAATATAAATATAAATATAAATATAAATATAAATATAAATATAAATATAAATATAAATATAAATATAAATATAAATATAAATATAAATATAAATATAAATATAAATATAAATATAAATATAAATATAAATATAAATATAAATATAAATATAAATATAAATATAAATATAAATATAAATATAAATATAAATATAAATATAAATATAAATATAAATATAAATATAAATATAAATATAAATATAAATATAAATATAAATATAAATATAAATATAAATATAAATATAAATATAAATATAAATATAAATATAAATATAAATATAAATATAAATATAAATATAAATATAAATATAAATATAAATATAAATATAAATATAAATATAAATATAAATATAAATATAAATATAAATATAAATATAAATATAAATATAAATATAAATATAAATATAAATATAAATATAAATATAAATATAAATATAAATATAAATATAAATATAAATATAAATATAAATATAAATATAAATATAAATATAAATATAAATATAAATATAAATATAAATATAAATATAAATATAAATATAAATATAAATATAAATATAAATATAAATATAAATATAAATATAAATATAAATATAAATATAAATATAAATATAAATATAAATATAAATATAAATATAAATATAAATATAAATATAAATATAAATATAAATATAAATATAAATATAAATATAAATATAAATATAAATATAAATATAAATATAAATATAAATATAAATATAAATATAAATATAAATATAAATATAAATATAAATATAAATATAAATATAAATATAAATATAAATATAAATATAAATATAAATATAAATATAAATATAAATATAAATATAAATATAAATATAAATATAAATATAAATATAAATATAAATATAAATATAAATATAAATATAAATATAAATATAAATATAAATATAAATATAAATATAAATATAAATATAAATATAAATATAAATATAAATATAAATATAAATATAAATATAAATATAAATATAAATATAAATATAAATATAAATATAAATATAAATATAAATATAAATATAAATATAAATATAAATATAAATATAAATATAAATATAAATATAAATATAAATATAAATATAAATATAAATATAAATATAAATATAAATATAAATATAAATATAAATATAAATATAAATATAAATATAAATATAAATATAAATATAAATATAAATATAAATATAAATATAAATATAAATATAAATATAAATATAAATATAAATATAAATATAAATATAAATATAAATATAAATATAAATATAAATATAAATATAAATATAAATATAAATATAAATATAAATATAAATATAAATATAAATATAAATATAAATATAAATATAAATATAAATATAAATATAAATATAAATATAAATATAAATATAAATATAAATATAAATATAAATATAAATATAAATATAAATATAAATATAAATATAAATATAAATATAAATATAAATATAAATATAAATATAAATATAAATATAAATATAAATATAAATATAAATATAAATATAAATATAAATATAAATATAAATATAAATATAAATATAAATATAAATATAAATATAAATATAAATATAAATATAAATATAAATATAAATATAAATATAAATATAAATATAAATATAAATATAAATATAAATATAAATATAAATATAAATATAAATATAAATATAAATATAAATATAAATATAAATATAAATATAAATATAAATATAAATATAAATATAAATATAAATATAAATATAAATATAAATATAAATATAAATATAAATATAAATATAAATATAAATATAAATATAAATATAAATATAAATATAAATATAAATATAAATATAAATATAAATATAAATATAAATATAAATATAAATATAAATATAAATATAAATATAAATATAAATATAAATATAAATATAAATATAAATATAAATATAAATATAAATATAAATATAAATATAAATATAAATATAAATATAAATATAAATATAAATATAAATATAAATATAAATATAAATATAAATATAAATATAAATATAAATATAAATATAAATATAAATATAAATATAAATATAAATATAAATATAAATATAAATATAAATATAAATATAAATATAAATATAAATATAAATATAAATATAAATATAAATATAAATATAAATATAAATATAAATATAAATATAAATATAAATATAAATATAAATATAAATATAAATATAAATATAAATATAAATATAAATATAAATATAAATATAAATATAAATATAAATATAAATATAAATATAAATATAAATATAAATATAAATATAAATATAAATATAAATATAAATATAAATATAAATATAAATATAAATATAAATATAAATATAAATATAAATATAAATATAAATATAAATATAAATATAAATATAAATATAAATATAAATATAAATATAAATATAAATATAAATATAAATATAAATATAAATATAAATATAAATATAAATATAAATATAAATATAAATATAAATATAAATATAAATATAAATATAAATATAAATATAAATATAAATATAAATATAAATATAAATATAAATATAAATATAAATATAAATATAAATATAAATATAAATATAAATATAAATATAAATATAAATATAAATATAAATATAAATATAAATATAAATATAAATATAAATATAAATATAAATATAAATATAAATATAAATATAAATATAAATATAAATATAAATATAAATATAAATATAAATATAAATATAAATATAAATATAAATATAAATATAAATATAAATATAAATATAAATATAAATATAAATATAAATATAAATATAAATATAAATATAAATATAAATATAAATATAAATATAAATATAAATATAAATATAAATATAAATATAAATATAAATATAAATATAAATATAAATATAAATATAAATATAAATATAAATATAAATATAAATATAAATATAAATATAAATATAAATATAAATATAAATATAAATATAAATATAAATATAAATATAAATATAAATATAAATATAAATATAAATATAAATATAAATATAAATATAAATATAAATATAAATATAAATATAAATATAAATATAAATATAAATATAAATATAAATATAAATATAAATATAAATATAAATATAAATATAAATATAAATATAAATATAAATATAAATATAAATATAAATATAAATATAAATATAAATATAAATATAAATATAAATATAAATATAAATATAAATATAAATATAAATATAAATATAAATATAAATATAAATATAAATATAAATATAAATATAAATATAAATATAAATATAAATATAAATATAAATATAAATATAAATATAAATATAAATATAAATATAAATATAAATATAAATATAAATATAAATATAAATATAAATATAAATATAAATATAAATATAAATATAAATATAAATATAAATATAAATATAAATATAAATATAAATATAAATATAAATATAAATATAAATATAAATATAAATATAAATATAAATATAAATATAAATATAAATATAAATATAAATATAAATATAAATATAAATATAAATATAAATATAAATATAAATATAAATATAAATATAAATATAAATATAAATATAAATATAAATATAAATATAAATATAAATATAAATATAAATATAAATATAAATATAAATATAAATATAAATATAAATATAAATATAAATATAAATATAAATATAAATATAAATATAAATATAAATATAAATATAAATATAAATATAAATATAAATATAAATATAAATATAAATATAAATATAAATATAAATATAAATATAAATATAAATATAAATATAAATATAAATATAAATATAAATATAAATATAAATATAAATATAAATATAAATATAAATATAAATATAAATATAAATATAAATATAAATATAAATATAAATATAAATATAAATATAAATATAAATATAAATATAAATATAAATATAAATATAAATATAAATATAAATATAAATATAAATATAAATATAAATATAAATATAAATATAAATATAAATATAAATATAAATATAAATATAAATATAAATATAAATATAAATATAAATATAAATATAAATATAAATATAAATATAAATATAAATATAAATATAAATATAAATATAAATATAAATATAAATATAAATATAAATATAAATATAAATATAAATATAAATATAAATATAAATATAAATATAAATATAAATATAAATATAAATATAAATATAAATATAAATATAAATATAAATATAAATATAAATATAAATATAAATATAAATATAAATATAAATATAAATATAAATATAAATATAAATATAAATATAAATATAAATATAAATATAAATATAAATATAAATATAAATATAAATATAAATATAAATATAAATATAAATATAAATATAAATATAAATATAAATATAAATATAAATATAAATATAAATATAAATATAAATATAAATATAAATATAAATATAAATATAAATATAAATATAAATATAAATATAAATATAAATATAAATATAAATATAAATATAAATATAAATATAAATATAAATATAAATATAAATATAAATATAAATATAAATATAAATATAAATATAAATATAAATATAAATATAAATATAAATATAAATATAAATATAAATATAAATATAAATATAAATATAAATATAAATATAAATATAAATATAAATATAAATATAAATATAAATATAAATATAAATATAAATATAAATATAAATATAAATATAAATATAAATATAAATATAAATATAAATATAAATATAAATATAAATATAAATATAAATATAAATATAAATATAAATATAAATATAAATATAAATATAAATATAAATATAAATATAAATATAAATATAAATATAAATATAAATATAAATATAAATATAAATATAAATATAAATATAAATATAAATATAAATATAAATATAAATATAAATATAAATATAAATATAAATATAAATAT
This sequence comes from Erpobdella octoculata, assembly GCA_963978895.1. Classification (NCBI taxonomy): domain Eukaryota; kingdom Metazoa; phylum Annelida; class Clitellata; order Hirudinida; family Erpobdellidae; genus Erpobdella; species Erpobdella octoculata. Next base: position 39,156,337 of record OZ022238.1, on the reverse strand, counting down.
AAATATAAATATAAATATAAATATAAATATAAATATAAATATAAATATAAATATAAATATAAATATAAATATAAATATAAATATAAATATAAATATAAATATAAATATAAATATAAATATAAATATAAATATAAATATAAATATAAATATAAATATAAATATAAATATAAATATAAATATAAATATAAATATAAATATAAATATAAATATAAATATAAATATAAATATAAATATAAATATAAATATAAATATAAATATAAATATAAATATAAATATAAATATAAATATAAATATAAATATAAATATAAATATAAATATAAATATAAATATAAATATAAATATAAATATAAATATAAATATAAATATAAATATAAATATAAATATAAATATAAATATAAATATAAATATAAATATAAATATAAATATAAATATAAATATAAATATAAATATAAATATAAATATAAATATAAATATAAATATAAATATAAATATAAATATAAATATAAATATAAATATAAATATAAATATAAATATAAATATAAATATAAATATAAATATAAATATAAATATAAATATAAATATAAATATAAATATAAATATAAATATAAATATAAATATAAATATAAATATAAATATAAATATAAATATAAATATAAATATAAATATAAATATAAATATAAATATAAATATAAATATAAATATAAATATAAATATAAATATAAATATAAATATAAATATAAATATAAATATAAATATAAATATAAATATAAATATAAATATAAATATAAATATAAATATAAATATAAATATAAATATAAATATAAATATAAATATAAATATAAATATAAATATAAATATAAATATAAATATAAATATAAATATAAATATAAATATAAATATAAATATAAATATAAATATAAATATAAATATAAATATAAATATAAATATAAATATAAATATAAATATAAATATAAATATAAATATAAATATAAATATAAATATAAATATAAATATAAATATAAATATAAATATAAATATAAATATAAATATAAATATAAATATAAATATAAATATAAATATAAATATAAATATAAATATAAATATAAATATAAATATAAATATAAATATAAATATAAATATAAATATAAATATAAATATAAATATAAATATAAATATAAATATAAATATAAATATAAATATAAATATAAATATAAATATAAATATAAATATAAATATAAATATAAATATAAATATAAATATAAATATAAATATAAATATAAATATAAATATAAATATAAATATAAATATAAATATAAATATAAATATAAATATAAATATAAATATAAATATAAATATAAATATAAATATAAATATAAATATAAATATAAATATAAATATAAATATAAATATAAATATAAATATAAATATAAATATAAATATAAATATAAATATAAATATAAATATAAATATAAATATAAATATAAATATAAATATAAATATAAATATAAATATAAATATAAATATAAATATAAATATAAATATAAATATAAATATAAATATAAATATAAATATAAATATAAATATAAATATAAATATAAATATAAATATAAATATAAATATAAATATAAATATAAATATAAATATAAATATAAATATAAATATAAATATAAATATAAATATAAATATAAATATAAATATAAATATAAATATAAATATAAATATAAATATAAATATAAATATAAATATAAATATAAATATAAATATAAATATAAATATAAATATAAATATAAATATAAATATAAATATAAATATAAATATAAATATAAATATAAATATAAATATAAATATAAATATAAATATAAATATAAATATAAATATAAATATAAATATAAATATAAATATAAATATAAATATAAATATAAATATAAATATAAATATAAATATAAATATAAATATAAATATAAATATAAATATAAATATAAATATAAATATAAATATAAATATAAATATAAATATAAATATAAATATAAATATAAATATAAATATAAATATAAATATAAATATAAATATAAATATAAATATAAATATAAATATAAATATAAATATAAATATAAATATAAATATAAATATAAATATAAATATAAATATAAATATAAATATAAATATAAATATAAATATAAATATAAATATAAATATAAATATAAATATAAATATAAATATAAATATAAATATAAATATAAATATAAATATAAATATAAATATAAATATAAATATAAATATAAATATAAATATAAATATAAATATAAATATAAATATAAATATAAATATAAATATAAATATAAATATAAATATAAATATAAATATAAATATAAATATAAATATAAATATAAATATAAATATAAATATAAATATAAATATAAATATAAATATAAATATAAATATAAATATAAATATAAATATAAATATAAATATAAATATAAATATAAATATAAATATAAATATAAATATAAATATAAATATAAATATAAATATAAATATAAATATAAATATAAATATAAATATAAATATAAATATAAATATAAATATAAATATAAATATAAATATAAATATAAATATAAATATAAATATAAATATAAATATAAATATAAATATAAATATAAATATAAATATAAATATAAATATAAATATAAATATAAATATAAATATAAATATAAATATAAATATAAATATAAATATAAATATAAATATAAATATAAATATAAATATAAATATAAATATAAATATAAATATAAATATAAATATAAATATAAATATAAATATAAATATAAATATAAAAGGAACGGAAAAACAACTGAGAGCGAAATAGCGAGCGAGAAAGAGAAAGCGACCGGGAAAGCAAGCGAAAGCGGGAAAGCGACCGAGATCAAAAGAGCAAGCGGGAAAGAGAAAGTGACCGGGAGCGGGAAAGCTACCGAGAGCGAAAAACCGACTAGGAGCGAGAAAGCGAACGGGAACGGAAGAGCAAGCGGGGAAGGGAACGGGAGCGAGAGAGACAAGCATGAGAAAAACTTCTAAAAACCCCGGACTACGCCGGGTACCCCGCTATTTTTATATGAAAGAAATAAACAATGTACAAGATTGAGCGTAACGGTTGTTTTAGATTCAAAAATTTTAGTTCGTTGACTCAGATAAAGAGGCAAATAAAAGCAATTTTTTAATTTATTTTTTATCTTTACTTGTTTAATTTACCTTTCACTCTATCTTTTTTATTTTTCAAATTCCCACGTTATTTTTTTTGAGAGAGGATGGTGGCGTTTGGCCTGCATGTTCTTTTTCTCTCTTTTCCCTTCTCTCCTTCCCTTTTTCTCTCTATTTCTCTATCTCTTTTATTTTTTGGGAGAGGTTTGTGATGGTTTTGGTTCTGTTATATTAGTTATTGTGCAATGAATCATGGTTTTATTTTTTAATTACTACTTAATCACGTGTACTCTGTTCAACCGTTTCTCACCTGCAGAGCATTATAAATAATTGAATAATCTTCTTCTGTCTAATGCACTCAAAATTTTTATGTCTTATTGAGCATCACTTTTTTTTTAAGATTCCACGCATATTCTGTTGTTATGGAAGTTAAAAGTATTGGATTAGACGATACTGGAGTACTTATGGAAATTACCAAAAAAATTGAAGGCATTCCTGAATGTACTCGATATTCCTCTGACGTCATCGAGATATTTGAAGAAATCGAAGAAACGAAACATACTTTGGATCAACTAAGAGCCATATTTGCTCAACAAATTTTAGATTTAAACGAAGGTATTTAAGCAAATGTTCAGCATTTTTTGTTAAAGTTATGGATAAACTTAAAGGATTTTTTATCATGTTTTGATATTGTTTTTAGGGCCGCAATTTGCTGCGTCTGACACAGAATCAAATTTTTCTGAACCAAGTAAAGAATTTTCTATAAGATCGTCACTGTGGTTGAAAAAATTTGGTTTAAAACCTCGAAAGCTTGAAATTTTTGACGCTTTAGCCGATATCGCATTCAAGCACTATGATTTTAAACCGGTTTCTTCAGTAAGACAATCAAAATTTCAAACTTTCTTTATACCAAAGAATTTTAATTTAAAACGTTAAAATGATAAAGATTCAATGTTATTATTAATTTTGCCTGTAGAGATCTACCAGAACCTATCTCGGAGCCAAATACTGCAAAGAGTTTATAACAATAAAATGGAAAAATGGAGATGCTATGCACGTGCATGTTACCGAAGAATTTTATCATGCATTTGTCAAAAAATTACAAAATGCTATTACCGTTTTCAATAACAGGTAGTGATAAAATATCAAAGTATAATAGCACAAAATAATTGTAATCATATCATATTTAGCGATAAGTAAGTTTTGATTAAATAAATTAACGTTAATCTTTTTTGTTATTAATTTAATTCTCAATACGCGTAAAGTTTTGTAAAATGAATTGATGTTAGAAATATTCATATGATGCATTGTTTTCCAACATACGCATATCCTAAAAGTTTCAAAGCTCTAGGTCATAGGGAATGGAAGTGGTTAAATTTTCGCTCCAAGATATGATTACAGACAGACAAGTAAAGTTAAATAAGAGCATTTAAGAAGACTCAGTCCTTATGAATAAATAACAATTCATTTTTTGGTTTGGTACTCGAAAACATATAAATTAGGTCAATATCTTCCAAATTGAAACAAACGAGGAACAATAGAAACTTGCCAAAATAGAAAAAATCCGCCAAAAGTAGTTATTATAATTAAATAGTCATTTAGTGGCAAGTCAACCCCGTGCGTTCCGGAGATGTCAAACAGTCAGCAATATGGACTATTATATTATAGATTAGTATATAAAGCCAATTAGACAATCTGTGCTACTTTAAATGATCATTATTTTTTTATAATATTAGATATTTTTTATACCATGTGTCATAAGACTAAAATAGCAGTATGTAGGAAGCACCAAAGTACCTACAATCTTTTACGATCATAACTTGACCCTTTTTACTTTTCCTTGGCTTGTAAAAGTTAAATAATTATCATTATTTTCAACATCTTTACCATATTTAACGTCATTATCATCATCTAATTTTAATTTGTTATTACAACTCTTTCAGTAATGTTAATAATGCTCTTCAGCAGCTATTAAAATGATATTAGTAAATTGAGTGTATTGTTATATCTATTTTGTAATAAATTTTTATAGGTTAACATGGTTGCTAGAAAGCAGTCGGAAGATATTTGGAGTTTTAGTAGAATCCAGGCTGTGTATTATAGTTGATACATCAGTTGCCATGCAGCCATATTTTGAAAAGTTTAAAGAAAGCTTTAAACTCCTTTTATACGTTAGAAATTTTCCAATGTAGCAGATATCTAAATAATTTGTTAATGCATTTAGACGTTTACACATGTATTTAGTTAATTTAAAGGAACAAGTAAAGCCTAAAGAATCCTTTAATGTTATTACCGTCGATGGCCAACTGAAGATGTGGCAAAAGGGCATGGTGGCAACAAGTGAACTAAATATAGAAAAAGCGATTCAATGGGTGTTTAAACTCAAATGTACTGGGCTGCTAAATTCGAAAGTTATTGCAGAAGCGATTTTCCTGAGCAAAACTGCATCTGCCATTTATTTACTCGTTGTGAAGATAAATGACGAGGTTGGTTGTGGTTTATTAAGTAAATAAATTATTTGCTAAATACTTCAAATGCAAGTTTTAATTTGAATATCTATTCCAACAATTCAGTCAGTTGAATTTTTAGTGGAAGAGATGAACAAACTGAAGAAAGTAGTTGTTCATACTATATCACTAGACTGTAAAGATTCTATTACCAATCATGTTTTAAATGATGTAGCCAAAAAAACAAAAGGAAAATTTTATCATTATCATGAAGACAACTTAAGTATAAATGATTGTATAATCGGGAATGTAAGTTCAGTTATTTTTTTTTAACAATTTTTTTAATAATCTTTACTAAATATCTAAAACCTATGTGGTCAAGAAGATACGGTCAAAACGGAACAGGTTACACACCTGTTAGATTGAAGCCAAGTATTCAATAATATGCAGGCTAAAAATTTTTTGAATTATTTTACGTTGCGCTTTTTATGTTGATTCATTCGGTATAATTTCATCAGAAAAAACTAAAGTTTCAAGATTCACGATTACGAAATAAAAGCAAGTTTCGTTGAATAATAAGCATCTGGGCCGTGATTTTATACAAGTGTACAATTATCATTATCCTAGGTCAAAACGAGTTGTTGAATGAAAAATATTTTGTTTCAGCTGAACCAAACCGGAACCGCTCTGGTTATTAAATATATTTTTTATAGAAATCTGTGACATAGTAGTTTTTTTGTTTGATCAACTTGGAATTAGTTTCATTATAATTTTATGCAAAAATAAATATTGCACTGATTTACAACAACTTTTCCATTTGATAGTACTTGTAAACCAACCAATCAATCATTCAAATTCAAACTGTCGATTGATCAATCAACCAATCAATCGATTGATCAATCAATTAATTGATTGACCCGTCGGTCAACTAATCAATCAATCAAAATTAATTTATTATAGCCTTATAAACAATAGTTTACTGCAAAACTTAAACCTGTAGTTTCAATTACGTTTGTTTAATTAAAACAGCGGCATCAAGTTAGATTTTGCAGAAATGTTAGTTTTATCTGTTTTGCAACAAACTAATAGTTACTAAAACAGTGAATATTAGATTATTACAAGCTATCAAACTAAAAAAGGAAATTGTAATTGGTTAAAGCAATGTTGAGAATATGTTAACAGATCATATCTTAGAAACAAAAATTCATCCACTTTTCGACCACCTAGAGCTCTAAAACTTTCAGAAACGCTTTATTTTGGATGACAATACATGAATTGAACGTTTCCGACATGAATTAGGCCTTAAATAAATTAAAATTAATCAAATCAAATTAATTCCTGCTATCTAGCGACTGTAATACGTTTTCTATGTATAAGTCGCCAGAGGTCCAAAATAATTAAACAGTACGGATGTTTATTTATAAGTCGTCAGAGGTCCAAAATAATTAACAAGATTGAGCATAACGGTTGTTTTAGATTCAAAAATTTTAGTTCGTCGACTCAGATAGAGGCAAACCAAACCATGACAAAAAATATTTTTTATCTTTACTTGTTTATTTATTACTAGCGCGGTACCCGGCGTTTAGAGGTTTTTCTATCGTTTTTCTCTCTCGCTCCCGTTCCCGGTCGGTTTTCCCCCTTGCTCTCCCGTTCTCGCACATACACACATACATACATGCATACATACATACATACATACATACATAATCCCGTTTCCGTTCCCGCTCATTTTCTCCTTTGCACTCTTTCCTAACTTCTTTTAGCCCATAAAACGTAAAATAGATTTGCTAAAAGTTTTTTGAAGCCTTAAAACGTTGTTACGTTATATATATATATATATATATATATATATATATATATATATATATATATATATATATATATATATATATATATATATATATATATATATATATATATATATATATATATAGTTCCCGCTCCGCTCACTTTGTGACGGATTTCAATTTTTTTTCTCTATATTTGATTCCCCTTGACTCTCAAGGTTGTGTGAAAATTTCATTACGATCGGATGAATGGTGTAGCAATGCATAAATAACATACATAGATACATATAATCAAACATTCATTTATATATATATATATATATATATATATGTGTGTGTGTATTTTTATTATTTTAGAAACAGTTGCAAATAGCAATCTGGGCCAATTTGACTGAAAAATTAGAGGTAATTATGGTAAATATAATATTTTTAGAATGAAGATGTACAACTGATCCAGAATGAAATCAAACATGGACAAGAAATAATGCAACAAATGACAGATATTCGGAATAATTGTGTACTAGCCAATATCAAACCCCCTGTTCATCATGTTTATAGTTAAATTGAATTATGTAATAAGTATTCAAATTTCAATGCCATCAAATATTTTCGCATAATGAAACACTATATAAAACCACTAACAACATTTCTATTTGAAAATAAGTCTTTTTAAATTAAAACAATGTCTACGTTAAAGATGTGTATTTATATAAAGTTTTTGTAACTGAAACCAACCCCCCAAAAAAAACATGAATATGAGCCACTAAAGTATCAAGTATGTGCTGCTTGTGTAAATTTAGTCTTAACACCATTCAAAGGTCTGGAGCACCAAATGTCCGAACATTATGATACTTATAAAAATATAGGTTGAGTATAGCACCGGAGAGTTTAGATCATGTTTTTCCGGAGGTATTAACATTTCTCCTCTGCTCTAAAAAACAAAAATAATTTTCTCACTATATAAAACTTTTTAACATACATACTAAGAGCTAAGAGTAAAATTCTATAACTCACAACGTGGGTTGCATTCCTGAATATAAAACAACAGTTCAATCAAATAATTAATAATATTTGGTCTTGTTAGTGTTATTGTAATTTTATATATGAATCCTTGTTTGTAATAAGAGTAAAATAGCACACTGAAAAATAATGACTAAACAGCAGGATTGACTAGAAATAGATATGAAACAGGACGGGAATGGATTGGGACGAAGACTTGCGGAGATGGTTGTTGATGGAGTTAATCTAAGGAATTTAACAATTAAGCCACAAAAACAAAAATTTATACACACTTTTATTAAACTTCTATTCTGTGTTTGTTTCTCTGTACGCAAATCTTGCAAGTAAAATTTAAACAGCTTTTTGACTAGTTAGGAAGCTGAAATTTTCAGCATAGCTTTATATTGGATTACAATACATGATTCCATAGATTTCGATATGTTACAAAACAAAAAAAAATTCGTATAAAATATTCCATAAAATATATTTGTTTAAAATAATGTCATTTGATTTCAATTATGATTTCAAATAATAAATTTAGTGGTATTTACAAAAAAAAACTTAATTTTAATATCTTTCATAAACCTAAATTGAGTGTATTTGAAATAAAAGTGTGTGTTAAATAACTGGTTTTTTCCTTTACCTGTTTTCACGAGTTCCTTATATTTCAAGATTTGCTGGCTTTTCAATTATGGCAAATCTTTTTTTTAAAACGACATTCTAAAGAAACCTTCGTAAGGGTCGCTGCTATTGCCCCGGCGGTTCGACGTGATTACAATCGATAAAATTGCTACTAACCCTAACCCTAGCTCTAACCCTAACCCGAACCCTACCCCTAAACCCTATCCTAGGTAGTAGCATAAAAATTTCAAAATAATTTTTTAAAAATTTCATTAATATTTTTATATAAAGGTACAAATTCTGAGTTTGAATATACCATATAGTGTAAAAAAAAATAAAATTAATAAAGATATAGCGAATCAAAGATCGCGTACCGCCGTGGCAATAGCATTAACGTTCGTAAGCGCTTCCGAATTCTTCTGGCACTATATAAATAAATTTAAAAAACTTAGTTTCTATAAGTCGATAGAAATTGTGCTAACAGAACTGAACAGCAATAAAAAACTGGGGTCCTGATCGAAACTGAAGGGGCCTAATTAAAACTAGGGGCCTACCATATTCCCACAGGCCCCACAGCTGCTTAAGGTCCCAAAAAGTGGGCTCCCAAGATGTTCAAGTGGGCCTTTTGACGTTAAAGTAGGTCCCCTAATAAATCGGACTCGTGCAGACGCTAAAATGATTTTGTAAAAAGTGAAACTTGAACCCAGAATTACGAAAAAATAAAACCAGAATCAAAAGTTTTGAAAAATTTGGCACATTTATTAAAATCTAAGTAAGTACTAAAAATTAATCAAATTAAATTAAATCAACTGTAATGGTAATGATAACATCCCAGTCAGTCAGCAATTTGGGCAATTGTATTATAGAAGCTAAGCAGGGATGCATTAGCAGGAAAAGATGCATTACGATGATAACAATTTTGAATGTGATATAACGTCAGGTGACACACTTTTGATATGAAATAATATAAATTTTATGGAAGAAAATGTTACATCCAAATCCATCTTTATGTACCTATTACATCAATAGAAATAAAACAAAATCAAATACAACATAAATTTATTCATCGGCAAAAAATCTTTTTCCTCTATGGTTAAAAATATAAAAAGATGTCCTTGAATTCATTGAGTCCCAGGTTCTTCTCTCCAAATCTGCAACAGCTCTTATTTCTCTAAACGTTCCAACAACATTAGAAACTCCAAAACATGCCAGAAGCAATCCAAAGAGAGTCTGTATTAAAATGTCAGTTGGTAAACTTGTGAACTCTTGCTCTGTCACCCTCAGATAAGCTCTATGTTGTGCAGCTGAGTAAGCAGCATGGAATAAGGCAAGCAGACCAATTGCAACAAGTATCTTGCCACTGTACCTTGACATCTTTTTTAACATCATAAGCTAAAATTCAATTTAAAAAAGAATCAATTGATAAATTTAAATTATGGAAATTAAAACTTGAAAAATAATAGTTTGTTTTAGAAGTACGAGCTGCGTAACCCGCTCCATGTTTAAAACAGTTTCTTTAAATGCGACAGTTTTGTCATAAGACAAATAAAAAAACATTGAAAACAGTAAATTAGCAGCTGAACCCCAAGAAAAAATAAAATAATTTCAAAGTAAAAGTACTTGGTTGTCTTTATTACGGTGGTATTTTTGGAGCAGAAATTCTGAGTTTTAGAGGTCATGATGGCTACCAGAATCGTGTGGAGAGCAAGAGAGCAAACGAGAAAGCGATCAGGAAGAGGAGAGCAAGCGTGAGCGAAAAAGCGATCGGGAGCGTAAGTGTAAGCAGGGAAGGAAACGGGAGCGAGAGAAAAAACTGATAGAAAAACCCCTACCCCACTAATCACGGATAAATTTCCGCTCAGCGCTTTGATGTTTAAAAAATTTGAGATGGGTAATCCTCCAGTATAGCGTCCCGAACCGATTTCTATAACAAAACGGTTTAAAAAACTGTTTAATAGAATAACCATAGAACATTATAAAAACATATTACCAACAAGTATTTTACAGAAAAACTTACTAAAAACAGACTTTAAGCAAAAATATCCAAAGGCAGTGTTGACATGCGGAATAATACAATTCAAAGAATGAAAAGCAAGGAAGAGTTAATATTAAAATAAAATAACATAATAAAATAATAAATACATTTTAAAAAGTTACAAATAAATTCTTAATTATTTAAATTTTAAAAAATCAGAGCGCTGAGTGGAAATTTATCAAATCAAATCAAATCATCATTTGATTAGGCGCTCCCTTATCGACAAAGTCCATTATCTATGACTAGCGGGGGATCCAGCGTTGCCCGGGGTTTTCCCATCATTTTTCTCTCGCTCCCGTTTCCTTCCCCGCTTGCTTTCTCGCTCCCGATCGCCTTCCCGCTCCCGGCCGCATTCCCGATCCCGCTTGCTCTTCTCTTCCTGGTCACTTTCTCGCTCGCTCTTTTGCTCTCCAAACAAAGACTCTTTTTGGGTGATGTTTATTTTGTTGTACTTTTCCTTGTGATCTGTTTATTTTGTTGTACTTTTCCTTGTGATCTGTTTTTTTTGCTTATCATCATCCCAATAAACAAATTAAACCAAAAAAAAAACAAACAATTCGGCTAGCCACATGACCTCAAAATTTCTGCTCCAAGAAATATGATCGAAACCGTACCAAAGACAGTCAAGTCGCCAAGTACTTTTATTTTGATATTATTTTATTTTTTCTTGGTGTTCTGTTGCTAATTTATTGTTTTCAATGTTTTTTTAATTTTTCTTAAGGCATATTGACAAAAACCGCCGCATTTAAAGAAACGATTTTAGACATGGAGCGGCTTACGTAACTCGTACTTCTAAAGCAAACTATTATTTTTCAATATTTTACTTCCATAATTTTTTTATTTCTTTTCCTAAATTTTCTATTTTTTATTTTAAATGTTTTTAATTTTTATTTTCTTTATTCCGATTGTTCACTTTTTTCGCTATTGACAAATAGATCTTCATCGGGAACAACGTTAACTTCGGGAGTAATTTTTAAATGTTCTAAAGTGCTACAATTTTTGGTTTTTTTAGTTATTTATATTGTAATTAGTCGTTATTTATGTTTTAAATATCATTTACATTAAAAAACCTGTCATTTTTCATCGAAATCGGTTCGGGACGCTATACTGGAGGATTACCTTTAAGATGCATATTAAATAATTAAACAATTATTTTGAACTCTTTAACATTTACTTGTTATTTTATTGTTTTATTATTTTTCCAATTTATTTTTATATTAACTCTTTCTTACTTTTAATTCCTTGAATTGTATTATTCCGCGTATCAACACTGTCTCTCGATATTTTTGCTTTAAGTCGGTTTTTAGTAAGTTTTTCTGTGAAAAACGTTTTCGTAGTATGTTCTGATAATGTTCTGAGCTTATCTTATTCACTTATTCTATTATTAAACAGTTTTCTAAACCGTGTTTTTATAGAAATCGGCCGATAACGCTATACTAGATTAGAACTTTACCCTCAACTGCTACTACTGAATCCTCCAATGTCCCAGTGTTTATAAAACAATAAAATAAAGCAGATCTTACCGAGTAAGAGAGAATGTTAGGCTACTCCAAATATCGTTCGTAACACAGAAACAACAGTTGCTTGTATTTACGATATTTTTAGTGGCGCACTATATTAAACGGAGCGAGTTTGAAAAAAACAGTGCTAAAAACACTAAAAACGCAATCAACGCAAAAAAAATTGTAAATGCTCTAGTACTGAAATAGTAAAAAAAATGTTCAGCACAACTGACAGCCAAACTGTCATTGTTAGATAGAAATTGGGTATCATGAAGGCTTTGCAGAATAAGTTAGGAAAATTGTATGAAAATGAGAGATGAAATCAAGCAAAATGAAAGCATCGGGGATGCATTCCCATAGATAATAATGATGATGATATCGATATGACATTGACAATGGAAGGAGTCACAGTTGTTACAATCTATATATATAAAAGAACAGGTCCTGACTGACTGACTCACTGATAATCAACGCCGAGCTCAAACGCCTCATCCTAGGAACGTGAAATTTGGAACTTATATTACTTTGAACATTTTGCTCCTGAGAGGATGAAACTGGAAAACAAATGTTTTTCTAAAACAACGTATATCTTGAAAACCAAAAACGAAGGACTTTGGAAATTTTTTTATCTAGATTATTCTTAAAAATTGAGAAAATAGGTACGTGTTTCACCATTTTTTTTAAATTTGGGCTGGAAAATAGGGTTATTTGTTTTTTAAAGTAACAGCTACTCAGAAACTGTAAATGCTACAGATGTAAAAATTAATAATTAGTATCTTCTCACAAAATAATGATATACGTGTTTCACCATTTTTGAAAATTTGGTTTCCAGGACCTCAAATGTGGGGTGGAAAATATGGTTATTTGTTTTTAAAATAACAGCTACTCAGAAGTTGTAAATGCTACAGATGTAAAAATTAATAATTAGTATCTTCTCAAAAAATAATGATATACGTGTTTCACAATTTTTTTAAAATTTGGTTTCCAGGACCTCAAATGTGAGGTGGAAAAAACAAAAAAAGTTATATATATATATATATATATATCGGGCCTGAAATTTTGGCTTATAAAGCGGGCCGGGCCAAGTTGTCGACGGCAGTGGCGTACCGAGGGGGGGCAGGGGGGACAGTTGTCCCCGGGCGCAGGGCTGGAGGGGGCGCAATATCAGTGACCAAATTTTTTAAATAATTAAAAAAAAATTTAAATTTGTTAAGGATCTTTTCCGAAGTTCACAAACTTAAAGAAGCAGTTACCATCACAGTCAAGCGTGAATCAGAAACACGATGGAGTGCTAGAGCAGAATGTGTTAAATCAATCCATGATGGACTTGATAATATAGTTAGTCTACTGGAAAAAATGTCTGAAGATACAAGTGAAACACAAGAAACTAGAGGCGATGCTGTAATTCTGTTACAAAATATTCTGAGTTTCAACTTCTTAGTTTTCCTTCCTTTCTGGCATGACATACTCAAAAAAATCGACCGTGTTCAGAAAAGACTTCAAGATCCATCAATGAATTTTCACGAAGCGTCTTTGGATATTGAATCTCTGCACATGGATATTACAAGAATCCGTGAAGACATATGCCATGATTCAGTGCTAAAAGCAAAGGAAAGATGTGAGCTATGGGGTGTTGCTGTAGAAAGTAGAATCAGGCGACGGAGAAGGATGCCTGGAGAACTTGCCCGAGATGCAGGACTTTCGGGAGAAGAAGAAATTGTTCGGATCATGAAGAGCATTTTAGATCGACTTCAACAGGAGATGACAACAAGGTTTACTCGTCTCAAAGATCTGAACTTCAAATTCGGATTCTTACTTGATGTAGACAAACTTTTGAATGACAAAGATCTTGACAGTCTCCGTCATCATTGTATTGAATTTGGAAATTTTTATGACTCGGATGTTGAAGGAATTGAGTTATTAAATGAAGTATGTGACTGCAGAATGCTCCTTGAGACCCGCCAGGATACTGCACCAAAGACTCCTACAGAACTCTTGTCGTTCATTGTTAGTTACGGAGAAGATGTTTTTCCAAATTTGCGTGTTGCTCTACAAATCCTTCTTACCATAGCTGTCTCGATTGCCAGCTGTGAGCGATCCTTCAGTAAATTAAAAATAATTCTTTCCTACCTTCGAGCATCCATGGGACAAGATAGACTTAGCGATCTGGCCCTAATGAGTGTGGAGAGGGAAGTTCTTGAACAGATTGATTTTGATGATATAATTAACCAGTTTGCTGCAGTAAAAGCAAGAAAAATAAATTTTGTTTAAAACTCAGCTCAATATGCATATAGAAATTTAAATACCCTGAAATGCATGTATATAGGCGCCAGAGGCTGTAGTCTACATGCAAATACTGAGTACGACAGTTATTATATTTTATGTAGTTCGACAGATTTTATGTAGGGGGGCGCAGATTTTGTGTTTTGTCCCCGGGCGCAGAAGACCCTAGGTACGCCACTGGTCGACGGACCGGACCGAGTCGGGCCGTAAATTATCGCCCCGTGCGGTTTGCTACTGTGGATGCGTATTCTCCTTTTCAAGCGAGCGAAGCCGCGACGGGAATGCTAGTTAACTATAAATGTTTTAATTAAAATGTTTTTACCTATTTTTATCTAAATTTTGTTTTAATCAATTAATCTAATAGGGAGGCAAGTGCCCTCCCCTGCCCCACCCTGCGGACGCCCATGTCTACGCCCGTGGCAGAAAAGTTGCTCCGAGTCTTGCCCGTTGCCCCCTCCCCCGGGAAAATGGGAACTCTACGCCCATGATCGATGCAGTAGAAAGGGTGCAGAGAAGAGCGACTAAACTGCCGCCATCCTGTGCGGGAATGCCATAAGAAATGAGACTGTGAAAATTAAAACTTCCGACATTGAAATATAGAAGAATCAGAGTGGATTTTATTTAATTATTCGACTTATTGGATGGAGATCAGTGGCTTCTATCCCCCCCCAGGCAGCCGGGCTCAATTCTCCTTCTGAAAAGCCGACCTTCCCCCCCTCCAAGCTGAAATTTTTTTTTTTAGTATTTTGTTTAACGTCTACAGATAAGTTGATCCTTCATATAATTGATGTTTTATTTTACATTTTTGACAAAACGTGTAGCTTATAACTTTGGTATTTAATCTAAATTTAGTATAAAAATCCAACGTACCAATAAAAAAATATTAATACTCGTAAATCATTTTGGACAGTAGGGTTAAAGACACGTAGGTTTGGTCAAATTTAGATAGTTATGTTGCACCTCTTCCAGCCATGTCAATTAAAGACACAGTGGAGCCATTGTCATTATGGTTTTGAAATGAGCCTCTTCTCACTCAAAAGTGGGTCCTCTGATTTTGAAGTGGGTTTTTTTTTAATTTTAATGCCCCAAAATTTGATACATATATATATTTTTGGTACAAAATAGGTGGAGCAATAAAAAATGTTAAACTTCATAAATTTATAAAAACAAGAAAATGCTGCTAAGTCCTCTGAAAATTTTAGGTTATGATTTCGTCCATTTGAATTCTTCCAAACCAGATTTTTTTTGTGACAAGTACATATTATCGATACGGATTGTTTTTTGTGTCATAAAACTTGATCGTTCTAAATAACGTTTATGTTCATGATTATGTTTAACTTATTTTATTGAACAGCGGCACTTTACATGGTTTTTTCACGCAGTATTGTGTTTTATTCAACAAATGAAATAAATCGTAAGCAAAACAGAATAAAAAAGACAGTTATGTTAGGTTCACTTTCGTACAAACCATCAGCGTACAAAGGTGTCAGCGTAGAGTTAGTTCCATCCACAAATCGTGGTGAAACGTATCGAATTAGTCATCCCGCCGGATAAGATGAGATAAGACGGTCATTAAATGTTAATTAAAGAATCTCGGGTTAATGTTGTGAAGCAACACGTCGTTCAGTTCTACTTCAACTGTAATTCATATGCGTGAAAATATAGGTAAGTAGGGTTTTTTATTTTTTCCTTACCCCCTTTTTTATTTTCTTCCCCCCCCTGTTTTTTGCCGGGCGAAGCTGCGCCCGATTGTATAGGGATAGAAGCCACTGATGGAGATTAAAGTTCTAAGGAGCTTGGTTTGTCCATCCCTGACCTTCTGTACGTATGAAAGACCAGAGGCCACGATAGAAAGCTGGTGACATCAGGTGCACACAAAGACTGCAGGAAGTAGATCTTTGGTAATAGAGTTATTCAGGAGTGGAATAGATTACCACAGTCGGTCGTGTCAGCTGGAGATAGATATAGAGTAGGATATTATTAGATGTTTTTTGGGGTGAAAAAATTTATGAGTTGTGAAGACGGAGGTTTTATATGTGTTTAATGTTTAGTTTTTGAACTGACTGCAATTGTGTGACATTTTGTTTTGTTTTTGGTTCGCTTTTGAGGTCGTGTTTGGTTTTAAATATGTTTTCTGTTCAATTGACATTATGTTTTCGGTTTGCTTGTGATGTCGTGCTGGGTTTGGATATGTTTTCTGATTACTTTTGAATTGATTCATTGGTGGTGTTGACATTTTTCTTTGTTTCCGGTTCTTTTGTGGGATCGTGTTGGGCCTTTTTTTTTGTTCGTGCGGTTTTTCTCGTAATTCGGCAAAGAGTTATTTAAGTCGTGTTGACAACATAATAAATACAATACACACTTTTACTTAACTTGACTTCTCTGTCTGTCTGTCGTCAAAATTTCTTTTAGACAAGTTAGAATTTTGACACTTTCAGCATAGACTTTAGCTATCCGCCAACAAAACAATATTCAATAGTTTCCGAATCGATTTAATCATTATTTCAAATAATTTTAATATTTATTTTGTAACGCATTTAAAAATATTACTAGATAGCGCTAGCGTCAATTAAATAAACTTAGGGGTAATCCTGACCATGACTAAAAATTGTTAAAACGTTGAATAAAGTATTACAAGTAATTACAACTAGTGGGGTTACCCGGTGTTGCTCGGGGTTTTCAGAGGTTTTTATCGTTTTTCTCTCTTGTTCCCGTTTCCTTCCCCGCTTGCTCTGCCGTCTGCCGCTTCCGGTCGCTTGCTCTCCCGTTCCGGTTCCCATTCCCGCTCGCGCTCACTTTCTTTTTTCCATTCTCTCCTAACTTCTTTTATTTTAGCCCATAAAACGTAAAAAAGTTGCTTGAAGCCCTTAAACATTGTCACGTAAACTAAATTTTAATTTTATTACGCAATTACCTTTGAGCTTTCTTTCCTTTTTTGCTCCCCCGCTCCGCTTTTTTTTACTTTTTCTTGCTCGCTTTCCTTTCCTCGCTCCCGCTCGCTCTCCCGTTCCCGTTTCCGCATTTCAACCGTTCTCGAGCTTAGTGCTTAGCAACACATTTAGCCATAGATATATATGCATTTAGCGACTTATTTTTATTTATATAGATTAAATAGCTACAACAAAATAATTACATATAAATATAATTTCAATACATTCTAATATTTTATTAGACGTTCATTCCGGGGTTTTGTTTGAATTTGGCTTTCCATTCTTTTACACAATTTGCGCCTCGAATCTTCATTCTAGTTTGTTTTTAGTTGAGTTTCTGAAGGTTACCTCGGCATGGGTGGTGCCACCTCATCTGCGTTCTGGTTGCCTCCAGACGTCAGACCGGATCATACAAAAGAACCTATTTTCGATGCTCATTATGGATTTTCTGAGCCTCGCAAACCCAGAAGTTAGTTTTGCAATTTTAGTCCCGATGTGTTTTTCAAGGTAAACATGGAGAATAGCGGCAGAAATTATTTTCGGTGTTTTTAATTATTTTTCTATTATAAAATTATTAAAATTAAAAAGAAAAATAAATTACTAATTGATTGATCCAATTAATTTCTCAAAATTTTAATTAAAAAAGAAGTTAACACCAGAAAAGCGTCAGGTAGTAGAAAAAAAGTTATTCTCATAAACAAAAAACAAACTAGAAGTGAAGTGAAATAAAATGTAAAAGAAATTATTTGTGCGAGTTTCTATAAAATATTTTTAAAGAAATAAATTACTTATTTAATTGAATTTGAATTCCGTAGTCTCAAACCAGGTGGCAAATTCTTTGCTGAAACTCTGTTTCTTTAATTGAAAACTATCCAGCTTTATCTTTCTCTGAAAAACTGCTCGGACTTAAATAAACTATCATTTTTTCTGTAAATAATGATAATCTGACTGTGTGATTAATATTTTATTTTGTGATTGTTACGTTTTCTTTTGCAAATAACTTTATTTTTGACTACGCTATAAACCGTTTCTGTCCGACTGCACTATTCAGGGTTGTTGTTGTGATTCTCTTGCGCATTTTGTGTGTTTTCTGAGAGAATTTTATTATCAAAAATTAATAAACTGCTTGGATCATTAAATTGGAGTTGTTATTGTGATTACAAATATATAATTATAAGGGGAAAATAATTTCTGCCGCTATTCTCCATGTTTACCTTTTTCAAGATTCGAGATCTGCTTTTATAAAATGAATAGTTAACCCCAGCAGCTCAACTCTTTTAAAGTTGAAGATTATCCTTAAATGTGACTTTTCAAGTTTTAAATCTTTAAAAAAAATAGTTGGCTGTAAATGAGACGTTGCAAACAGTAAAGCATGCTGAGGCTCTACTTACTAATACTATATTATTTGGGTAAAGGTGGAGAATAGCGTAATTATTTCCGGTGTTTTTAATTATATATTCTATATAAAATTAATATAATTAAAAACCAAAAAATTACTAGTAATCCTATTAATTTTTTAAAATTATATTTAAAAAAGAAGTTAACGACAGATGGTTTTCGTATGCTTGTGAAGTTAGCCTCGAGGCTGGCAATGCTAATTAAAATAAAAATAAAAATTGAGTGCACTGGGGCTGTGCTATACGTTGTTGGATGGGGCTTAAAAAATGGAATCGAATAGTATATTTGGGTTTTCTTCGGTTCAACAAATAAAAAAGTTATAAGCCAAAAACAACGATTTTCCGACAAAAATTGCATAAAATGGAGCTTGGTTCTTGAGAAATTAGAACTTTTTTTTAACTGCTGCACTGGGAATATCCGAGACGCTTGTTTCTAGATAATTCAATATAAATTACAACAATGTAACTTTCGCTTCTATAAGTTAATAAATAAAAAAAGTTATCGAATAAAACGTCGGACCCTATACCAATTTCTCTGAGCAAACCGAAACGTAAACAAACGCTGCGATTGGACAATCGAGTCTAGCTCACTGTAGTTAATTATGCAAAATATGCAAAGTGGCTACTCGATAACACCTTCTGGCGTATTCTAACGAACTTTAGGAAAAACTTTTTTATTTGTTGAACCGAAGAAAACTCAAATATACCATTCGATTCCATTTTTTAAACCCCATCCAACAACGTATAGCACAGCCCCAGTGCATGCAATTTTTATTTATTTTTTAATCAGCATTGCCAGCCTCGAGGCTAACTTCACACACGGTGGTTTTTGTCAGGTAGTAGCTGAAAAATTAAACTCATCTCATAAACAAAAAACTAACTAAAGGTAAAGTGAAATGAGATGAAACGTAAAAGAAATTATTTGTGCGAGTTTATATAAGTTATTTGTAAAAAAATGATTATTTTATTTTAAAACAACTACAAAATATTCAAAAAATATTAAAAATTGAATCGAGAGATAGGATGCAAAACCTTGTACAATCAAGGGCTAGATGGTTTTCGTTGGGGATGCCCGCAATGTAATTTTCGTAAAAGTGTTAGGGATGACTTATATTATTCTGACTGTGTGATTAATTTTTGTTCTTATGACTGTTGTGCTTTTTTTGCAAATAATGGATGCGCTATTAATATTTTTTGTTGTGGTTCTGTTGCGCATTTGGTCTCTTTTTTGAGAGATTTTTTACAAAAAAAATAATAAACTGCTTGGATCATTAAATTTGAAATGTCATTGTGATTATAAATATATAATTATTATAATGAAAATATGATTAAAACCACCAGAAATAATTTATTATGCTATTCTTCACCTTTACCATTATTTGTATTTAATCATTGATCAATATTTTTTTTTTAGAAATGATTGCAACTGAAGAAGAATTAGATAATGCCAATATCCCTCCAGAGGCACGAGACTACTGTGCTCATCTCTTGTTGGATTTTTTTGCTTGTCGGGAAAAGAAGTTCCCATTAGTTTATTTCTGTAAGCCAGAAAGAGATGCTTACGGCTACTGCGAATATGAAGAGTAAGCCACTAATTTTTGTTGTTTACATGGCTTATAAACATTGTATATGTAAGTGGTTTATTTTAGGGGCATCGCTAGTTTAATATTAAAGCACATACTTGAACAAATAATGATGTGGATCACTATTGATATCGAAGTTTAATTGATTCAAGAGATATGGTTAAAACCACTTTGAGTTTAGATTAGAAAATATTGAAGTTTACAGGAATCGTGAATCAGGTGGCTGGAGGCATGCTTTGATATATTGTTCTTTCTTGAATAATGGGCAGTGGAAGCTGAAGAATTTATTTTTTTAGATGAATCAGTGCATTAATAGAGTTTTATTAGATTGTAAGTGCTATTTTAAAAAGGATTTGATAGGAGAAATGACTTGTAGAAAATTGATGAAGATTGTAAGTCGATATGTAAAGCTTTTTTAACTGGCCTGGTTTATAACTATTCATGCATCCTCAATGACAAGATTTTTGACCATTTAAGGTGTTGTAGAATATTGAGTTGCAGTAATCTATTTTTGATAGTAGAAGATAACTTGTTAGCATGGTTGATGGCTCTGTGTTGAGAATGAACTTAATTGAAACAGATACAAATAAAGTTTATATAATGGAAAGAACGAGACTATCATGAAGGCGATGGCACCAAAACGTCATGTATCAGTAGTTTTTTGTCTATAGAACAGTAATTTAAATTGCATGCTTTTTGTTTTTTTATGACTTTTAACTGCATTTCGTTAATTGTTATTATTTTAGTTATGTTCTGAGACTGAAAGAATTTGAAAGAGAAAAGAGGTTGCTTGAAAGGGCCAAAAAGAAAAGATTGAGTGCCGAAGGAAATGCATAAATTACAATCTTTTGAAGAAATGACTCTTCAATGTTATTAAACCATATTTGACAAGAGACCAGCTTTGTTAAAAGTTTGATAAAAAAAGCTATTTATTCTCTTCCTTAAAAATCGTTGTTTGTGAATTGTTTTGTAATTGTGTTTGCAGTTCACATAAGATATAAGCAGACAGAGTGTTTGTTTTTTAGCTTCACACTCCTTGTATTTTCATGACTCCACAGAAATGAATGACCACTGAGGCCATAAAATCTTATTTTTTTAAATACTTGAAATGTCCATGGTTTTTGTCTACGGCATAGTGCTGTCAATTGGCATCATTACTTCCATGCCTCTATGAAATTTACAGTGCCATCACAATGCATATTTCTGGGATAGTAAATAATGACAAACTATTAAAAAATTTCAAATGTGTAACCTAGTACCAATAGAAAGCATTAGTTTTAATGCAATAACATTTTTTGTTTGTGTGGTGGAAGCCTAAGCCTAATGTTGTTAATATTCAAAATAATCTTGAAAAAATCTTAAATAATCTAGATCCAGTGTTTTTCACTACATTTGATGGACTTTTATGTCTTGCTTTAATTTGGGAGGAAATGTCAATAATTTTGTTGATTGCTGTAAATTCTTTGCTCACAGTATTGACTTATAGCAAACTTTGCTGTTTTTTTCTTTCAATGTCTTTGTCAAATGAAACAATGTCTGAATCCTCACTAACGGACGAGATAAAATGAGGCATGCCTTTCGGTACTTACTTCTTTGTTATAATAGTAATAATAAATCATGTGTTATTAATGTGCCATAGTGAAACCAATTTAAGGTTAGAATGTAGCTGTTTTAGCAATTTTCTGGAATTTGTTTTTCAAAACTTAAATTGCATTAGTGACTAAAAAAACAAGTTAGTGCTGATTTCACTAGGCGAGTTGCTGCGTCTTTTAAAAATATCAGTTTTGAGTATTTTCATTAAAAAATTCCGGAAGTGTCGGATGGAAGCCAGGGATTTTAGCTTAATAATTTTTTTTAATTACAACATTAGAGTTGTTTTGGGCTTCAAAAGCAGCAACAAGAATCAAATAGATGAATACACAGTATTATATACAAACTAAAATGTAATTGGGTAGAATTAATTAACAAGTTAATTGCAATAATAATTCTGAATTAAATCAAAACATACATTTAAACTATTGTTAAGAGTTTTTAATAATTAAAATCAGAATTTAAATTAAAAAAGTAAAAAATACCAAAACTCTAGAATGAATAAATACAAATCACAACTTCATTGATATTTTTCTGTAAAATTCAATGAATCATTTAGTAGTATCATATTAAATATAATTATGTTTGGAACTATTATTACTCATCTGCTTAAACAGATGTGGGTCTACACATAAATTTTTTTGGTGGATCTAATCACACCTTTATGATGGTACACCATGCATTGTACAAAACTTGACTGCAAAGAAAGTCAATAAAATTAACTATTTATATTATTGTGCTAAAACCTTTATAGAAGTTCTAAAGGACTAAATATTGACAGAATGTATATGTCAAAACCTAAAATCATGCACAGTAACAAAAAAAATACTACCCAGTCCGTTTTGGAGCCTCCTTTTTGCTAATCCTGTATACACCTTTTGTGGTTATTTGATTAGGTGATTCTACCTCACAGGGAAAGATTCAAAACTTCAATATTTCTTTTCATTTTAGGTTTTTTTCTTGACATAATAGAACGAACCGTTTAGGTAGGTCCATGGCTATTAAGAATATTTTTTTAAAATTATTTAAAAAAGTTATTTTGAAAAAAACAAAGGACAGAGAGACAAACAAACAAACAGACACACACACACATATATATATATATATATATATAGAGCAAGCGGGGAAGGAAACGGGAGCAAGAGAGAAGAACGATACAAAAAACTTTCCAAAACCCCGGGCATTGTACACTCGATTGCTCTTCAAGATGGATTTTTTTTAAATTGTCATAATTTTGTACATTAAAATTATAATAAAAAATCTAAAATAATTTAAAAGGCAAAACAACGTTTGCTGGGTTAGCTAGTATATATATATATATGTATATATAAATCTCGTGTCATAGTGTTTGAAATTGAACTCCTCCGAAACGGCTGAACCGATCTTTATGAAATTGTTTGTGTACATTTGGTAGGTCTAAGGATTAATTAAAAAAGTTATTTTGGAGAAACAAGTAACAAACAGACAGACAAAGAGACAAACAAACAGACATATATATATAAATGAATGTTTGTATGTATGTATGTATGTATGTATGTATGTATGTATGTATATAGGTATGTTATTTATGCATTGCTACACCATTCATCCGATCTTAATGAAATTTTCACACAACCTTGAGAGTCAAGGGGAATCAAATATAGAGAAAAAATTTTTGAAATCCGTCACAAATTGAGCGGAGCGGGTGAGCGAGCGTTAACTATATATATATATATATATATATATATATATATATATATATATATATATATATATATATATATATATATATATATATATATATATATATGTATGTGCATGTATGTGTGTCTGTGTGTGTTTATGTATGTATGTATGTGTTTTTTACAATAATTCGGCACTAAATGCTCATTCAAAGTATGTATGTGTGTGTATGTATCTATGTATGTATGTATGTATGTATGTATGTATGTATGTATGTATGTATGTAAAATCGGATCTAGGGGGGGGGGGGCAACTGAGAGCGAAAGAATGAGCGGGAAATCGACAGGGAACGGATAACGACCGGGAGCGGGAGTGTGTATGTATCTATGTATGTATGTATGTATGTATGTATGTATGTATGTATGTATGTATGTGTGTGTTTATGTAAGTATGTATGTATGTATATGTATGTGTGTATGTATCTATGTGTGTATGTATGTAATGTATGTTTGTATGTATGTATGTATGTATGTATGTATGTATGTATGTATGTATCTATGTATCTATGTATGTATGCAGAATCGGATCTAGGGGGGGGGAACTGAGAGCGAAAATATGAGCGGGAAAGCGACAGGGAACGGATAACGACCGGGAGCGGGAGCGCAAGCGGGAAGGAAACGGCAGCGAAAAAGAAACGCATTAGGTAAACCTCTAAAAACCCCGGGCAACGCCGGGTTCCCCCGCTAGTATATATATATAAATGTTTGTATGTATATATATATATATATATATATATATATATATATATATATATGTTATTCATGCATTGCTACACCGTTCATCCGATCGTGATGAAATTTTCCCACAACCTTGAGAGTCAAGGGGAATCAAATATAGAGAAAAAAATTTTGAAATCCGACAAAAAATGAGCGGAGCGGAGCGGGTGAACGAGCGGGCAACGCCGGGTTCCCCCGCTAGTATATATATATATATATATATATATATATATATATATATATATATATATATATATATATATATATATATATATAAATGAATGTTTGTATGTATGTATGTATGTTTATATATATATATGTTATTCATGCATTGCTACACCATTCATCCGATCGTGATGAAATTTTCCCACAACCTTGAGAGTCAAGGGGAATCAAATATAGAGAAAAAAAAATTTGAAATCCGACACAAAATGAGCGGAGCGGAGCGGGTGAGCGAGCGGGAACTATATATATATATATATATATATATATATATATATATATATATATATATATATATATATATATATATATATATATATATATATATATATATATATATGTGCGTATGTATGTGTGTATGTGCATGTATGTGTGTCTGTGTGTGTGTTTATGTATGAATGTATGTATGTGTTTTTTACAATATTTCGGCACTAAATGCTCATTCAAAGTATGTATGTGTGTGTATGTATGTATGTATGCATGTATGTATGTATGTATGTATGTATGTATGTATGTATGTATGTATGTATTTGCGTATCTATGTGTGTATGTATGTATGTGTATGTGCTTGTATGTGTGTCTTTGTGTGTGTTTATGTATGTATGTATGCATATTAAAATGGCGGCGCTTCGGCGTGTGGCTTGCGTTGAGCTTCGTCTAATTTCAACTTTTTAGCTGACTTCTGAAATTTTTTTCAATCTTAAACTAGCATGATTTAACCGAAATTAACTTAATGCATCGAATGACAGTTGTTTTTGCGGACAACTTTGCGTTTTAATAGTGTTTTAGCCATAGATATATATAGATACGCCCTGCTGTGCTAACGTTCGCCTTCAACACACGGCCGCCGAGTTTACTCCAGCCGAGACCTAAAACTGCACAATAAATAAACAGGGATGACGATAATATGTATACGACTTACGATAGTTTTCTCCCTAATTTCGTTTTATTGAATTAGTCTGTATTTATGAATGATTTTTCTTATTGAAACACACAAATAAGGGATTTTGTTTTTATTTCGAAGAAAATGAGTTTTATGGGTGGTTTAGTCTAGTTTAGTTAAGTTTAATTTAGCTAACATACCAATTTCACTGCACAAAAATATTGGTCTTAATTTTAATATTACTCTTGACATTATTTTTACATATAATAGCAGCTACTATTAAAAGTAATTTTTTTAGTGGAAATTTAAATTTTCATACTGTGGAAAACATTATTGATATTCGGAAGTAGAAGCAGAGTTATTGGCTTTTCTGCATACTGGTTTATGTAAGAATGTAAACTTTATTTTGTCTTTTTGTGTCTATTACAGAGTAACACATGTTCGAGTTTATTTTTTTTTCACTGTAGATTTATTTTTAATGACAAATGCATCATTGGCTAATCAGAAGTAAGTCTTGCAACGTAGCC
Organism: Erpobdella octoculata; assembly: GCA_963978895.1. Classification (NCBI taxonomy): domain Eukaryota; kingdom Metazoa; phylum Annelida; class Clitellata; order Hirudinida; family Erpobdellidae; genus Erpobdella; species Erpobdella octoculata. Next base: position 39,129,895 of record OZ022238.1, on the reverse strand, counting down.
TGTTGGATAAGTTCACCATATGGAAGTCATGGATTGAAATTGATGTTCATTTGCTCTCCTTAATGATTTCTTTTTTGTACAATTGCAACATAAGCTTAGTTAAACTGGATAATATGAATGGAATATTTGCATTTAATGGTTTTAGCGTCGTTTAAAAAAAAATTTAAATTATCACCATGGATACAAATACGCTATTGCTTACGGCGTTTTTTGCGACGTTCAAAATGACTTTAAACTAGCATGATTTAACCGAAATAAACTTAATGCATCGAATGACAGTTGTTTTTGCGGACAACTTTGCGTTTTAATAGTGTTTTAGCGTCGTTTAAAAATTTAAATTATCACCATGGATACAAATACGCTATTGCTTACGGCGTTTTTTTGCGACGTTCAAAATGACTTTAAACTGGCACGTCTTACTGATTAAACTCACTGTATCTAGTCACAGTTGTCTTTACGAGCAATTTTGCGGTTTTTTTAATATTGTGAAATTGAGTTCCATTGCCGCTTGACTTGACTACTACTCAATTATTCATGAGCAATGCACACACGAGTTGTCAGGTCATGAGTCAACGAACTACTTTCACACGTGATGCTCTTCTCGAATTCCGACAAGCAGCCCCTCCCATTCATCGTCAACTGCGCAAAATCTTGTTCTCCTTGCAACTATGGCTACCAATATGTAAACGGTGGTCACCTCGCCGCAGTGATCACAACTGGGAAACCAGGCAAGAAACCAAGGACCTAAAACGAACGAATCTATCGATAAATGCTACCTCAACTGGGGCAGCCGATGTGTCAGCATTGGGGAACCATGGTGTGGACAAAATATGGACTACTGGCCGAACGACTAAATTTATTAAACCAAAGAATGAAATACGAATTTCCGCGTGGAACGTACGAACGGGTCATCACGTCGGCCAAAAGGAGATTATCGCCACCGAAATAACCAACTACAAAATATCGATCGCCGCCATATCGGAACTACGACTCACGGGATCCGGGACGATGATGATTAGCCCACCGACGAGACTATTACGCTCTTCTACTCCGGTGGTGACAAGCGAGAGGCGGGTGTTGGATTTATGGTCGGCCAGCGGGCTGCCCACAGTGTCGTCGCCTTCCAACCAATTTCTGAACGTCTGGCAGTTTTTTCCATCGATGGCACAATCAAGACACACATCCTATCCGTCTATGCGCCGACCGAAACAAGCTCAGATGCAGCAAAAGACGCTTTCTACGCCGATCTACAAGCTGCGACTGATTCTATACCGCAAACCGAAGTTACCATATTGGCAGGCGACTTTAACGCTCACGTCGAGACAACCGTAGTGGCTGGGAAGAAACGCTTGGACGATTCGGCCACGGAAAAATCAACGACAATGGGCAGCGACTGTTGTCGTTTGCGTCAGTAAACAACCTCGTCATTGGCAACAGCCTCTTCCAACACCCGAAGAAGCATCGGCTCACGTGGAGAAACCCGTCGGAGAAAGATTCGGCCATGCTCGACTACGTTCTGATCAACAAGCGTTTTCGATCGACGCTCAACGACGTTCGAGCAATGCGTGGCCCTGATTGCGGATCTGATCACTACCTTGTGCGGGCCAAAATACAACTTCGACTCCAAAAAGCAAAGAAGAAGACGCCGGCGGCTGTAAAGAGAAACTGGACGTGCCTACGCGATCCGGCAGTTCGACACAAATTCCAGCTTGCTTTATCGAACAAGTTTGCGATCCTCAATACATTGGACGATGTCAACGATGAAGAAAAACAAATAACCAAATCCGTCATCGAATGTGCGGCGCCGTTATGTCCACCTATCCGTTGACGAACGCAGCCATGGATTTCGGATGAGTGTCTGGATTTGGTAGCTGAGCGGAAAAGAATCAAGCACGTCGATTTCGAACAATACCGGCGACTTAATCAAGAGGTAAGCCGAAATGGAAGAAGCCGCATCACGACATGAATATCGAACATTGTATCAGACATTACAACGTTTAGGCGGAAAAACGAAATCGATCAACGATAACATCAGGAAAACGGATGGAAAGTTTGTTAGTTCGTCCTCCGATCGATTACAGAGGTGGCGGGAATTCTTCCACGAACTGTACAACCACGATCCGCCTGCAGGACCAGCCGCGGACCCGCCACAAATTGATCAACCGCAGATCCCATTTCCCGTCGACGTACCAACAATCGCCGAAATGAAAGCGGCCGTCAAATCGCTCAAGAACGGAAAAGCGCCAGGCATCGATCAAATTACAGCCGAGATGATCAAAGCTGGTGGTGACATTCTATTGCAACGTCTACACGTCCTATTGACATGCATCTGGGACACGGAGTACGTACCATCAGCGTGGAAGAAAGCGATCGTCGTTCCCATTTTTAAGAAAGGAGACAGTCGAGAATGCAAAAACTACCGCGGCATTAGTCTCCTTTCAATCGTTGGAAAAGTATTCACGAAGATCATTCAGTCACGACTACAAAAACATTGTGAACAATCGTGCCGTGAGGAACAGGCCGGTTTTCGACCGAATCGTGGATGCATCGATCAAATCTTCGCACTACGCCAACTCGTAGAAGAGAGGGTTCGATGTGGCCGGCGGACTGTTGTTGTCTTCATCGACTTCAAATCGGCTTTCGACTGCATCCATTGGCCATCATTGTGGACGGCATTGGAAAGAGAAAACATACCACCAAAAGTCATCCGTTTGTTACAAGCGTCGTATAGTGGTTAGACCAGCTGCATCCGAATTCGAAACGACCTATCGGACGAGTTTACCATTCAAACCGGTGTCCGACAGGGAGACGTCGCCTCTCCGCTTTTATTTAACGTCGTGATCAATGCGATCATGAGGAAATCGTTCGAAGGAAGGCGTGGTGTTCAATACGACAAAAACAACTTTGTCACTGATCTGATGTTCGCGGACGATAGCGTCGTATTCGCCGACACCGACGTGGAAGCTACAGATTGCCTAAACGACATCGGCGATATTGCCAAGTCATACGGCATAAAGATCAACGCCGAGAAGACCAAGGTATTAACAACGGACGGGTCGCCAGCTCATGTCCACCTAAATGATGTCCAGATCGAGCAAGTGACGAAATTTAAATACCTTGGATCGATCGTGCAGGAAAAGAAGACGTCGTCGTCGGCCGATGTCCACAGCCGCGTTGGCCAGGCGACTGCGGCATTTGCAGCGCTCAGATGGTGCGTTTGGAAGAGAACGAACATTGCAATCAAGACAAAAATTCGTCTTTACTGAACATTGATTCTTCCGATCCTCATATATGGCTCGGAGACATGGACATTGTTTAAATCCGATGTGAATAGACTTGAAGTATTCCAAATGCAATGCCTGCGGCGAATACTGGGAGTCTCGATCCGCGACTGCATTCGAAACGAGACGATCCGTGAACGGTGTGATCGACAACCACTGATCGACGAACACATCCAAAAACGGCGACTACGGTGGTTCGGGCACGTCTGCCGAATGGATGGTAAACGGCTTCCCAATAGTTTAATTTGGCGGGAGCGATCGCCTGGCTGGCGCATTCAACGTTCGGCGCCAAAGAAAACATGGCTGAAAATTATTGATGGGGACCTCAAGAGGAAGCGACTGACCGCCGATGGGGCGAGAAGGGTTGCAGCCGATCGAGGAAAATGGAAGATTGTCGTGGAAGACGTTCGTGGTCCCGTGGCACCGACAGCAGCGTATTGGCTTCGAGGACATCATCCTCCCCAAGCGCCGGCTACGGACTAAATAATAAATAATGTATGTATGTGTTTTTTACAATATTTCGGCACTAAATGCTCATTCAAAGTATGTATGTGTGTGTATGTATGTATGTATGTATGTATGTATGTATGTATGTATGTATGTATGTATGTATGTATGCATGTATGTATATATATATGTGCGTATGTATGTGTGTATGTATGTATGTATGTGTATGTGCATGTATGTGTGTTTGTGTGTGTGTTTATGTATGTATGTATGTATGTGTTTTTTACAATATTTCGGCACTAATTGCTCATTCAAAGTATGTATGTGTGTGTATGTATCTATGTATGTATGTATGTATTTATGTATGTATGTATGTATGTATGTATGTATGTATGTATGTATGTATGTATGTATGTATGTATGTATGTATGTATGTAGAATCGGATCTAGGGGGGGGGTGTCAACTGAGAGCGAAAGAATGAGCGGGAAAGCGACAGGGAACGGATAACGACCGGGAGCGGGAGTGTGTATGTATGTATCTATGTATGTATGTATGTATGTATGTATGTATGTATGTATGTATGTATGTATGTATGTATGTATGTATGTATGTATGTATGTATGTATGTATGTATGTATGCATGTATGTATGTACGTACGTATGTATGTATGTATGTATGTATGTATGTATGTATGTATGTATGTATGTATGTATGTATGTATGTATGTGTGTATGTATCTATGTAGGTACGTATGTATGTATGTATGTATGTATGTATGTATGTATGTATGTATGTATGTATGTATGTATGTATGTATGTATGTATGTATGTATGTATATATGTATGAATGTATGTATGTATGTATGTATGTATGTAGAATAGGACCGGGAGCGGGAGCCCAAGCGGGAAGGAAACGGGAGCGAAAAAGAAACGCATTAGGTAAACCTCTAAAAACCCCCGGGCAACGCCGGGTGCCCCGCTAGTATATATATATATATATATATATATATATATATATATATATATATATATATATATATATATATATATATATATATATATATATATATATATATATATATATATATATATATATATATATATATATATATATATATATATATATATATATATATATATATATATATATATATATATATATATATATATATAAGAGCTTCTTTTTAATCTACGTTACCTTTTCGATTAACCTGTTGAAGAACTAACGGTTATGAAGATGGTATCGATAAGTTCCAGTTGTTACACAAGCGTTATTGTCTACAAGCTGTCTTAATCAGGATCGGCTCTTTCAGGTGAACGCAAACTGAACGGCAAACAAGTGAACGTAAAAACTTTCACTCACAAATCTTTCATATTTTGTAATTTGGTAGTTTTTATTTTTTGCAAATAATTTTTTATGATAAGTCTATAAAAAAACCTGGACCACAGTCTTCTAATTAGTAATTACATTATATTATGTAAAGTATGCGAGGATGAACAATATAAAAAACTTTCAAATCACTATAAAAAAAAAGTTTTATTATTGATTAAATCAATTTCCAAAGAAATTTTCGGATATGAAAGTGAATTAGGAGCTGATTTTACGTTCTTGAATTTCCGTCCGTTATCGGTTTCAATAAAAGATATTATCTTAGCAGATGGAAATTAACAACAACTTTGTTAACATTTATGAATTAAAATCAAATTTCGTCAGAAGTATTAGTTAAATTTGAAATAATGCTATCTTTTTTTAAATTAATTTTTTTTTAAATGTGTAAAAGAATAAAACAGGTTTACAATGTTCCACGCTTGCATGGTTTATACAACAATAGGAAGACCCATTTTGTACACCTATATTATCAAGGTCAATCGAGCTGTACTAAAGAACTTCAACTGACTTCAAGGTAGAATTATATTTTTACTATAAAAATATTGCTGTAAAGTTACATTGAATTATAAAATCTGTTTCTCAAAGTTTAAAATTTACAAGACTTTCTGTGCATCGACATTGTTAACAATCTTTATAACTGAGATTCAATTGGTTTAGAAGCTGATCTGACATAACAACTACCCCAGTGAACAAGAGCTAAGCGCTTATTTCTTGATATCAAAAACCTGCAATCAGAAGCATTACTGATGTTCTTATGTGGTGATAAAATTAATTAAAGATATTGCCTTTTATCTCAAAGTTAGCCAGGTCAGTATACTGCATTCCAGCATTGAGTTCACTTTCTGAAAAATAAATCTCAATTTTGAAACTATAAAATAATAGTTTTTTTGTGACACGAAAACTATAGAGTAGTATAGAGAAATTTAAGTAAGAAATTAGAAACTCATTAGGAATTATTAAACAACTCAAAGCGGTAATTGCGTTAAATTTATGGGGCCATTCAAATATTACGTACGCATTAAACTCGAGATTTTGACCCCCTCCCCTCCCCCTGTTGCATCTCGTAAATTTTCAAACTCCCTCCTTTATGCGTACATCCAAACAGCGGATTTTACCCCCCCCCCCTCCTAAATACAAAATAGCCAGTTTTAACAACAGGTTGGTGTATTGCTTCAGATTTAAAATTGACTATGACGAGCTAGAGCTAGACTTATCTCAATATGTTTTCGGAAACTAAATTGAAATTTACTTACAAACCTCCTAAGGCTTTGGCGTGCACAACAAGTACACAAATTTGACAAATTTATTATAGCATTCCAATGCAGCCACGGAGATACAGCAGATTTATCACATTAGATAGCATTATTACTAGTACGCTGGAGGACGCCACTTCGATCCGCTAAATTCAAAAATTTAGCCGCGCTTTTCTAGACACGCTATCGTTGATATTATTGAGCCTTTGAATTTTTGAAAAAGGCGCGATACAAGTTTGTTTGTTAAATTGATTGATCTTAGATACTACTCGATAAGATTTGTTATTCAATCAATTCAACTGAACTAAAAAATAATATTTACCATTTTTTGCGTACATACGCATTTGTTGAAGCCCCCTCCCTCACTATACGCACTTATACGCTAAAAATTCACTTCGTACACACCCCCTCCCCCTCGGTGCGTACGTAATATATGGATGCCCCCTATTCGAATGTGAATAAATTTACTTAAATTATCCAAAATCATCAAACGCCCGAGCTTAGTAGTAACAGCAACAAAAACATTTAACAATAAGGTGTAATCTCAACTAAGTAAACTTTGTCGGTAGCCACTTGGTGGACCAAAAAAATTGTTTGATTATATGCAAATGTTGCGCCTCTGCTGTGCTAAAAATAACCGAATTAGGTTTATATTTGCAATAATATTTTAATTAAAAATAAAAATAGTTTAACACATTTTCTATCACTTGTGGGCAAAATTACAAAATTTGTCAGCGTCCAAAACCTTTCCGTGCAATATTTTCATCATACTTGGAGCAACGTGGTGACACGAAATCTGTTTCGAACAGACGTTAAATTTAGAGGTAATCGTTTCAATTTTTTGACTATTTATCAGTGACAAACCAGCTTTTTTGGTCAGAATGCCAGTGATATAAACATCCTCTATCCAAAAAATCGGTGTTGTCATAGAGGCATTCACGATCTTACTCACTGCATCCGAAGAAAGTAAATAGATGGATCCCGATAAATAATCTGGATAAGTTGAGTTTTTATAAATACTCTCACTTACAGCCCATTTCGAAGTATGTTTTCTCTGTGGAATAGCTTTTGAGATGACACTTCCAAGGACAACAGGTCGCTCCTTCAAAGTAGTAAAAACGTTCAACAGCTCTTTAACGTTCAGAAATGTATCATCGTCTATCTTCAGAAGATATCTGTACGTTTCTCTGTTGGTTATCTTGCATTTTAATGACGCGTAAAAGTTTTTTTCTTTTAACATCCAATTCAACATATAGAGCGATTTAATGGTTAGATTTTCATACGAATCAACAAAATTTCCGAGTAAGAGATCGTGGTTGAGCTGTTGCTCTTTGTTTAATAGATCTCTTGCTGTTTTGTTTAACTCTGCCGTACCTAAAAACAAGTTTAATTTTAATTTTGTATTATAATTTTTTTTATAATTGCCAAAAAATAGTTGATTAATCGCTGCATTCAGCCGAATATAATTATTAATTATACAAAATTAAGAAAGCTAAAACATTTCGCCGGTAGACAAATCAACATACATAATTTCCTATGTATGTCTATGTATGTATGTAAGTATGTATTTATGTATTATGTATGTATGTATGTATGTATGTATGTATGTATGTATGCATGTATGTATGTATGTATGTACTAGCAGTGCCCGTAGCGGCTTCGCTCGCATGAAATTAGAGAGTTTGAACCGTGCATCCATAGTAGAGATCAATTTTTTAGGTCTCGGCTCGGCCCGTCGACAACTTAGCCCAGCCCGTTTTAAAAACCTAAACTCCTGGCCCGGAACAGCCCGTTTGAATTAGGCCCGGCCCATTCTTACAGGCCTAGATGTTCTATATACTTGATGAAAAACTTCGGCCCGTCCCACCTTGACTTCAGGTTTGGCCCGGCCCAACTGAAGACCCTAAAATCACTAAAATATCAATATACTTGGTGAAAAACCTCGGCCCGTCCCACTTTGATTTAAGGTTTGGCCTGGCCCGTGTGAAGACTCTAAAACAACGGCTTGGCCCAACCGGTGATAAACTGGACTTAGCTACTTTTAACCGGCACAAAACTTCAAAATACTAATTTTTACATTTGTAGCACTTACAGTTTTTGAGTAGCAGTTATTTTGAAATCAAATAACCCTTATTTCCACCCCACATTTGAGGTCCTGGAAACCAAATTTTTTAAAAATGTTGAAACACTTATATCATTATTTTTTGAGTAAATACTAAATACTAATTTTGACATCTGTAGCATTCACAGTTTTTGAGTAGCAGTTACTTTAAAAACCAAAAAAACCTTTTTCCACCCCACATTTGAGATCATGAAAACCAAAATTTCATATATCCTTATTTTTAGAGTGGAAACTAAATACTAATTTTTACTTTTGTAGCATTTACAGTTTTTGAGTAGCAGTTACTTTAAACACCAAGTAACCCAATTTTCCACCCCACATTTGAGGTCCTGAAAACCAAATTTTCAAAAAATAGTGAAACACGTATATTATTATTTTTAGAGTAGAAACTAAATACTAATTTTTACTTTTGTAGCATTAACAGTTTTTGAGTAGAAGCTACTTTAAAAACCAAATAACCCAATTTTCCAACCCACATTTGAGGTCCGGGAAACCGAATTTTCAAAAAATGGTGAAACACGTATCTTTTTATTTTTCAAAAAGAATCTATATACCAAATTTCAAAATCTCCTCATTTTTGGTTTTCGAGATATACATTGTTTTAGAAAAAAGTTTGTTTTCCAGTTTTTTCCCCTCAGGAGCAAAATTTTCAAAAATCCTTTCTTAGCGGATGTTTACGCTATAAAAGTAATATAAGTTCCAAATTTCACGTTCCTAGGATGAGGCGTTTGAGCTCGGCGTTGATTATCAGTCAGTCATCTGTCAGTCAGTCAGTCAGTCAGTCAGTCAGTCAGTCAGTCAGTCAGTCAGTCAGTCAGTCAGTCAGTCAGTCAGTCAGTCAGTCAGTCAGTCAGTCAGTCAGGACATGTTCTTTTATATATATAGATGTATGTATGTATATATGTATGTATGTATGTATGTATGTATGTATGTATGTATGTATGTATGTATGTATGTATGTATGTATGTACGTATGTATGTATGTATGTATGTATGTATGTATGTATGTATGTATGTATGTATGTATGTATGTATGTATGTATGTATGTATGTATGTATGTATGTATGTATGTATGTATGCCTAGGCGTACGGGAGGTAATCAAAGTGGGGGGGGGGCTGAAAAAATTATTGCCCGAATGCTGGCGGATGGATACCATGGGAGGGGATAAATAAACATGGGCGTTATAATAAATAAAGATTTGATCAAATATATTTTTGTTTGTATATTTAAAAAAACTTTTAAAGTACCGATACTTTTTTTTTAAACCTTCAATAAAATATTGTTTTTTTTTTATGTCCTGGAAGCACTATTTGCACCGAAAGACATATTAGAATATTTTTGTTCGATATTTAAAATTGCCACACTGTTTAGACCATATATATAGAATAGATATATCGGCCCGCCTGTTGTTTAGGAAGGCTTTTAGCGAGGCAGCCTAGTAGACCGGAGATCGGAAACGAAGAACTGAGAGTTACAACCGTATAGTAACTTAATCAAGTATTTTTTTAATAGAAAAAAAATTTTTATATGTACAAAATAAATTTTTAACATTATAAAAATTAACAAATTTTTTTTTTATAAAAATTTCAGTTGACATTGAATTTTATTTGCGTAGTCTCTAGTTCGATGGTCTACTATTTATGTCGCCTGTGTTATCGGTAAATTAGAATTGTATATTTTTTATGTCGGATATCGCGTTAAATTAAAATAAAGCTCATATCATCTACTTTTAGCTATAAGAAATCGACGTTTCTGTTTCTTACAAACCGGAGTTTAGTCTCCGCTGTCGTACCAAAAATAGATTAATACAAATAATGAATATTCATGGATCCAAAAGACTCTAAATCGTTTTTTCGGAGGCCATCTTGGCATCTCACTCAAAACCTGCTCATCTCCGATATATCTATTCTATATATATGGTTTAGACGTGTTTGTCCCATTGTACTCCGTAAATATGTTTTAATTCGTCTGAGCGCGCTGAAGGAACGTTTGGCAGAAGGCTGGATTTGCGGCCAAAATATTAGCCACTTGATTGAAAACTGGTAGAACAACATGAAGGTCATTGTTGTAAAAGATTGAGACAACATCGGCGGCGGCTGCTTGTCAACCTGCTTTAGGAGTGTGATCAGTGAGAAACTTAGACTAGATTACCTTTTCTGTCTTAAGCAAATCGTGATCAACTCCATACCGCGAGGCAATTTTTTATAGGGTTCGTCTGACGCATCAGAGTTGAGAATGACAGATCTTAGTGAGCACAGCGTGTCTTGGTTGTTACCACTAAATCGGGAGTCTATTTCGCGAATAACTTTATCCATACTGAAATAATACGTCGATATTCTATGACAGTCTTTGGCAGTTTGAAGTAGTTGAGCGTCTGATGCTGGCTCTTCACCAACTAGGGCTTGCCTTCTACGAGAAACTTGTCTTTTCTTCTCAACTCTTGCTTCTTTGGACAAGAATCGTGTGCCGTGCCGTGGATAACATCCTTAACACTTTGCGCAAATCTATCTGTGTAGATCCAAGCATTTTCAAAGTGCTCTTCATTTTCTACAGTGATGGAGAGTTTCTCTGGTTGCTGTATCTAACAATGACATCGATGAAACAAAGCCAAACACTATGAAATAGATATCAAACTAATCAGTCAAAATTTTTTTAAACAGTTTTGTCCGAATTTTCAGCCCATTATGCCCGAATTTTTGCCCGAAACCGGTTCGTACGCTAATGTATATATGTATGTATGTATGTATGTATGTATGTATGTATGTATGTATGTATGTATGTATGTATGTATGTATGTATGTATGTATGTATGTATGTATGTATGTATGTATGTATGTATGTATGTATGTATGTATGTATGTATGTATGTATGTATGTATGTATGTATGTATGTATGTATGTATGTGTGTGTGTGTGTGTGTGTGTGTGTATGTATGTATGTATGTATGTATGTATGTATGTATGTATGTTAGCAATTTCGCATAACGCGGCGGCAGCGGTGGTTAGCAGTTGCTGAAATTAGTGAGCCCTGGCGTGTAATAAAAGTTATTACGCAATTGTACACTGTCAGTGCTAAAGATCAAAAGAAGTGGAGCTGTAATAAAAAAAAATAATACAAAAATAATATACAATGAGATTTTAAGAAATTCGTCATTTTTGACTGGCTATCTCTAGTAATATCTCTAGTAAATAAATAATTATAGCTTAAATGTAAGTTTTATCCACATCAGACTAACCGACAATGAAGCGAACCCTGGAAATAGATCTGGTGCCGAGAGCCCCCCATGAATTGCGAATCGCTGTTCTTCTGTCAGTGTAAGAAGGAGCTGAAAAAACGACGATATCTAATACTGCAATGTTTGAACAGTCGGAACTTGAAGAAGGTGCTTCAATAAAAAAAAACTGTTGAACTTCTTGCATTGTCCATAAGACTTTTGTGTCATTTGGAATGTATTTTCTCTCGTTGGTAATCAAGTTATTAGTTCTAAAAATTACATATTGTAAAAATGTATTAAATTTTTAAAATTTAAACAAATTATTATTTAATTAGGTTGATATTCTTACTCCAAATATACAAAAATTATCTTACAATTAAAATCAACTGTATTTCATAAACTCACTTCAAAACTCCAAGGTTGTAAAGAATGCAAGCTGCAAAAATCAGAACAAGGATATACAAATGGTATCTGGCCATAAGACTTGAGTGACTCAGTTTCTTCTCAGGGAAAACCTTTTACAAAAGTAGATATCTGATTAACGGCAAATACGGCAGAAATACTCAATGGGAAGCTGTTAGATGATACGACTTTCACGCGTTTCTCGCCCTAACAGAAGCTGAATATTTATACTTTTTTAAAGAATGGTTACATTATTAACCCATAATATGGGCTACTTATTAAGACCTATAAGGTGGGGTCAAATAAATTATGGCAATATAAAATTAAGGTGAAATATTGTACAAATTACTTACGGTAATGTAAAGTTAAGGGCACACATTGTACTAAGGCATAGAATTTTCTGACTTAGACTTAAGCCGTATTTACACGGGCAAAGATTGATTGGTGCCAGAAGCCACTGGCGCATGACATAAGAAAAATTCTTAATAAGAAATCTATATTGAAAAGTCCATGGAGTAAACGCTCTAATGCTACTAATGCATGTCAATTATCACAAAGGACATCTTGGCTCAAATCAGCTTTGAATGTTGGTCGCCCTCTAACAACTTCAAAGCGCCAGTGAGTAATTTACCTATCCATACGTGCAAACCACATTAATTATTGGTTAAAAAATAGACTGTTTTTAGCATATTTTAACTAACTATAAAAAAATAAAAAATATTATAGTGACAATATTTTAGGATGTGCTGGTATACCGGTATGCCGGTATACCGGCCGGTTTTTGGCAATACCAGCAAATACCGGTTCCGCCGGTATGAAGGGTGCCGGAACCGGTATTGAACATCACCACGCATAAAAGACAAAAAAGAGTGAAAAACCTACAGCAGTATGATGGGCAATGCCATTTACCTGTATGCCCATTGTTTGCTACACTTTAATTACGGACAACGGTTCTTAGCAATAACATAGCACTAACCAACCGCGGACAGTAACACTCAAAGATGTTGCGAGTACTTATGGTGCAAGTAGAAGTACGATTACCATGGTATCGAGTACGAGTACGTGTACGAGTACTTGAAAGACGTACTCGAGTTGTACTTGAGTACGAATACGAGTATCAAGTACTACATCTCTGTTACTCAGTACTGAGTGGAATAACGAGTACCAAGCCTTCGAGTACGAGACCGAGTGCAAGTACTTAAAAAAAGTACCAAGTACTACATCTCTGGTAACACTAACGCACTTTCAAACGCTATTTCTAGCCATCGAGTCAACTTAAATTAACAATGAATCTCTATTTAACTGGCACAAAGCGATGATGATGATGATGATGATGATGATGATGATGATGATGATGGTGGTGATGATGATGATGATGATGATGATGATGATGATGATGATGATGACGATGACGACGACGACGACGACGACGACGACGATGACGATGATGATGATGCTGATGATGATAAAGTTAACTAAACATTTAAGCTGCATGCCCAGCTTATACTGCGCGTGTTTATTGTGCTCGTATTGAATGAATGAAACATTCTGTCTCTGTCTATCAGGCCAGGCCGGTCGAGAGGATGAAGGAGGCCCGGAGCAACTCACTTTGGTGGTCCTATGTCCTCTAGAACCCTAGCTATTATTAATATTATTATTATTAAATTACAAGCGGGACCAAAAAAGGTAAGATATAACAAAATGATCACAATAGCAGAAAATATTTATTCAAAGTTGTTTTAATTTTAAAACAAATCAAAACTCACAGGAAAATTATTACTGAAAGATTACAATAATCAAAATCAGAGTTTAAATAAAAAAATACCAATTATTTTGTGCAAAACCTAATAAAGAAACAAAAAACCCCTAAGCTATGCTGTAATTTTACATTTCATTACATGAGGCTGATTATGAATTTCAGCAATTAATGTTTCAATAAAATTTTATATATCCAAATTGATGCGCAATGATTAAATTCCCTACTATAAAAGCGCAATGATTACCATCTGGAGGTCTGAAAAAACTCACGTTGGTAGATTATGAGACGCTGAACACGGTTTGTTAAGGCACTTTTTTGTTAAAATGTTTTTTAAATTTTAACTGTACTTAACTTAGTGATGATTCAATGCGTATTGGAATCTTTCTGGCGTATGTAGACAATTTGCCCCCCCCCCTTTTACTTCCAAGATTTAATTTTTTTCACCTGGAGTTTATAATATAAATTAATTTTAGCTTTACTCAACCTCGCGATGATTCAATGCGTATATCTGAGTTCAATGCTAGATTTACCAATAAATGCAGAGTAATAAATTGTGTATCAGCGTTGGTCCAACGTTTGGTTATTTTGTATAAAAGCTTAGTGAGATCGCAACTGGAATATGGCTAGAGCTAGACCGAAACTTGGTTTCGGTTTCGGCACCAAAACCAAGCTTAAAATCGGTTTCGGTTAGTGTCAGGGGTCGCTCTACCGGACCTCCTGACAAGTGTATCTTGCACCCGTCGACCTGTCTAGACTCTCAGTCTAGACAGGAACCTAGACATTAATTGGCAGACGTTGTTTTCTTGTTGTTTGTTGACGTGTTTCCTGAGGCTATATATATAGCGCTTTGAAGCCCGCCAGTACAGTCTAGCTATTTAGTATCAGGCGAAGTCCTGCTCGTTTTTATATTTAATTTGCGCTTTATTAAAGTTGTTGTTGTCGTGTTGCTGTGTTGCTTTTTTCTTCCTGGTGTTCACGGCATTCCAGCAGGGAAGACTGTGACAGTTAGGTTTAGGTTTCGGTTCTGGTTTCGGTAAAGTTTCGGTTTCGGTGTATTTTCGGCAAGGTTTCGGCATAAACCGAAACCGAAACTGCAATAATTTTAAAAGTTCTTCAACGTGTTTTATTGAGTAGTTTAGCTGTGAGTACACGCAGTTTTGGTCTGATGAAAATCCTTTCGTTAAACGAATTGATAAAAGTAACGTGAATACTATTATTTTAGACATGTTGCCATATACAGTTGTTAATGGAGAAGGATTTAAAACCCTAAATTGTGCTGATGGTGATCTCTACGCTATAAGTTGAAATCATCAAAATATTTTTGAACTACGTTAATGCCGGAAACTTACGAAAAAATATGTTTGACTGTGAAAAATTTATTGATGGAAACAACTTGGGTTTCTTTAACAACTGATGTTTGGAGCTCATTGCTCAGTTTCAACGGACATTTTATCCATGGACAAGTTCGTTGCAAAGTAAATTTGTCCGCAATGGAACTAAATGAAAACCACACCAAAGCATACATAGCTTTGAAACTCGACGAAGCAATTACTGAACGAGGTTTTAAAAAAATTCATCTTGAAGTTCGTGATAACGCCGCAATTATGATCTGTTCGATGAGATTTGTAAAAATAGATTACATAGGTTGAATGTAATTATTGAATGATATTGAGTGATTTCATTACTTTTATACACATTTTGAATAAAATAATTATATTTGTGTTATTAATTTGAAAAAAAATACATTGGGAAATTAGCGTCTTGTTTCAATTTTCAATTGCAAAAGTCCTAAAATGATGGTTCGGTTTTGGTCCGGTTTCGGTTTGGGCCGAAACTAAGAGGTTCTGTTCGGTTCTGGTTTCGGTTTCGGTGTAAACGTTTTACATAGTTTCGGTTGCATTTTCGGTTTCGGCGAAACTCAAAAAGTTGGTTTCGGTCTAGCTCTAAATATGGCACAATTGTTTGGAACCCTTATAGAATTGGACTTATCAAGGCTATTGAAAGAGTACAAAGAAGAGCTTCAAAAATACTTCTGGTTGGTAAAGGCTTGAATTACAGTGAACGATTGAAAATTCTCCGTCTGCCATCCTTAATGTCACGCAGAAAAAAACCGACATGATTACAGTTTCTCAACTTTTCAATGAAGATCTTGAAGCAGATTGTTTGAGATTAATCAAAATGTCACCAGTTCTTTATACAAGAGGAAACAGCAGAAAACTAACTTTAAGAAATTTCAAGCAAGACGCTAGAAAGTATTTTTCAGCAACAGCACTGGAACAGTTTGCCCGATAGCATTGTTATGGCAAGAAACGTGCAAGAATTCAAGAATAAACTGGATGATGAATGGGCATCAACTATGTATGAATGGATTATAAAGTGAACTGAAATTTGAATGCATTCCTTTTTGTTATTTTATTTGTTTTTTTTTAACGTTGGATGCGATTTGTTTTCGTCAAGCATTGTTGTAAAGGCAAGAGGCTTTGTTCCTGAGCCTAATAAACTAAACTAAAGATGTTCTCTGCGCACTGGGAGATGTTGCTCTCAAAACATATCCAGAACAAAATAATAGCTATAAAATTGTTTCTGAACACACCACTTTGTTTACAAACATCAACATAAAATATCAAACGCAGTGTTAAAGTATTAACATAAATAAATAAGTAAACGTAATATCGATTTCAGATAACGATTCGTGATTTTAAATCAAAATCGCTCAAAATGTGTCTTAAATCAGAGTCACAAATCAGTATATTTTTTTTGATTTAAATCAAGCTCAAGAATCACAAAAATTGATTTAAATCGTGATTTGTAAATTTTTTGATCAGTGACGTCAATTAGGGAGGGCAGGGGAGGGCCATCGCCCCCCCTGAGTTTTCAGTGGGCCCCCGGCACTAAAGTGGGCCCCACGCAGTTAAGTGGGCCTCGTCACTAAAGTAGGGCCCACGCACTTGAGTATGTCCCAGCCCTTAAATGGTTTCCCCGCGCTTAAGTGGGCCCCGGCACCTAAGTGGGCTCCTCCTGATTTTTAAGTGGTCCTTTCCAGACTTTTCAGTGGGCCCCACGCACTTAAGGGGGTTTCCTGCACTGAAGTGGGCCCCACGCACTTAAGGGGTCCTCGGCAATGAAGTGGGCCCCACGTACTTAAGCCTCTGCACTTACGTTGGACCCCGGGACCTAAGCGGACCCTTCCTGACTTTTAAGTGGCTCTTCTCTGACTTTTCAGTGGGTTTTCCTGCATTAAATTGGCCCCCCGCACTCAAGTGGGTTCCCCGCACTTAAGTGGCTCTCACCCCCGTTTTCACGTAAGCTACCACACTTAATTAGGTCTCCCGCTTTTGAGTAGGCCCCCGCACTTTAGTTGGCCCCGTCATTCAAGTGGGTCCCGTCATTCAAGTGGGTCCCTTTTGAATTTTAACTGGCCTTTCCCAAACTTTTTACTGGCCTTTCACTGACTGTTAAGTATCCCTCCCTGACTTTAATGTGGGCTCCTGGCTTTTAATTGAGCCCATGGTTATTATATGGCCTATATGGGCACCTTTCAGAACGTTACTTTCAAAACTCAAAGACATCATTTAGGGAGGACGGGGCTCTCTGACTTTCATGTAAGCCAATAGTTGAATTATATGGGCCCCTGATGGATATTTGTTCTTTTTGAGTGTTTTTAGTGAGATTTGAGAAGAAAAAAGCAGAATCTTTTGTAATTATATTTATTTGTATGTGGGAAAATGCCGTCCTGGTTATAAAGATGGTTAGCGTTATTCATAGCTTAGCCGAGTAGGCTGTCCATAAAAAATAAAAGAGAGATGAGATGCTAAAGAAACTGGGAAGCTAGATCGTCAACATCATGATGGAGAGGTGTTAAAAAAGTTTTGAACAGTCCAAAGTGGAACAAGATAGGTCACAGATTTTGTATGCATGCATCGATCGTATTTTGTCTAAGTTAAACGTACGATTTACACAGGATAGCGATCTTCTTGCATGACTGATTTCCTTCAATCCGCAATCTGATGATTTCCTCGCTGCAAATCGAATTAGCACACTTGCGAAGCTTAATCCAAATTTGGATATCGACCCTCTCGTGGTTAAAGTTGAATCTAGCACTGCAAAATAGTACGTTTCTTTACTTCAAAATCTTATTCTTAATTTGGAAGACATGCGTTTTCACTAAGCAAAAATGCCAAACGCATTTTGCAATATGATTTGTTTTGCATGGAAAGAGTTAAAACTTATATCTGAACTCGCTGTGGCGATGAACGTTTGAACGATTTGCTCGTATTGGCTATTCTACAAGAAGAGGTTCGGCGAATTGAAGTCGAAAAAGTTATTGACATTTTTTCTAATATGCGTCAAATTACCGTTTACACCAGATTTTCATAGCAATAGCTTTGTTCATAGAGTCACAGCAGACAGCTGGTAATGATTTTATGCTCACTCAGATGCTATGGTATTTAACCTCCCTCCCAGCCATCAAGTTTTTTGGAAGAAAAAATAAAACGAGGGTTTCGAAAAGTGGCTCCAACTACTCCCCCTGGTCATTAGGTATTTTGGGATCAAGAAGCAAAAAATGTTATGCAGGGGGCAGATTTTGTGTTTTGTTCCCGGGCAAAGAAGACCCTAGCTACCCCCCTGAGTGGGCCCCTAAAACATCTTGCCCCCCCCTAAGGTTTTGCTGAAATGAGGTCCATGCCTTTGATTTAAATCATTCCCAACACTGCCCAGGACGAAATCCTCGCTAGCCCCTCTCTCGGCGGACTTGTATTAGGCCATGTACTAAAAGTTTCCAGTTCCCGCGTGCAGCTATGAGGGCGTTGTTAAATTGCTCGTGTCATTAAATCCAAAAAATCCAACGGTCCCAGGCTTACTCCATCTTAACGCTTAGCTATATAGCTATATAAAGGCGCATTGTTAAATTGCTCACGCTAGTGAATCCTGGTGTTAACAGGCGCGGCGCTGGGTGCGGGTCCAGGGGTATAGAATAGATAATTATATATATATTAGGGATGTCACGGGTACCCGAACCCGAACCCGAGTTCGGTACTACCCGGTCTTTTTCTGATACCCGAACCCGAACTCGAACCCGAAAGTGTGAAAATTTGATACCCGAACCCGAACCCGAAAATGTGAAAACTTGATACCCGAACCCGAACCCGAAAATGAGAAAACTTGATACCCGAACCTGAACTCGAACCCGAAAATGTGAAAACTTGATACCCGAACCCGAAAATTCATAAGCCTAATACCCGAACTCGGAGTTGTGAACAAATAAATTTTTTTAGTAAACAAATATTTATTCCAGTTTAAAAAATAACAACACAAACAGAGTTTTCATAACTTTTCTAGTTTATTAAAAATAAAATAGTATTAGGAACCGATGTATTAGTGATTGTGTAAGCTAGACCACTAATCCGTTTGATTATCAGGCGGACCGAGCCACGAACGAACTAAAATAATAAAGCCTCCTTCGGTCGAAGAAATCGCGGATAGCCATGACTCTAAACATTTTACTTCAGTTATATAACCTTATATTTATTCATTCATATACTCAAAGTTGTTCTGATGGTTATTGTAAGGTTTATCGACAGTTGACAGTTAATCGACCTTAATTGAAAAGTCGATTATCCTGCGAAGGAGTCGATAATCCTGCGAAGGAGTCGATAATCCTGCGAAGGAGTCGATAATCCTGCGAAGGAGTCGATAATCCTGCGAAGGAGTCGATTATCCTGCGAAGGAGTCGATTATCCTGCGAAGGAGTCGATTATCCTGCGAAGGAGTCGATTATCCTGCAAGTCGATTAACCTGCGCACGCTTTGCTGTGCATGACAACAAAACGCATCCGCACGGGTCGATATAGGTATAATAACATAAGTGACCATTTGATCTTACTCTTTTTTTTTTTTTTTTTTTTTTTTTTTTTATAATAGTTCATAGTCCTTTACACCAAGTGTTTTAAGACTGAAACGGCTGTGTCAGAAGCACCTAAGTACTTCCAGTCGTGGATCATAATTTGATCCTTTTAATTTTTCCCTCCTCCTTTCTCCAGGCTTGGGACTGGCTTGCAAAAGCAAGGCGGAGTTTTGATCTTACTCAACTCTTTGGTCGATTTAAGGATGGCTGCTTATTCACTTGGTGGTGTTTTTACATAGACTTTATGCTAAACACTACTATATAAGCACTGTACTGCAGTATCAATATTTAAAATATATTAGAAATTTTTCTGAATTAATTAAAAATATATTTGAAAATTTTCTAAATTTTGAATTTAGTTTGAAATTTTTATTTTTTTTATAATTCAGTCGCTAGAGTTACGCGCTATAGGCAAGTTCCTGTATACGCCCACAAGGCACATACAGAAAATAACCATATCACAATCGATTATATAAAAGTGTGTTTTTAAAAAACTTAGTTCTTTGATTCACTTGTTATGCATATATAGCCAAATTACAAAAATAGTCTTGACCAAAATTGGAAAGTATAAAATAATTATTAAAAAAACCCGAAAACCAAGGTTCCGACCAGCTTGACTTAAAGTTTCGTTATAGAATTTTACGACAAAATGTGCTCTGGACAAAATATTGATTAGGAATGAATCTCGCTCAAAAATGTGTTAGAAGGAATATTGATTGAAATTTGTTTGACCCTTTTTTTAATATGTTGAGTGTAAGCGTTTTTAAATTAATATCATTGAAGTGACATGTATTAGTTAATATAGTATTATTCATATTATTTGTTTAAATATACAGCTTATGAGACTGATGATAGGGAGTTGCCATACCATATTTCGAGAAAAAATGAACACGCTTTAAACAACAAATAATTTTATTACATGCTTTAAATGAAAGACAAGCTATACAAAATCAATAAGTGGTCAATATATCTACAATTCTATTGTGAAGCGTCTGAATATCTATTTCTTTTTGTTCAAAAGCTATCCAGAGCTCCCACACTTTCTCGTCTTTTTCCAAACTTAATTTTTTGGTCTGCCTGAGAAGCTGTCCTGTGGCAAGGGAATCTTCTTCTACTGGAATAGCTTGGGCTTTCCCGAAGAGGATACCAACAACTTCGTAGAAGGTTGAACCTACCTTCAAGCTGTTGTTGAGAGAGCTATGCCAACCCTCTACGTCATTGTTGGTTTTGAGTTATCAGCTAGTAAAAGTTACAGCATAAAGAAAACAAAGAAAAGTACTACAGTTAATAGTAGCCTATGCACTATGAATATTCAGTTCTTAATCAATATGAATAATTATAGAGCGACTCCGGTCATTTCCTTTGTGTGCCTTGTGGGCATCTGCAGAAATTTGCCTACGGTCATCTAGCATGTAACTCTAGCGACAGAATTATTAGTCAATAAAAATTACCAACTTTGAATTAAAAATTCAGAAATTGTTTAAATTAATTTAAGATAATAATACTGCAATTATGCTGATATAGTAGTACTTAGCATACAGTCTATGTAAAAACACCACCAAGTGAATAAGCAGCCATCCTTAAATCGACCAAAGAGTTGAGTAAGATCAAATGGTCACTTAGGTTATTATACCTATATCGACCCGTGCGGATGCGTTTTGTTGTCATGCACAGCAAAGCGTGCGCAGGTTAATCGACTTGCAGGATAATCGACTCCTTCGCAGGATAATCGACTCCTTCGCAGGATAATCGACTCCTTCGCAGGATAATCGACTCCTCCGCAGGATAATCGACTCCTCCGCAGGATAATCGACTCCTTCGCAGGATTATCGACTCCTTCGCAGGATTATCGACTCCTTCGCAGGATTATCGACTCCTTCGCAGGATAATCGACTTTTCAATTTAAGTCGACTAACTGTCAAAAAACACAGTTCCCCGTTCTGATATAACAAAGACCCTTTGTTATAAAGATAATCCTAAACTTTAACTGGCAAAGTCTATAAAGGATCTATGCGTCACAGTCATTTTATTGGCAAATGTGTAAGCAAGAACACTAATCCGCCTGATTACCCAAACGGACCGAGCCGCGAAAAAATTAATAAATTAGAATAATTTAAGAGGTAACGTATTATACTAATCGCAAGCCATACAAGTTTTGTATTATCACCTTTACGTAACAAATAACACAAATAGGTCATTTTATTGGTGAGTGTGTAAGCTAGACAACTAATCCGCTTGATTATCTGGCCGGACCGAGCCGCGATCCAACTAAAACAAACAAGCCTCCCTCGGCCAAAGAAATCACATTATTTGGAAAGCTAAAAAAATAACTTGTTAGAGTTTATTCAATACGTGTAATGTCCAATAGATGAATTGATCGCTCTCGTTTGTATATGTATATACACTAGGTAAATTTAAAATCAATCCAGGAATTTGAAATCATAAGCCAGTAAAACTGTGAGGCGCTGGTGGCAGAGCGGTAGAGCGCTCGCCTGTTGATCGTTAGGTCGGCAGTTCAAGCCTCACCTGCGTCACCAGCGTAACTCCCTTAGGCAAGGAGTTCACTCGCATTGCTTTCTCATGTCTATGAAAATAGCGTGTTCTTCGAAGTTTCCGATCCAAAGGAACCTTCGTAAGCGCCTCTGACTTATCTGGCGCTATATAAATTCATTATTATTATTATTATTAGTACCCGAACCCGAACCCGAACCCGGTTTTTTGAAAACTACAAACCCGAACCCGAACCCGAAAACCTGAGTTTCACAAACCCGAACCCGATAACTCGAGTTTTACAAACCCGAACCCGAAAACTCTAGTTTCACAAACCCGAACCCGAAAACTCTAGTTTCACAAACCCGAACCCGAACCCGAAAACTCCAAAAAGTACTACCCGTGACATCCCTAATATATATATATATATATATATATATATATATGGATTATATGATATATTTAAAAATATATATATATATATATATATATATATATATATATATATATATATATATATATATATATATATATATATATATATATATATATATATATATATATATAT
The DNA here is from genome assembly GCA_963978895.1 of Erpobdella octoculata. NCBI lineage: Eukaryota > Metazoa > Annelida > Clitellata > Hirudinida > Erpobdellidae > Erpobdella > Erpobdella octoculata. The sequence goes on along the minus strand of OZ022238.1, from coordinate 39,107,060 downwards.
ATATATATATATATATATATATATATATATATATATATATATATATATATATATATTAGACACAAATCCACAATATTTTATTTTCCCGTGTTAATTGGCTCATTGAGCGGCCGAAACTAAGCTTATTTGGGTTTGTCTAATAACTCGGCCAATTTATCGTGCATTTTAAAATAATTTATACCATTAATTTTGTAATAAAATATATAATTTTTTGAAATATATTAGGCACAAATGCACGTACGTATATTTTCCCTTGTTAATTACCAGGGACTTGGCTCACTAAGCTAACTTCAGGGCCTGAAATTCAGGCACGTAATATTTTTTGCCGTGCTGAACTGCTTAGCTTAATATTTGTCACTTACAAGTTTTTATGTGCTAGTTATAAATGTTTTTTTTATAGTTTATAGTCACTCTTCCGCTCCCGGTCGCTTTTCGGATTTATTTATATATATATATATATATATATATATATACTAGCAGTGCCCGTAGCGGCTTCGCTCGCATGAAATTAGAGAGTTTGAACCGTGCATCCATAGTAGAGATCAATTTTTTAGGTCTCGGCTCGGCCCGTCGACAACTTAGCCCAGCCCGTTTTAAAAACCTAAACTCCTGGCCCGGCACAGCCCGTTTGAATTAGGCCCGGCCCATTCTTACAGGCCTAGAAGTTCTATATACTTGATGAAAAACTTCGGCCCGTCCCACCTTGACTTCAGGTTTGGCCCGGCCCAACTGAAGACCCTAAAATCACTAAAATATCTATATACTTGGTGAAAAACCTCGGCCCGTCCCACTTTGATTTAAAGTTTGGCCTGGCCCGTGTGAAGACTCTAAAACAACGGCTTGGCCAAACCGGTGATAAACTGGACTTAGCTACTTTTAACCGGCACAAAACTTCAAAATACTAATTTTTACATTTGTAGCACTTACAGTTTTTGAGTAGCAGTTATTTTGAAATCAAATAACCTTTATTTCCACCCCACATTTGAGGTCCTGGAAACCAAATTTTTAAAAAATGTTGAAACACTTATATCATTATTTTTTGAGTAAATGCTAAATACTAATTTTGACATCTGTAGCATTCACAGTTTTTGAGTAGCAGTTACTTTAAAAACCAAAGAAACCTTTTTCCACCCCACATTTGAGATCATGAAAACCAAAATTTCATATATCCTTATTTTTAGAGTAGAAACTAAATACTAATTTTTACTTTTGTAGCCTTTACAGTTTTTGAGTAGCAGTTACTTTAACCACCAAGTAACCCAATTTTCCACCCCACATTTGAGGTCCTGAAAACCAAATTTTCAAAAAATAGTGAAACACGTATATCATTATTTTTAGAGTAGAAACTAAATACTAATTTTTACTTTTGTAGCATTTACAGTTTTTGAGTATCAGTTACTTTAAAAACCAAGTAATCCTATTGTCCAGCCCAAATTTAAGGTCCTGGAAACCAAATTTATAAAAAAAATGGTGAAACACGTATATCTTTATTTTTAGAATAGAAACTAAATACTAATTTTTAAATCTGTGGTATTTACAGTTTTTGAGTAGCAGTTACTTTAAAAAACAAATAACCCTATTTTCCACCCCACATTTGAAGTCCTGGAAATCAAATTTTCAAAAAATGCTAAAACACGTATTTCATTATTTTTGGAGTAGAAACTAAATACTAATTTTTACTCCTGTAGCATTAACAGTTTTTGAGTAGAAGCTACTTTAAAAACCAAATAACCCAATTTTCCAACCCACATTTGAGGTCCGGGAAACCGAATTTTCAAAAAATGGTGAAACACGTATCTTTTTATTTTTCAAAAAGAATCTATAAACAAAATTTCAAAATCTTCTCATTTTTGGTTTTCGAGATATACATTGTTTTAGAAAAAAGTTTGTTTTTCAGTTTTTTCCCCTCAGGAGCAAAATTTTCAAAAATCCTTTCTTAGCGGATGTTTACGCTATAAAAGTAATATAAGTTCCAAATTTCACGTTCCTAGGATGAGGCGTTTGAGCTCAGCGTTGATTATCAGTCAGTCATCTGTCAGTCAGTCAGTCAGTCAGGACATGTTAATAATAATAATAATAATAATATATTTATAGAGCGCCAGGAAAGTCTGAGGCGCTTACGAAGGTTCCTTTAGACTAATATTGAAATAATGAGTCTTAAGTTTAGATTTAAAAATTTTGACGTTTGGAGAGTTTCTAATATCTGGAGGAAGAGAGTTCCAAACAGCTGGGGCAGCGTGGCGAAAGCCACGCCTAGAGATTTTGTTGATTGTAGTTTTTTGTAGAAGATGAAGGGAGGATGTAGAGCGAAGTTGTTTAGAAATAGATCTTGCAGTTATGAGTTTGTGTAGGTATATAGGAGATGAAGTGGCAAGGGTTTTGTAGGTTATGAGTGCTATTTTGAAATGGATGCGATAGGGGATAGGTAACCAGTGTAGTTTGGCGAAGAAGTTGATGGCAGGTTGATGGACTGAGCTAGGGATGTTGAGAGCTACTTTGGCAGCACGCTTCATGATTCTTTGGAGACGACATGTTTGGTGAGCTGAGATGTTGTAGAGAATTGAGTTGCAATAGTCAATTCTAGATAGTATGAGACAGCGAATGAGCATACTAGCGAGCTCAGTAGTGAGAAGTGGTCTAATGTGACGTATAGCTCTAAGGTGGTGATTGCATGATTTGATGATAGATGAGATGTGGTTAGAAAATGTAAGTTTGTTATCTAAAAATACGCCTAGAATTTTAAGAGAAGGCGAAACATTAACGGATTCTGAGCCCAAATGTAACGATGAGAGATGTGAAAGTGAGTTGATTTGATGAAATGATCCGAGGAGAGATATCTCGGTTTTAGTGGTATTAAACTGAAGGTTATTTTGCAGAAACCACATTTCAATGGCGTTGATGCAAGAAGTGAGTATTTGGATTGTGGAAGAGTAGTGTTTAGGAGTGAGCGATATGAAGAGCTGCGTGTCGTCAGCGTAATGATGATAACCTAAGTTGTGCGAAGATATTAAATCGCTGACAGGTGATATGTAAGTTGTGAACAGAAGAGGACCTAGAACACTACCCTGGGGTACTCCATGAGTAAGTTTGACAGAAGGTGATGAGAAATTACCAAGTTTGACAAATTGAGAGCGATCAGTGAGGTACGAGGAAAGCCATGATAGAACGGTTCCATCGAGTCCAAAATCATCTTTGAGACGCTTTAGTAAAATACCATGGTCGATGGTATCAAAAGCAGCAGATAAGTCAAGACCAGCAATGAGAGTGGCCTGTTTAGAGTTGCAGGCATTGAAGACATAGTCGAGAATGTGCAAAAGAGAAGTTTCCGTGGAATGGAAACGTCTATAAGCTGATTGAAATGGGGTGAAATTATTGTTTGAAGTGATGTGTGGTTGAAGCCGTTTTAGTGCAAGCCGCTCAATGATTTTAGAGATCGTTGATAGATTGGATATAGGGCGAAAATTTGCCGGGTTATCAACATCCAGGTTTGGTTTTTTGAGTAGCGGAAGAACTTGGGCTATCTTAAAAGAATCTGGACAACTTCCTTCAGCAAAAGAAAGATTGGCTAGAGTTGAGATGGCAGGAGCGAGAAAGTTAGAAGAATGAAGAAGGACCTGATGTGGAAAAGAATCAAGAGGAGAGGTTTTATTGCAAGTAGATCTGATAATAGAGATAACCTCTAATGGGGTTACTTCAGGGAAAGAAGAAAGTATACTATTCGAGTTGTCTCTAAAAACATTAGAATCATGAGAGCTTGTAGACACAGAAAGGCGTTGCTTGATGTTTTGGTGGATGGTGTTGATTTTATCGATGAAATAATTGTTGAAGGAGTCAACAAGTAATTTGCACTCATCGTCAGTGAAATTTTGATGATTATTGTTGTGGAGAAGTGTATTTAAGTTGCGCCACAAAAAGCGTGGATTAGCTGAGGAAGAGCTCAGTTCTGTTCGCAGAGCGTCAACTTTAGAATTGACAATGGCCATTCTAGCTAGTTTTCTAGCATTTTGAAATGCCAGCTTGTTCGCCTGCGAGCAGTCTCTATGAAAGCGTCTTTCCATTTTGCGCATGTACCTTTTCGCGCTTGTGGCGGCGTCTGAAATTTCTCTTGGTGGTTTCTCAACATTCCTTCTGAGTGTGATGTGGCGGATGGGAGCGTGTTTGTTGAGTACGTGTAAGACGGTATTGTTGATATGTTCGGCGAACTTGTTTGCTGAGAGGTTGTCTGAGACTAATAATGTTGAGTTGGCAAGGTCGGTGTTAAAGGAGGACCAGTCGATCGAACGCAGATTGCGAAAACTAGATGATATGGAGATGGGACGAGGTTTCGAAATGGAGACGAGAGCAGTGGCTAGGTAATGATCTGAGTATGACAGAGTCTGTGTGGTGACATTTGAGATGAGATCGGGAGCGTCATGGTGCGTGATGAGCAAGTCAAGAATATTGCCCTTGAAATGTGTTGGGGAGTTGATGTGTTGAATTAAGTTGAACTCATCGATAAGTTCTTGCAAAGCTGGGTCGATGGGTGATGAGGATGCAGGGCAATTGAAATCTCCGCAGATGATGAAGTTATTGCTGTGTGAAAGAAGAAAGTCGATGAGTGCGCTTAATTCGCAAATGAAATTTTTGCCAATTGGTCCAGGTGGTCTATAAATAACGAGAATGCGAGTCCGTCGTTTCAGGTTAGGGATGTCCACGATTAGATGCTCAAACTCTGACGTGGTAGGGTGAGGTACCTGCAAGCAGTGAAAACCGTTGCGGTAAATTAACGCAATACCTCCTCCTTTTTTGTCGTCGTATGAGCCTCTATGTTTGTGGATGACGGAGAAACCAGGTGGTGCAATGTCGTATTTAATGGCGTTTGGCGCATCGGAGGTTATCCAGGTTTCTGTTAAGCACAGCATATCCAGGTGTTCATGGTCAATTGTGTCATGAATCAGAGCTGCTTTACGAACCGCCGACTGAGAATTAAGCGCGCCCATTTTTATTTCATTGCTAACAATATGCGGACTTATCGACTCTCTCCTGTTGTTGGAACCGGGCTTCCAAATTCTATTTATGAACAGCTTGTTGCGAAGGGGTTTGGTGATTGAGAAGCTAGTGCTCTCCCTGATACGCAGCAGTTGCTCGGAGCTGTATGTAGTCCGGTTGTAATTGTTTACAAGCATAGCAGTGGGCGATAACTCGATCGGCGAAAAGATTAAAATAAACGCAATATAAAACTCCCAAAAGCAGATAAATAAATTCAAATAGAAGTATAAAAAATTTGATCTAAAATAGACGACTAGTTATGGAGAGATTACAAATTATATGGGAACCTTCGAAAACACGCTATTTACATAGACGTGAACAACACGTTCTTTTATATATATAGATATATATATATATAATATAGTAGACCACGTCACTGCCTGTTTAATGATTCTGTAACGCTTATATATATAAATATATATATATATATATTTATATATGTATTTATATATATATATATATTTATATATGTATTTATATATATATATATATTTATATATATTTATATATATTTATATATATATATATATATATGTATATGTGTATATATATATATGTATATGTATATATATATATATATGTATATGTATATATATATATATATATATATATATATATATATATATATATATATATATATATATATATATATTTATTAGTTTTGTTTTTCCTATTATTTAAGTTCAGCTTTTAATAATTGAAAAATAAAGTATATTTGTTTAAACAAAATGTCTCTTAATATGAATGACGACAAAGATCCTGTGTCGAGAAAACGGCGTCTAGCTAAAGAAAGGCAACAGAGATATCGCGCAAGACAAACTCCACAATCAAAAGCAAATATTCGAGTTTTAGATGCAGAAGCTCATCAACAACGCACTACACAAATGTCTGTTGAGGAATTGCAAATTTGTCATGCTTTTCATGCCGCATCACAACAACGTTATGTCTATCGACTTACTCCTCAACATCTAGAAGCTTTTCACACTTCCATTGCTGCCTCACAACGTCATCGAATTGAGCAAATGTCTCCCCATGAATTGCAGTTACATCGAGAAACCAATGCTGCCAAGGAACGCCATCGAGTTTTGCAAATGTCTCCCAATGAATTGCAACTACATCGAGAAACCAATGCTGCCTCGCAACGCCATCGAGTTGAACAAATGTCTCCCAATGAATTGCAGCTACATCGAGCTGCTAATGCGATCTCCCAACTTTTAGCATGAAATCGTGTGAGTGAGGCAGTTCGTAACGAAGCAATTAACTTCAACGAAACTCAATTCGATCAACATGATTGTGGTGAATTTGATGTTTTATGTACTTCATGTCGATCAAGAAATTTTGCTGCAGAGCAACCATCAAATGGACTATTCACTTCATGTTGTCGGGCTCTTGAGGTATTTTTTATATAAGGCATTTTTCTTTTTGCAGCACTTCATGAGATTTGGCGTCATCCAATCCTTATCAAATCTAGCAGGACCACGAGTGTATTTAACCAGTGGAAAACACTTGTTATATATTTCGAGATACTTATTAATGAATAATGAGTAAGCAGAGGACGCATCACCACCATCGGCCATCCCAATCACCCCAGACCAGTCCATCTCACCCAACATCTGTTCAAACATCTCTTTCTGTCTCAGGCTGGTCAGCCTTCTAAATGAAATCTGATCTCTTTCAGTATTGGTGCGAGGTGCGAGATCAGTTGACAAAAAATCGGAAGATGATCAGAGATATCATCAATCACAATCCTAGCAATAGAATGTTGTAAGGGGTAGTTTGCTGAATACTTGATCCGCTCATCAATAAAAAATCCAACTCCACCACCTCTTTTCATGTCTCGATTTTGGAACACGAAGTGGAAACCCGGTATTTCTATGCCTTTAGACGAATTTTCATCCAACCAAGTTTCTCTGACCGCCAAAATTCGAGCTCGACTTTGGCGAAGTAGTATCGTTAAATCGTCTAATTTGTTTTTCATACTCCTGCAATTAACGTAAAGGAAAGAGAAAAATTCACGAGGCAGTTGATTGGTCAGGTCATTTAAATCTTTTGGAGAAACATAAATGCTGGTGTCTTCATACATTGAACGAAATAAGTTGTCATCCGGATCAATACCAGAATCAAATAAAGAAGAATTATCTTCAAACCTCTCAAAACCAAAACAAATTTCTTCTTTAACGACAGAATCCATTGGATGAAATCAATAGTTTTCAACCTCCTCCAGACTTAGAACTCGGGTGGGCCTGTCAGACTCAGCCCGCCTGACAAAGACCGCACCATTCCAGGTCCAGATGGAAGCAATTCTCTTTTCTTTAAGAAGTTTTCTACCCTTTGAAAAGATGTCGGCATTTTTTTTGTAAGGTGTTCGTTTATATAAACTTTTTGCGCAGTGTCTTGTTTTCGTAGTAATCTCCTTAATTCATAGATCCTATCTCTGACAAGCCTGGAGGCGAATGTAACCACAATTGGCCGAGGTGCGTTCTTTGGACCCGGTACGCGAAATCCAGCAGTGATGTCACGCTCTGAAATTTCGAGGTCCAACTTTTTCTGACAACATTCTATCACAGCCTTCACCTTATCTTGCCGTGAAGATGGCCTTTGACCTCCCCCATCTTTACTGGCAACAGAGGCTGCTTCTGCGTAAGATGACTCGGGTACACCGTGGAACACAAGATTGCCGCTCCTCATCTGGGTCTCCAATTGATCAACTTTGAGTTGTAGGGTACGATTCTCCTCGGTTAGGAATTTGAGCCTGTCAACAATAGGTTTGATCTCATTCTGAAGGGTCTTTGTTACCAGCTCCATCATTGATTCCTTCAACATCTCTCTGATGCTCGACTCCAGATCAGGTAGTATCTTACCTTTAATTTTATCTGCCAATGACTCGATGGTTTTATTTTCTGTTAACAAATCCATGTCGCAAAGTGGGAATTTTCGTCGCAATGTCGCGACGAAAATGTACCCTGCGACGAAACGGCTTTGCGACGAATGGGCTAGTATCCGGCTGGGACATTATATAATTAGATAAAAAAAATAACATAAAAAATACAAAATTGAATTAATAATTTTATGTTGATATCAATATTACATTATCAATAATGCCTAAACCACTTAAGCATTGATATAAGTTTAAACTCCTAGAAACTCATGCTTGTTTACAAACATTATAGCGGGATCGTATCTTATTATACGAAAAGATGGAGCCGCTTTTGTTGGCTTCGGCTGGTGAACGAGTTAAGTTATGGGAGTCGAATGAGCATGGATCGAAATTATTCAACGATCAGCTGTCGTTTTATGATAAGGGCGTACCATCTGTTTGTTGGGCTCCCGACAATTCGGTATGTTTACTTTTTTTTTACTTACAACCTAATTTTTAAACCACTTCTTAAAATGAAAACTTTTAACTTTAAAAAGACGTTAATCTTCTATGAGATTTTTAAAATGAAAGCTTTTAACTAGTATAGCGTCCTTGCCTGATTTCGATACTGAAACCAGCTAATTACCGCGTTCATAAAATTAACAACAGAATAACAATAAATAAAACACATTAAAAAGAATATTTGGACAGAAAAACTCTTTAAAAGTCACATTTAACAAATAAATATACTTAGCAGTTGCCGATACGCGAAGTGATACAGTTATAAACACAATTGTAATGAAAAGTAAAAGGACAAAAGGTGAATGAAGTTAGCAACGAAGCGGGAAACGATGTCTATTTTCACTCCAAATCGCAACAAATTAATTGAATAAAAAATAAACTAAAATTGTCCGCCCCTTCAAACAAATGTTTTCTTGTAGAGAAATATCAGCTTGATTAAACAGTGCAAAAATTATTTTGAAATATTTATTGACACTTTATGAAAAATGCCTTCCACGACTTGACCTTACAAATATGTTACCGACACAGCCAATCAGAAACAAATTAATCCAAACAAAAATAAAATTATCCGCCCCTTCAAACAAATGTATTCTTATAGAAAATTTAACATTGAATTCAAATATCTAATTACATTTTACACTTTCCTAGTGACAAAAAATAATAAACGTCATTTACAGAAATGCTTCCGCTTTCAATCGATCCGAATCGCCACAAATTAATTAAAAAAAAAACTAAAATTGTCCGCCCCTTCAAACAACTGTTTTCTTGTAGAGAAATATAAGCTTGATTGAACAGTGCAAAAATTATTTTAAAATATTCATTGACACTTTGTGAAAAATGCCTTTCACTACTTGACCTTACAAATATGTTACCGACACAGCCAATCAGAAACAAATTAATCAAAAAAAAAAATAAAATTATCCGCCTCTTCAAACAAATGTATTCTTATAGCAAATTTAACGTAGAATTCAAATATCTTATTACATTTTACACTTTCCTAGTGACAAATAATAATAAACGTAATTTATAGTAATGCTTCCGCTTTCAATCGATCAAAGCCCACACGAAAATATATTAATTAAAAATTCAATTTGCATTTCCGCTCAAACTGCTAATGGAATTCTTATAGAGAAATATAAGCTTGATTGAACAGTGCAAAAATTATTTTAAAATATTTATTGACACTTTGTGAAAAATGCCTTCCACGACTTGACCTTACAAATATGTTACCGACACAGCCAATCAGAAACAATTTAATCACAAAAAAATAAAATTATCCGCCCCTTCAAACAAATGTATTCTTATAGCAAATTTAACGTAGAATTCAAATATCTAATTACATTTTACACTTTCCTAGTGACAAATAATAATTGCCGAAAATCGTTGCCCAAAGCGTTGCTAACTTCCTGGAGCTAAAGTAAAGATAAACTATTAGTTAGTGGAACTAGTTAGTTTTAAGATTTATCAAATAAAATAGTTGATATTTAGCATACACCTAGTATTTAAAAATCTTAAAATTAGCTTTCTAAGAGAAATCAGAAGTGTAAAATTATCTCTGATATAGATATATTTTTTAAGAAAGTTTTAATATGTTATCAATATTTAAAAGTTAATTTAAAGAATTACTTTATTTTATTTTTTTTACAGCATATAGGCATTTCCGACATGCGTGTGAAGTTAGCCTCGAGGCTGGCAATGCTAATTAAAAAAAAAAAATTGCTTGCCCTGGGGCTATGCTATACATTGTTGGATGGGGTCTAAAAAATGAAATTGAATAGTATATTTGGATTGTCTTCGGTTCAACAAATAAAAAAGTTATAAGCGAAAAACAACGATTTTCCGCCGAAAATTGCATAAATTCAACATTGGCTCTTCTTTGAAAAAATCGAATTTGTTTTAAACTGCTGCCCTGGGTATATCCGAGACGCTTGTTTTTAGATAATTCAATATCAAATCCAACAATATAACTTTCGCTTCTCAAAGTTAATAAATAAAAAAGTTATCGAATAAAACGTCGGACCATATACCAATTTCTTCGAGCAAATCGAAACATAAACAGACGCTGCGATTGGACAATCGAGTCTAGCTCACTGTGGCTAATTATGCAAAATATTCAAAATATGCAAAGTGGCTACTCGTTAACACCTCCTGCGTATTCTAACGAAATTCAGTGAAAATTTTATTTTTAAGAAAATCTATTGAAGTTTACGATTACAAATTTTTATTAATGAAAAATTTTGTTAAAAAAATTAACTATTTAATAAAATCTAAGCATAGCATGCAAGTGAAATGTTTCGTTTTAAACTCTTCCTATGAAAACATTAAAAATGTGCATTTTTGGTGAACCCACCTTCTACACTTTTCGCACTCCACCCAGTCCCCACCTGCACCCTCTCCACCGTTCCCGCAATACAAACAATAGTTTGTCATGTTGTCCGATGCCAGCTGGATTTCTTTTAACCACTATCTGGATTAAAAGAACCACTCAGATCTTCTCCACGATCCAGTTTTCTAATGAAAACGCCTACAAAAATACCACAATTGTAGGCATCATTCTGATGCTTAGTCACGGGTGGCTTTTTAATGTTTAGACGTGATGGATTTATAAAAAAAGCATTATTTTTCAAAAAAAAGTTTGTTAGAATACGCAGGAGGTGTTGACGAGTAGCCACTTTGCATATTTTGAATATTTTGCATAATTAGCCACAGTGAGCTAGACTCGATTGTCCAATCGCAGCGTCTGTTTATGTTTCGATTTGCTCGAAGAAATTGGTATACGGTCCGACGTTTTATTCGATAACTTTTGTATTTATTAACTTTGAGAAGTGAAAGTTATATTGTTGGATTTGATATTGAATTATCTAAAAACAAGCGTCTCGGATATACCCAGGGCAGCAGTTTAAAACAAATTTGATTTTCTCAAAGAAGAGCCAAGGTTGAATTTATGCAATTTTCGGCGGAAAATCGTCGTTTTTCGCTTATAACTTTTTTATTTGTTGAACCGAAGACAATCCAAATATACCATTCAATTTCATTTTTTAGACCCCATCCAACAATGTATAGCACAGCCCCAGGGCAAGCAATTTTTTTTTTTTAATTAGCATTGCCAGCCTCGAGGCTAACTTCACACACGTATTTCCGACACGTTTTAGCAAACTGCATGTCAATGTGGAGCGGTTGACGCAACGCCTATATTTTAGTAACAAAATCATTTAATTATTAGTTTTAAGTTTATAATGTTTTTTTTTAATTTGATTTTTATTAAATATTAAATATTTTTTATTTTCAATTATTTCTTTGAACGTTTTACTTCTGGCCAGTTCTGGCGCTACTGACAATAGATCTTTACCGGGAACTACTTAGCTGCCAGAGCGTCTTTTAAATGTTGCTAAAATGTTATGTTAATATATTTTTAAATGTGTTTCTGTTTCAATTAGTCTTTTATTGTATTTTCACTGTTATTTAAGCTAAAATACCGGTTAATTCACAGTAAAATTTACTTAGGATGCTATACTAGAAGAGTACCAAAAAAAGACAAGAAAAAATGTAGAGCCCATGAAAAAAGGATAAATCAAAATTTGCCGTTCCCATCACTAGTTAAATTTTGTACTAGTTTTCATCGTAGGAATAAATTATTCTTGCTATTTTAACTACTATAAATATTATGTGAAGCTTTTTGATTAGATTTCTAAACAAAATTGAGCTTTTTGCTGTTATTATAAAGGTTTGTGAATATATTATTAATTATTACTCAGTTCTGTATCCAGCCTGTAAGAATTGTAATTTTGTTTATGGATTTTATTAGTTTCTGGCAGGCTTTTCATCTACAAGTACTAATTTGGTAGTTCGAATTATTACCACAAATCCTGGCGATGAAATAATTGTTCCTTTTGAAGAAGCTGTGAGTTTTTTTATATATGGATTCCAAACGATCGAAACTGGTTGTTATTAAGCTGGTCACATGTTTTTTTTTTGCAGAATGGAAACACTTGCTTGACTATCAATTTACAATCAAATACAGTGGCCACGGGAAGCAAAAGTGGACTTGTACACATATGGGATTTGAAAAATAAAAAACTCAAACATACTTACAAGGTATTTGCATTATACAAATTCATGAAAATACTTTTGAAGTATGTTCTGATAGACGTTTACCCCATTAAGTACGTTTAAGAAAATTTTAATAGAGTTAATGCCATTATTATATAAATGTACACTTTAAAATTGGCAGAAATTACCTTGCAGTATAAACTGCTTACAATACAATCACGATGACAGCCTGATTGTTTCTGGCTGTGACAATGGGAAAGTCGTTTTCTTCAAGAGATCATTAGTTACATCGCTTCCTGTTGTTGATGTTTTGGTTAGTTTTAATATCATTTAGTTGGAATTATTTCTACTTCATATGAATGGATAGAAATTTATTGTGTACAAATGTTCAAAATTTTTAGTAATTTTTAGCTAAGGTTTTCAGATAATGCAACTTGTTGAACATGTTGTATGATTCATTCACTATTATATAGCTTAGTAAAATCCTGCACAACATTAAAATGTGACAACCACCTTTGTCTTAAAATTTCTATTTTCATTAATATATATATATATATTATTATATATAATAGTCCAACTCCGCCTCTTTAATTCGAGCCAGTCCCAAGCCTGGATAAAGAAGGAGGGACAGTTGAAAAGATCAAATATGATCTATGACAGGAAGTACTGATTTCTGAAATTTGCCTCGAATTAAACGATACGATATGAGACGCCTCGAACAATAACGATACGATACAATATCGGGATCTCGATCAATTTAATTAAATGATTTTACTTGCCGATGAAAAAAAAATTAAAATTATTTTTTCAAGTAATTGAAAAGTAGAAAACCTTCTAGCACACCAAAAGAACGACATTTTTAGGCAATTCAATAGTGAAAGTGGAAAAACCAATGGAGATAGAAATAGATTGCAGATTACTGATTTTGAGATTACTAGATTACTAAGATTAAATTAAAATGATACTGTTTCCCGCAGTCTTTGCATCTGGCAAGATTTACTTCTACATCCTTGTCATTGACTTTCTGCGTGACCATCTCTTCCTCAAAGTACTCCCAGATTTGACCCCGGTGACACGGCATGATAATGATGACAAACACGAGAAAGTGCCTCTATGCAAGAATTAAGAAAGTGAAAAAAAACCCAGCGTGTTTATTTATAGGCGATGGCGAATGCGGTTAGCAGCAATAGCAAGAAAGAAGCTGAGAAAGTTTCGAATTCCAGCTGCAGACGATACGGGCTACGGCACTGTCGTGCACACTACAGGTGGCACACACATACTCACACACAACCAAGAATATCATCGAGATTATAAAGATATATCTTAGATGAGCTACTATTACGGTCAATTACGGATATCGAAACATTAAAATAATCATTCCAATTCTATGTAACAAATTTGAAAAAATAAGTTTATGAAACAGACTAAACCAAAACCTAAACATAGAATGATCATTACTATTACATTACTCATTATTCTCATTAATAATAATAGTCATCGATGTCAGCGAGTACGATTGCCTTGTAGGGCTTGTAGTATCAGTAGTATGCAGAGCTCGACTAGCAGCCTAAGAGGAGCGTGGCTTTTTTGCTGCCGGTTCCCAGACTAAAAATAGTAAATAATGGGGCTACAGGCTGTCTGGAAAACCGAATTTAAAGTGGGGATGATAATAGTTATAAACTTCTGTCAATAGGTAGATTAATTAATCAATGTTGATGAATCAATTGCAAATATTCACAGTTGTGACAATTGTTAATTAAATATGTATGACTTTCGTTATTTATTGGAAAATATTTTTAAAAAATCTCGAGATTTTATTCGGGGACGAAATTTTAAGTATCGCTAATTATATCGATACGAGACTTCTTCCGCAGGCTGTATCGTTTCAATGGCGATACGGGATCTCCCGTATCGTTTTAAAATCTTGATTGAATTCGAGATAACGATATCGGGACGCAGATGCTTACTTCCTACACAGCCATTTCAGTCTTAAAACACCTGGTGTAAAGGACTATAAACTATTATATAAAAAAATATATATATATAATAGCCCATGTTTGTGTAAGACGTTTTTGTGTGATGATCTGCTATCTATGGCAAATTAATTTTTATATAATAAATAATTATATAAATACATTTTTATATAATTAAATAAATTTAAAATATGTACTTTACTTAAATTAATTCAAAATATAAAAATTTATTAATTATTATTAATTAATTAAAATAAATAACAAAATAATTAATAAACTTATATTAATCCAAAAAATGTATCCAAAGCTCATCGTAATTTTAAAACATCCGTCCTTGGGACGGGCAAAACCACTAGTTAATATATATTTTATGACATTCATTCATCTTTGTGTCATTTCTTCTGTCTATTCCCTATGCACTGACAGTTGAAAGCTTTATAAGAAAATTTTTTTATTTCCAGTAGACTTTAAGTTCTTTAGAATTTATGCCACTTTAAAAAAAATTTTAATGGAAAAATGAATTAAGTTGATTCAAACTAAGAGAGTTTGTATAATAATTTATCCCACATGTTAAATATCATTCCAAAGGTTTTTTTAGGCATCCCTCATCTACTACTCCTTGTATTCTTATTTTAAAAGTTAGTTGAATTATTATATTCAGGCTGTCAGGGATATAAAGTTTAGTCGTTTCAATGTCAACTTACTCGCTGCATCGTGTGACGATGGTTCAACGTACGTGATCGACGTTATTTCTCAAAAAGTTCAACATTCTTTCCACGCTGCGCATGGAGCTCCTGCAACTTGCCTTACGTTTTCGCCAATTAATAAAATGCTCATGCTTACTGCTGGGCTGGATAAGAAGATCGTGTGTTATGATGTTGTCTCAAAAAAGTTGGTTTGATTGTTATATATTTGAGCCTTTGGTTTGCAATAATTTACTTTAATTATTATTTGAAAAGATTATTATTTATTTGAATATAATCGGGGTCATCAATGGAAGCAGTTTGTCAGTCTTTTGTTTTAAAATTTCTCCAGACTTGTCTCGTCCATAATCGTAGACAGTCCGCTGATGTCAATGGATATTCACAACAATGGTTCACTAGTTGCCGTTGGAAGTAGCAAAGGAAAAATTTATTACTATGATCTGAGAAGCTCTTCAAAGCCTATGCATCAATGTGATGCTCATACTTCTTCTGTACATTGTTTGTCATTTCAGAATAAAACAACTCGAGTTTGTACTGATTTTGCTTTCTTTTATTTATTTATTATTTTTTTTATAAAAATTATTTGTTTAAGATTTATTAATATTATTACTATAAATTATTTGCTTGTAAAATACTTATTTTGTCTTGTAATTTTTTGTTGGCCAAAATAGCTGCAAGATGCAGCTAAAAACTCATCTAAAACTAGGAACAAGCCACTGCATGTTGAGAAGACAACTGATGAACTTGCAAGTCCCTGCAATTCAATTGAGAAGACATCTCTTAACGGTATGTTTTAACTCCAGACATTTTTTTTTTTCGAAATAAATTATTATAGTAAAGCAAAATTTTATATTTATTTGAAGAAAATTTTGACGGTGCATTCAAATCTAATGACGTTACAATACCAAGCATATTTTCACCATGTAAGGGCGAAGGTAGTGTTATGTTTCAATTCTTTAGGCATTTATAATTACAGTGGTGCTTCACTGAATTTACCTGGTTTGATGTTCCTGATTTTTTTTGGTATATCATTTCTACTACTCTTAAAAAAAATGAATGTTCTATAAAAAAAAAATGTATCCTTAAATTTTCTTGTTATTTGTCATTCTGGGGGGATTTCATTCTTGTTCTGCAAGGCACCATTGTAACGTTAAACTAAAATTTGTTCATGTTTTGAATTCTTTAAAAAAATTTCAAATAACAAATTTGATTTGATTTGTTTATGTTTGAAATTAATCAGGCACCGGACCAAAAAGTTATTTGTCGAAGCAGAGTTTGGACAGATTTTTGAATGGCACACTATTGGATGAATCTGGCAGAATTTCAGGAATTCCATGTGAGTAAATCTTTTGGCTGTATGGTATTTTGTTGCAAGTAGATTGAAATTTTCTATACTCAAATTTTATATGCACAAAAAGTGTCTATTAATAATGTCACACAGGTGCTATGTCAATGCAGATGGTCTTGTGACATACTGCTATGCCTGTGTAGATAGTTGTGTGACATACTGCCATGCCTGATTAGATAGTTGTGTGACATTCTAATTTTTATGTATGTGTAGATTGTGTTATGGAATGTTAGCTGGTTTGTTATTTCTTCTTTAAGTTAATTTAAACTTTCATTGCTTCAGCTGAAATATTTTCTCCACTTACCGGTACCGGATCAAGCAGTGAAGCCACTAAAGATAAAACAGATCTATTAAATTTTGATGATCTTGATGAAAAGGTTATTCTTCTAAAATCATTAGTCAAGTGATACATAATGGTCTTTTAATAAATAATATTGAATATTTCAGATGGTCCAAACTCCACATAAATTGTCCTATACTGGGATCTTTTCAAGTAAGCCTAGTTTTAAAGTGACTTGTATTGCATTTCTTCTCTATATAAATGTACAAGGGATTTGTTAAGCACTCATTAGCCAGGTCACCCTAGCGATTTTTTACTTGTGAAATAAAAGGTTACCTCAGCAGTTTTTAAAGCCTTTCCTGCACTGTATATGGATGCTGGCAGTACTTTAATTGCCGATTTTTCTGTCCACAGGCCTTGGTCTTGTCATTAATATTTTCAACCTAATCTTTAACTTTTTCAGGCCCATATATACCGGTTACCAGTCAGGAAAACGTTCACACAAAAGTCTGTTTGACTCAGACTCCTGATCCTCCAGTCAACAAACACGAAAATAAATTGTCTTCAGAACGTCAGCAAGATGTGGAAAAAATTACAGCTAAAATGATTAATGAAAGGATTGAAGCTGCTGGTGCTTCATCTGGACAGATGTTTTCTGCTGAATCACTTCCTGTGGAATTGTTTAGAAGACTTGTCAGAGAGGAGGTGGAAGATTGTTACGAAAAACAGCACCGCAGTTTAATCCATCTTCAAATTGAGATGAATAAGAAGTTTTATGATCAGCAGGTTTTAAACTATTTTTATAACGACATTTCTACTGTAGCCCTAAGCAGTTTGAAATTTGTGTACCTGCAAAGCGCAAAAACCGCGGTGTTTTCTCTTTAACAAAACCGCAGTTGCCGGAGGGGGAACTGCACCTGCATGTTGTTTAACAGACATTCATTTATATTGCTCTCCCGGCCGCTTTCCAGTTCCCGCTTGCTCTCCCATTCCTGGTCACTTTTCTGCTTCCGGTCGCTTTCTCGCTCCTGGTTGCTTTACTGTGAATCCTGTAAACTGCAAGCGGTTTTCAACTGCAAAATTTAAACCTCTTAGGTTTCTAATTTCTACTGTATAGTTTCTAACAGAAGGAACAATACTTCTGACTGCTTTTCTGTTAATGTTTATGACAGGCTTTGAACCGCCTGAATAACATGCAATGCCTAATTCAATATGCCTTTATTTCATATGAAGAAAAGTAGTTAATTTATGGTATTTGTTTCTCATTGCAGGAAATGTTAAAACAGGTTCTACAGCCCAATTCTATTAATTCAGAGTTAGTCAATGAGGTGCGTTATTTAAAAGAAGAAAACGAAAGACTTAAACGAGACTTAAATCTTTGCTAACATACCGAAGTATTAATAATATTATACTTATTTTTATTATTTGTTGGTGTACAGTTATTGATAGGGGGTGTCTCGGTTAACATGTTTGTGTGTTTGTGTTGTGTATGCTTGATAGTGAAGAGATGTGTTTAGGTCATGTGATTCATTGTGTGTTTGTGAGCGTTTACCTGTAGGTTATAGGGCCTAACGTGGTGTGTTGAGTATTGTGGCCGTCAAAACCACCCTGGACAAAAAGCCTTTGACACAATAACTGCCGCCATAACAGCTTCCGAAAAACACCAATAATACAAGAAGCCAATGTCACAGTCTGTCAACTTTCTATCAAGAAGTCATTGTAACTTGAACTTCTAGTTACTTATAGTCAGGCCCAGACTGAGCCAGGTCGACTTTTGGAGGAAAATTTGATAAGGTTTCATTCCCAGTCTGTTTCCATGGGCCAAGATTTCTCTACACCAGGTAGACCGAGTGGTAGTCAGTCAGGCCCTGTTTATTGTAGGCGAGAGTGGTACTGAATGGCCACCCTGTGAGCAATTCTATATGGGCAACTATACGAGGCGCGACAGGGGGTGTCAAAATTTGTAGTCTATTGCGTAAGTAATTATATGGATGGCCCAAAGACACTTCGCATGTGGAGCTGCTGGCTCCAAATGTGAGTGCTGTTGCAATTAAAGAATACACATTCGGAACCGAGTCTTTAAGTAAATAAAGGGTTTCTGTTATGTAGTGCAGACAGAACCAACTTTTTAGCTTTTCCAGATCAAAACATCCTGATCCGAAAAACATCATGTTTTTTGCCACAAAATGATGGTATTGGTAGTTGTCAACTTCTGAAGCTCCAACCAAAAACCATGCAGGTTTTATGCATTGCACATTCGTCATGTTTTTAACCCTTTTACTTTTTCTAACGAACTCTTCCAATTTGTAAAACCAGTTTCAATAAAGGCAGAATCATAGTGGAAACTGTCGGCCTGTTTACCATAGAAACTGCGACAAGGAAACAAAAAGTGGCTTTTTTCAAATGAAAACCATGGACGTCCTGCATAACAAGATGATTGAAAGTCACGCATTTTCTTGATTCATTTTTCCTCTTTTGGAGCATATTCTATAATTGACTCAAATTGACAATAGAATTTAGATCAGAACGCTTTACTTTTTCTGATTCTATCTATACAATTACCTTTTATGGGTGGAAATTATCAGTGTCAACATAGGCATAAAGTTCGGGGGCGACGGGGCATGCTGCCCCCGGATCAAATCTTCCCCCGGAACAATTAGGAATATTGCATTTTTAATAATGTATGGGTGTGTACATCTGTATTATTTCCCTGTTCATGTGCAAGCCAGAGAAAAAAACCAAAGTACAATGAAGCAGACGAGGTTAAATGCATGTTAACTTTAATGAGCAGTCATCAAGAAATCGCGAAAGAAATTGATATTAATATTTTAATCGATCATCTATATATATAAAAATGAATGTTTGTATATATGTTAATGTCCTTTATGCATTGCTACACCATTCATCCGATCGTAATGAAATTTTGAGAGTCAAGGGGAATCAAATATAAAAAAAAAATTTGAAATCCGTCACAAAATGAGCGGAGCGGGTGAGCGAGCGGGAACTATATATATATGTATGTGCGTATGTATGTGTGTATTTATGTATGTATGTATGTATGTATGTATGTGTATGTGCATGTATGTGTGTCTGTGTGTGTGTTTATGTATGTACTAGCGGAGATACCCGGCGTTGCCCGGGTTTTTTAGAGGTTTTTCTAATGTTTGTCTCTTTCTCTCCCGTTTCCTTTCCCACCTGCTTTCCCACTCTTGTTCGCTTTCCCGTTTTCGGTCGTTTTCCCGCTGCTGGTCGCTTTCCCGCTCCCGGTCGTTTTCCAGTTCCCGGTCGCTGTCCCGTTCCCGCTCACGTTTGCTCTCCCATTCCCGCTCACGCTTGCTTTTCCGTTCCCGCTCGCTGTCCGTTCCGGGTCGCTTTCCCGTTTCTATAATAGACAAACTAACCCACAAAGATTCATTTATATATATAGTCTTAGCAAATCTATTTTACGTTTTATAGGCTAACAGAAGTTTTGAAAGAATGGAAAAGAGAAAATGAGCGTGAATGGGAACGGAAACGGGAGAGCAACCGTGACCGGGAATGGGAGAGCAAGCATGACCAGGAACGGGAGAGCAAGCGGGAACGGGAAAGCGACCGGGAACGGGAAAGCGACCGGGAACAGGAAAGCGACCGGGAACGGGAAAGCGACCGGGAACGGGAAAGCGACCGGGAACGGGAAAGCGACCGGGAACGCGGAAAGCGACCGGGAACGCGGAAAGCGACCGGGAACGCGGAAAGCGACTGGAATCGGGAGAGCAAGCTTGGAAGGAAACGCGAGCAAGAGAGAAAATCGATAACAAAACTTCTGAGCGGGAAAGCGACCGGGAGCTGGAAAACGACCGAGAGCGGAAAAGCGACCGGGAACGCGACGAAAACGGGAAAGTGGAGAAGGAAACGGGAGCGAGAGAGACAAACATTAGAAAAACCTCTAAAAACCCCGGGCAACGCCGGGTAACCCCGCTAGTAAAAAATAACATTAATAGCACTTTTTACAGAAAAGTTGCTTCGAGTCTTTGAATCTTGCCCCTTGCCCCCCCCCCCGGGAAAATGGGAACTCTACGCCCGTAAGCTCTCTTTTTATTCTTGTGATAGCTTAGTCTTTCAGCTTTTTGAAAATCTCTTTCTCGATTCTCTCTCTCTCTCTCTCTCTCTCTCTCTCTCTCTCTCTCTCTCTCACCAGCCCCGCAACTACGGGGGGGGCGAGGGAGGGCAAAGCCCCCCTATTAGATATTTCGCCCCCCCTGGAAAATTTTAAGATATGTAGTTTTTTGAAATTTATAAACCTGTTAACCGTTACAGAAGTAAATAGCTGGATAAAACAGCGTATTTCGACCCCCCAATTCTAAGATATGTACTTACTTTTTGAATTTTATGAACCTGTTAACCGTTATACAAGCTCATAACTGGATAAGGCATCGGATTTCGCCCCCCCCCCCCAAATTCAAGATATGTACCTATTTTTTCGAACCTGTATACAAGTTCATAGCTCGATAATAAGGCAGCGGATTTCGCTCCCCCTGAAAAATTCTAAGACATGTACTTTTTTGAACTTTATAAACCCGTTATGTAGCTGGATAAAACAGCGTATTTCCTCCCCCCATTCTAAGATATGTACCTACTTTTTCGAACTTTATAAACCTGTAAACTGTTATAAAAGTTCATAACTGGATAAGGCAGCGGATTTTGCCCCCCCCCCCAAGTTCTATGATATGTACCTACTTTTTAAAACCTGTTAACCATTATACAAGTTCATAACTGGATAAGGCAGCAGATTTCACCCCCCCCAATCAAATTCTAAGATACGTATCTATTCTTTCGAACCTGTATACAAGTTCATAGCTCGATAAGGCAGCGAATTTCGCCCCCACCCCTGAAAAATTCTAAGACATGTACTTTTTTGAACTTTATAAACCTGTTATGTAGTGTTTAGCTAGATAAGCCAGCGTATTTCGCCCTCCCCCTTACTGAAAAATTCTAAGTTATGTACATTTTTGAACTTTATAAGCCTGTAAACCGTTATTCTGGTACATAGCTGGCTAAAGCAACGTATTCAGGAATAGTCACAAAATTGGGAATGTTGGGTATCTATCAACACACCTGCAATATAGTGTATTTTGTATCCAATGCGGAAACTTATTAACGCATCACTGCAAACATCTAAGCAAAACCTTGGGATGCAACTTTTTCTCACGGCCCACTTATATTTGAAAAAAATCTAAAACTTTTTAAAGCCTTTCTTTAATTTTTCCTCAAAAAAACTGATGAACGGGGGGTTAGTCGGAGCTGCTTTTTCAAAATATTTTCAAAGCCATTTTTTATTTTTTCTGTATAAAAACTGATAGCTGATGACCGGGAGAGGGGGCTATCCGGAAGTAGTTTATCCATCAAGCCCGCAACTACGGGGGGGCGAGGGGGGGGCAAAGCCCCCCCTATAAGATATTTCGCCCCCCCTGGAAAATTTTAAGATATGTAGTTTTTTGAAATTTATAAACCTGTTAACCGTTACACAAGTAAATAGCTGGATAAAACAGCGTATTTCGCCCCCCCAATTCTAAGATATGTACTTACTTTTTCGAACTTTATAAACCTGTTAACCGTTATAAAAGTTCATAACTGGATTAGGCAGCGGATTTCGCCCCCCCCCCAAATTCAAGATATGTACCTATTTTTCGAACCTGTATACAAGTTCATAGCTCGATAATAAGGCAGCGGATTTCGCTCCCCCTGAAAAATTCTAAGACATGTACTTTTTTGAACTTTATAAACCTGTTATGTAGCTGGATAAAACAGCGTCTTTTGCCCCCCCCCCCCATTCTAAGATATGTACCTACTTTTTCGAACTTTATAAACCTGTAAACTGTTATAAAAGTTCATAACTGGATACGGCAGCGGATTTCGCCCCCCCTACCAAATTCTAAGATATGTACCTACTTTTTCAAACCTTTTAACCATTATACAAGTTCATAACTGGATAAGGCAGCAGATTTCGCCCCCCCCCCAAATTCTAAGATACGTACCTATTTTTTCGAACCTGTGTACAAGTTCATAGCTTGATAAGGCAGGAATTTTGCCCCACTCTGTACTTTTTTGAACTTTATAAACCTGTTATGTAGTGTTTAGCTAGATAAGGCAGCGTATTTCGCCCTTCCCCCTTACTGAAAAATTCTAAGTTATGTACCTTTTTGAATTTTATAAGCCTGTAAACCGTTATTCTGGTACATAGCTGGCTAAAGCAGCGTATTCAGGAATACTCACAAAATTGGGAATGTTGGGTATCTATCAACACATCTGCAATATAGTGTATTGTATACGGTTAACTTATTAACGCATCACTGCAAACATTTCAGCAAACCTTGGGATACAACTTTTTCTCACGGCCCACTTATATTTGAAAAAAAAATCTAAAACTTTTTAAAGCCTTTCTTTAATTTTTCCTCCAAAAAAACTGATGACCGGGGGGTTTAGTCGGAGCTGCTTTTTCAAAATATTTTCAAAGACACTTTTTTATTTTTTCTGTATAAAAACTGATAGCTGATGATCGGGAGAGGGGGCTATCCGGAAGTAGTTTATCCATACATGTTAAACCACTTCAGAGGGGCCAACTATTTGGCCTATCCAACCTCAAAAACCTAAAATATCAAAATAGAAGCTTGAAGTGTACCTATATAAAATTACAGATTGTGTTTAAATTAAAAAACAAAACAGAAAATTAATTCTGTAATGCAAAGATTTACGATAAATATTGATTATTGATTATTTTTATTTATTGCACTTTTTGTCATTTTATTTTTATAAACTATTCCAGCAAATCCAAAATGAAGTCATAAAAATAATAAACAATATGGGTGTTGCTGACGCACCTTGGTTTTACATATAATATTTACATTGTCTTTTTAACTCCCGATATAATTTTAGTGGTTTTTTGGCCATTTTCATTTTTCGCCCCCCTTTAGAGATAGCTCGCCCCCCCAGAGCATGACGTCTAGTTGCGGGGCTGTTATCCATACATGTTAAACCACTTCAGGGGGTCCACTAGTTGGCCTATCCAACCTCAAAAACCTAAAATATCAGAATAGAAGCTTGAAGTGTACCTATATAAAATTACAGATTGTGTTTAAATTAAAAAACAAAACAGAAAATTAATTCTGTAATGCAAAGATTTACGATAAATATTAATTATTTTTATTTATTGCACTTTTTGTCATTTTATTTTTATAAACTATTCCAGCAAATTTAAAATGAAGTCATAAAAATAATAAACAATATGGGTGTTGCTGATGCACCTTGGTTTTACATATAATATTTACATTGTCTTTTCAACTCCCGATATAATTTTAGTGGTTTTTTTGCCATTTTCATTTCGTCCCCCTTTAAAGATAGCTCGCCCCAGGGACGTCATTTCAGCAAAACCTTAGGGGGGGCAAGATGTTTTAGGGGCCCCCTCGGGGTCCTCTGCGCCTAGGCACAAAACACAAAATCTGCGCCCCCCTGCATAACATCTTTTGATTCTTTCTCCCAAAAAAACCCGATGACCGGGGAGGGGGTAGTTGGAGTCACTTTTTAAAAAAAAAATTGAAACCCTTGTTTTATTTTTCCTCCCAAAAACCTGATGACCGGGGGAGGTCACACACCATAACATCTGAGTAATCATAACAGCATTTCCAACTGTCTCTACGAACAAGGCTATAGCTATCAAAATCTGCTGTGAACGGTAATTAATATTGATGAACGAAAGATGCTATAGTCATTTAATTCTGAAAAAGTTAGTATAATATGTATACACTGAACCCTCTTTCTGTCACCCCCATGATGTCGCCCGGGGCAGCTTGCTTACCCCCTTAGCCACGCTTCTTGGCCCAATAATGCAAATATCTACTGAATTTTTATGAAATGGATCTAGGCTAATAGTTCATATCTTTTTTTTGGTTAACCTAAACAAACTGGGCATTTTAAATTAAGGTAATTCTAATATCGTTATTTGATAATAGTTTATCGTTCTTTATACTACGTGTTTTAAGACTCAAATATTAGTATATGTAATATATATCGAATTATCCTGTCGTGGATCATAATTTGATATTTTTTTATCCGGGTTGGGACTGGTCGCAAAAGTGTTCTTATTCGGTCTGCAGAGTGCAGAGAGGAAATCATCTGATTGCGGATTGAAGGAATTCAGGCATGCAAGAATATCACTATTTTCTGTAAATCGTGCGTTCAACTTAGACAAAATGCGATCGATGCATGCATAAAAAATCTGTGACATATCTCGTTCCATTTTGAACTGTTCATAACTGTTTTAACATCTTGACGTGGACGATCAAGCTTCCTAGTTTCTTTAGCATCTCTTCTCTCTTTTAATTTCTATGGACAACCTACCTGGCCAGGCTATGAATAACGCTAACCATCTTTATAACCGGGACGGCATTTTTCTACATACGGCCGCATCCTATAATTACAACAGCTTCTATTTTTCTCTTCTCAAATCTCACTAAAAACACCAAAAAATCCTACAGGGGCCTATATATAATAACTATTGGTTCACATAAAAGTCCGAAGCCCAGTCCCCCTAAATGATGTCCATGAGTTTTGAAAGTAACGGTCTGAAAGGTGCCCATATAATAACCATGGCCCACTTAAAAGTCAGGAGCCTACATAAAAGTCAGAGAGGGCTGCTTAACAGTCAGAGAAGGGCCAATCAAAAATCAGGAAAAGGCCAGTTAATAGTTAAGAGGGACCCACTTGAGTGCCGGGGCCCACTTAAGTGCGGGGGACCAATTTAGTGTGGTGTCTCACGTGAAAACGGGGGTGGAAACCACTTAAGTGCGGTGGACCACTCAAGGGCGGGGAGCCCACTTAATTGCGGGGAACCACTTTAATGCCGGGAAACCCACTGAAAAGTCCGGGAAGGGCCACTTAAGTAAGTAGGGGCCCACCTAGGTACCGGGAGCCCACTTAAGTGCAGAGGCTCACGTAAGACCGAAGCCCACTTAAGTGCGTGGAGCCCACATCAGTGCCGGGGCCCCTTGAGTGCGTAGGACTCACTTCAGTGCTGGGCCTTTTTAAGTGCGTGGGACCCACTTTAGTGCCGAGTGCCCCCTTAAGTACGTGGGGCCAACTTTAGTGCCGGGGGCCTACTGAAAGGTCCGGGAAGGGCTATTTAAAAATCAGGAGGGTCCCACTAACTTATGTGCCGGGGGCCCACTTAAGCGCGGGAGACCACTTAAGGGCGGGGGCCCACTTAAGTGCGTTGAGCCCGCTTTAGGGATGGGGCCCACTTTACTGCGTGGGGCCCACCTTTAGTACCGGGGCCCTTAAGTATGTGAGGCTCACTGAAAATTCCGGGAAGGGCCACTTAAAAATCCGGAGGGCCACTAACTTAAGTGCGTGGGGCCCACTTTAGTGATGGGGCCCACTTAACTGCGTGGGGCTCACTTAACTGCGTGGGGCCCACTTTAGTGCCGGGGGCCCACTGAAAACTCAGGGGGGGGCGATCGCCCCCTCTGCCCCCCTCCCACTTGACGTCCCTGGCTCGCCCCCTCCAGAGCATGACGTCTAGTTGCGGGGCTGCTGCAGAAATGAATTGATCAATTCGTTCGGGTGTTGTGAATTTATTTTCGGCTCTCAATGTTACTAAGATATGCGCGTGCGGCAGCCCTCTTTTCTGAAACTCAATAGAATAGACAAATGCGACTGCTTTTCCGAAAATTCCATTTGAAGTGACGTATTTTATCAATGAGTCTAGCTTAATTTTAAAAACCCTTGGGACTAAGTCAGGACGATCTGTGGTATCCTCTCCTGGTTTCAAATAGCTTAAAATTTCTTTCCAGCTCGGATTAGCGGTGATGGTGACGAACAAATCAGGTGGACCCCATTTTGCGAATATGGACATGGCGTCACAACATCGCTCTCTCATGTTTCGAGGTGAGCCTTCAGCCTTCAAAACTCGATGGAAGAATCACAGATATTCCAGCTGCTATTTGTTCATTTTGAACCACATTCGCCACATGACGGATTTGTTTAAATCTAATTATAAATTACTAGCAGTGCCCGTAGCGGCTTCGCTCGCATGAAATTAGAGAGTTTGAACAGTGCATCCATAGTAGAGATCAATTGTTTAGGTCTCGGCTAGGCCCGTCGACAACTTAGCCCAGCCCGTTTTAAAAACCCGAACTCCTGGCCCGGCACAGCCCGTCTGAATTAGGCCCGGCCCCTTTTTACAGGCCTAGAAGTTCTATATATTTGATGAAAAACTTCGGCCCGTCCCATCTTGACTTCAGGTTTAGCCCGGCCCAAATAAAACCCTAAAATCACTAAAACATCTATATACTTGGTGAAAAATCTCGGCCCGTCCCACCTTGATTTAAGGTTTGGCCTGGCCCGTGTGAAAACTCTAAAATAAAGGCTTGACCCGGCCGGTGATAAACTGGACTTAGCTACTTTTAACCGGCACAAAACTTCAAAATACTAATTTTTACATTTGTAGCACTTACAGTTTTTGAGTAGCAGTTATTTTGAAATCAAATAACCCTTATTTCCACCCCACATTTGAGGTCCTGGAAACCAAATTTTTAAAAAATGTTGAAACACTTATATCATTATTTTTTGAGTATATACTAAATACTAATTTTGACATCTGTAGCATTCACAGTTTTTGAGTAGCAGTTACTTTAAAAACCAAAGAAACCTTTTTTCCACCCCACATTTGAGGTCCTGAAAACCAAAATTTCAAAAAATGGTGAAACACGTATATCATTATTTTTAGAGTAGAAACTAAATACTAATTTTTACTTTTGTAGCAATCACAGTTTTTGAGTAGCAGCAACTTTAAAAACCAAGTAATCCTATTGTCCACCCCACATTTAAGGTCCTATAACCAAATTTGTAAAAAAATGGTGAAACACGTATATCTTTATTTTTAGAATAGAAACTAAATACTGATTTTTACATCTGTGGTATTTACAGTTTTTGAGTAGCAGTTACTTTAAAAAACAAATAACCCTATTTTCCACCCAACATTTGAAGTCCTGGAAACCAAATTTTCAAAAAATGCTAAAACACGTATTTCATTATTTTTGGAGTAGAAACTAAATACTAATTTTTACTCCTGTAGCATTAACAGTTTTTGAGTAGAAGCTACTTTAAAAACCAAATAACCCAATTTTCCAACCCACATTTGAGGTCCGGGAAACCGAATTTTCAAAAAATGGTGAAACATATATTTTTTTATTTTTCAAAAAGAATCTATATACCAAATTTCAGAAAAAATTTTTAGAAAAAATGTTTAGAAAAAAGTTTGTTTTCCAGTTTTTTCCCCTCAGGAGCAAAATTTTCAAAAATCCTTTCTTAGCGGATGTTTACGCTATAAAAGTAATATAAGTTCCAAATTTCACGTTCCTAGGATGAGGCGTTTGAGCTCTGCGTTGATTATCAGTCAGTCATCTGTCAGTCAGTCAGGACATGTTCTTTTATATATATAGATTTTACGCATACATACATACATACATACATACATACATACATACATACATACATACATACATACATACATACATACATACATACATACATACATACATAATTTATGTATTGTCATTCAGAATATAGCTTTCCTGAAAGTTTTAGAGCTCTAGGTGGTTGAAAAGTATAAAAGCGACCGGGAGCGTGAGAGCAACCGGGAAAGGTAACGGGAGCGTGAGAAAAACGATAGAAAACCCTCTAAAAAGCCCGGGCAACGCCGAGCACCCCGCTAGTATATATATATATATATATATAAAGCTAAAAATTTCAATTTTTTTTATTTTTTTTTAAACCTTAAAGGGGGGCCCGGGCCCTCCCGGCTCCCTAGATCCACTAGTGCCGGTGACGTATAGGGGATCCACGTTACCGTCACAAGAGCCCGCCTGCCTATACAAACATATCAAGCTTGAACTTTATCTTTCTCAACTCATTTTTGGGATTCAATTTATATCTTTAATCTTTTACTTTAACGGCCGGATGTGTGAAAGATTAACACATTCTCGGCTATAATAAGCTAATTAGGGTTAGGATTAGGGTTAGGATTAAAATAGGACTATTTTATTGAAAAAATCGGCCCCAACCGCTAAAGTGAAAGATAACCTTTATATCTTTTGAGGGCCAAAAACTACCTCAGAGACCCACTCAAAAGTCAGAGGAGGCAATGGCTCTCTGCCCCCCGCCAATTTACCTCATAGAGGTGGTGACAAAAGGAATTCGCGCGGGAACATATCTTAAAGTTTTTTTTAAACTTATACTAGGTATAGGTACTTTAGGAAAAAGTAAAACAAATAATCACAAGGTATTTTTACAATTTAAAATATATATAAACAAACAAAATATGAATTTTCCTCTCAAGTATGCATCTTTAGTATTCTTTACTCGTAGGCCTGAAAACATAAACTAATAATGAACGATGATAAAGGACATTCCCCGTTGCCTGGCAACATTAACAATTTTCTTTCTTCTTGTTCTTGTACATGATGGTTCGAAGTAAGAATTCAATTTCATTTTTTTAAATTCCGATATTTCAAAATTATTTTTTTTGTCTCATTGTTTTAGTAACTGAAAGCTTAGTACGTAAAAGCGCAGAGCACAACGAGTGTGTGATTTCAACATTGGAGGAAGTTGCACTTCATCAAAGAGATATTGAAAAGTAAATACGTACACATTTTTCAGAAATAGATTATAATGATAATTATTTGATAATGAAACCGAGTAAGATTTAAGTGAGCAGTAGCATTATGTTCAAGTAGAAAGTAGAACTTCAAGACCACTAAAAAATGAGGACTAGTCGACTAGGACTACTAGAACTAGACTGACTAGAGACTGAGAGACTAGTAGACTCGCCTAGACAAGAGAACTAGAGACTAGACTAGACTAGTGACATAGTTATTGACGACATAGAGTGATTAGAATACACAAGACTAAGTCAACTAAGACCATGGCTATATAAGTTCAATTTCATTTATTGATTGATCAACTCCACCTTGCTTTTGCAAGCCAGTCCCAAGCCTGGAGAAAAGAGGAGGGGAAAGTTAAAAGGATCAAATTATGATGCACGACAGGAAGTACTTAGGGGCTTCCAACAAACAGCCATTGCAGTCTTAAAACATCTGGTGTAAAGGACTATAAACTATTATAAAAAAAATATTGATTGATCTTTTGTTGTTATTCAGAATTGTATTCATTTTTTTTTCCAAAAACTAATTGTCTGGTTGGTGAAATGTCCATTAATGAATTGAAAACTAGTTAAATGGCTGATTTGGTGCTATGTAGCTTTTTTTTAAAATAAAGCCGAGATTTTATTTTTGAATATTTTATTAACATGCCAAATTAAAAAAGTTCTTACCTTGATGTTTACTGAGTTGTAAAAAGCACACATGATTAGAAAACATTCTACTAATAGATCATTAAGTCAAGCACTTATCAATAAAATTTAATTGATTGAAATAAAATATAATCAACATTTTTTCCTACCTTTTACTGAATTCAGCAAACATTTTTTAGAATGTTTCAGAAAACAATGAAAAAATTTATATATAACTCCTTTCAATACAATAGGCCTGTATTTTCATCATTCATTCATTCATTCTGTTCCAATTATTTTAAAATTTATAACTAAAAATTAATGTTTGTACACAATTTTATTTATCTTGACTTCTCTGTCTGTCTCTGGTCAAAATTTTTGAATTGATTTTTCTCAAACTTTTAGACGGGTTAGAACTTTGAAACTTTCAGCATAGATATTAGCCACTCACCAAAGCAATATTCAATAATTTCCTAAGCGATGTAATCATTTCTAATAATTTTAATATTTATTTTGTAAGGCATTTAAAATTATTCACTAGGTGGCGGCGCCTGCGTCAATTAAATTAACTTTTAGATAATCATGACAAAAACTTATTAAAATGTTGACTAAGGTATTACTATAAACAATGGTAAAACTTTTATTGCATTTAGAAATCGATTTGCATTATTTAAAAATATAAGGGTTTTTTTTTTAAACTTTGTTTTTTGTACATTCTTGTTTATATTTATTGTATAAATAATTTGTTGCTGGTTAATTATTGGGTTTAACGTGGTAAGAATTATTCATATAAGACTGATATGTTTATAATATGAAAACAATTATACAAATTGAAATTTGTAATAAGCAGTTTGGTGAATAAGATAAAATTAACCAGCTGTATATAAAATAAATAATATGAAAAAATAATTGAAAGCTACTTGGTGGATAAAATAAATTATATTAACCAATCAAAATAAGTGCTTTAAAATTCTTCTGGATCTAGATAATGGTAATTTTATTATACTTTCAAATATAACATTTTGCAATATAATTATAAACTATTTCAAATTTTCATAACTTAAATCTGTTTTTGGACTTTGCTCGCTAATGAGTTGTTAATAATATTCAACTTAGTTTATTATATTGAATACAAGGTTGAATAAAAAAAGTTATTGGATTAACAACTAATTGACTTAATTTTGTGATTGATTTCCAGAATTGAATACTTGGACAAATGGTGCAGAGAATTGAAAATATTGGATTTGACTAGTAATTTAATACCCAAAATAGGTTAGTTAAACTTATTTTAGTATTTTCATTTGTGTGTTTATTAAAATTTTGTCATAATTTTACTTTAAAATAGAAAAATGGATATAATGTAAGAAAATTATGTAAAAAAAAATTGAAGTAGGAATAGTTATATGAAGCATTAATGGAAATTGGTATAAACATTTTTTTTGTATTTATTTTGTAAGCTAATTCTAGAATTGCAGAAAATGATACATAAAAATTTATCGCATAAAACAAATAATATTTTGTTTTTTTCTCATCCTAAAATTTCATTGCAGTAGCAAGGCTGCTTGCCCAAAATTTAATGATTTTGTAATTCTTAATTGAATGTTTTCAACCATTCTATAAAAGCTAAAATTTCAAGCCATCACTGATATGAGTCCAACATAAATTATGTTGAAAATTGTTTCATTTTTCAATTTAATGCTAAAATCGTTTTCAACATTTGGAATTGTTTAAAAATATTTTGTTTTTATTTCAATTTTCAAAGAAAATTTAGGAAGACTTAAGAAGCTAGAATATCTCAAACTGGGTCTTAATAATATTGAAAAGATAGAAAACTTGGGAGGTTTGGACTTTCATTCTTTGATTATCAAATATTGTTTATGTAATATGCACAGAGTAGCAGATCCCTATTTGAGTATTGCCTTTTATGGCTGGTACTTTTGTATGTGGATGATATGCTTGACCCTAACTTGGAATTAGTGTTGAGATTCAGAATCTGTATGTGGAATGCATTTAATCTACCATATAATAAAAAAATTTTATGCACCCAACTTTTTAATTTGAAACTGCATTGCAGTCATTAATGCCAATTCAAATGAAATTCAGTTATTAGGCTTATGGGAAATTTATTTATATAGTTTTCACTTGTATTTACAAGGAAAAAAGAGAAAGTTCAAACTTTCTGAAGGTATAATTACTAAATGATAAGATAAAAAAGTTACTTTCTCTGCCACATATGTTTCTTGCTTATTAAATTTGTTTTTCAATTCATAGGATGCGAATCTTTGACTAAACTGGATCTTACTGTGAACTTCATTGGTGAATTAACAAGTGTTGAAAGCTTATCAGGCTTAGAACATTTAAGAGAATTGTGGGTTATATCCAAACATTTCTAAATGAAAAAATTGAATAATTTTTTAGATTAAATTAAATTTTTTTTTTAGATATTTAACAGGCAATCCATGCACAAAATTTGAAGGATATCGTCAATTTGTTGTTGCATCATTACCTCAACTCGAAGTAATGTGAAAAATGCAGTCTCATTTGATTTTAACTTTATTATACTTCTTAGAACTTATTACATTTATGATGCAAATCTATTCATAAATTTAAATTAAATTAGCAAAAGTTGTTATGATTAAGGGAAATTTAAATTTTGTATAAAAAAAATAATAAATCACTCTTTAAAAAATAAATGATTAATTACTCTTTAAAATCGCAGAAACTCGATGGCGTTGAAATAACGAAATCAGAAAGAATTCTTGCTTTTCAGGTTGTTGGGTGTGAGTTTATTAAGATTTAGAATGCATTTGGTAATTAGTTTTTTTTTTGTTTTTCAGGTTTTGGAAGAATTAAGAAGTGAAATTATACAACAACAAAGACGACATAAGATTATAAGGGTAAGATTTGTGAGGGTAGGCTTATAAGGGTAAGATTATACAGGTAAGATTATAAAGGTTAATTATAAGAGTAATATTATAAGGATAAATGTGTTTTATCAATATTTATTTTTTTGTTACAAAAAATTAGGTTTGAAACATTTTATATACTTACTGTATCTCCTCTCAATATTACACTGCATCAAGAGTGTTTCCAAAAGATAAGTTACCTGAGCTGTAGTTCACTGATCTCCTTTTTTATTCAAACCCTGAGCTTGTTTAGAACAATCCTTAGTAGGCTGACTCATTATAGTTAACTCTCATCAAGCCACTCTGATTTAATAATTTTATTTCACATTTTTACTACAGGAAAAGGAAAAATTAAAAGAAGAGGAAAAATTGTAAGCTCTCGTGTTCACAATTTATTGGCTGTACATTTAGATAAAAACCTTAAATAGAATTAAATAATCCAATCAAAGTTTGATATAACAAAATGTATATAATTTGTATGCAATTGAAGTATGTGGGAATGTTAATGTCAATCTTGTATTTTCAGAGTTAAAGATGAAAGCATAGATCCTGAAGAAAGGGAGCGGAGGTGAATTTTTTATTTTTCTTCTTTTCGCTAATAAATTTTTATTTACTTTTAAAACATCATTCTTCAGGTTTTGGAACGAGACAACAGCATTTACTCCAGAAAGCAGGACTAGAATTTACAATCACAAACAAAACAAAAATGAAGAGAAGAACAAAATGTAATTCATCTTGTTTTGAGGCTCAGACCATTCAAAACTGTGTTCTAGCTTATATGTTTTTAACCAATTGCTTGCTTTTTTCAATTTTATAAAAATAGTTAGGTTTATGTTAAAAGTTTTATTAAAAATTACTGCTTCTTAAACAAATTACAGGTTTTATAAATATTTTTGCTGTACAATTTTTCAAACAGATTTAATTATTACTCTAAGTACAGTTTTGGTGACTGAGCAGGATAACTACCTGCTATAAGCAGATATGTACTTGATTACTTGATTTAAGCAAATTTGTACTTGATTAATTGATATAAGCAAATATTTACTTGATCTGTATTTGATTACTTGATAGAAACATGTTAATATTTAATAATACTTGTTTATTTAAACAGAAAACCAGAAACACCAACAGAAAGAAAATTAGTAACAAATGATGGCAGAAGAATAAACGTCAATGAACCTAAGTAAGTAAAAAGCGCCTATAAACTTATTTGCTGTCAGTGATTAATTAGTTTCAGAAATAAATTTAGTTTTAGTTTCAGTTTCAGTTTCGTTTTGCAACCAGAATTATTGTTACCGTTTCGTTTTAGTTTTCAATTTTTCAATAATTTTAATTTCAGTTTAGTTTTTAATTAGGAATTATTATTACCGTTTCGTTTTTGTTTTGAATTCATAATAATTTTAGTTTTGTTTGCAACCTCCCTATTTTGCAGATGTAGCTAAACACAAGTCAATTAAAAAACTGTTTATTCAATTTAAAAAAAAACTCAAAAATACCACATAATGAGAAAATCCTCTCCACATATGCCTGTGAAGCAGGCGCTGCCAGTATGTCCAAAGCCCAGAGGGAAAATAGCGGATATATAGACTGTCAAGCAATCCAAAACTGTATCAAATCTTGGCTATGGTCAGCACTAGATATACGTATTTCGTCGATATATCTAGATAGCTGTGTCTAGTTCGGTATATTAGTGGCTAAAACAAACAAATTTGTATCACTGCGCTTCTGAATTTTTTACCGGCCAGTTGAAAACCACACTGGTTTATAGTTTTATAGCACCATCGACGTTACTAATATCTTTATTCGTAGTGACATCATATTTAAAATAACTCCAAGCTAAACTTTCGCGTTTACGACCAGCAAACATTATCGACAAACCAACGCCAGCTTTCGACATTTCTGACTCAATAAATAACAACAAACCAAAACACGAATACAATAGAAAAGGAATAAGCAATCGTAGTGACAAAGGCATGTTAAAAGAAAGTACCATAGAAGCGAAATTTCAGAAATTCAATTAAATTTGTATTAGTCAATTAATTTTTATTTTTATTTTAATAATTTTTTTATTTTGTTTTAACAAATTATTTTTTATTTCTATTTCGTTTCGAAAAAATTGTTTTTATTTCTATTTCGTTCTAACTAACTAATTTTTATTTCAGTTTCGTTTTGACTTTCTATTCTAGTTTTCGTTAACATAAATTAATAATTATTGTTTTAATTTCTATTTCCGTTAACAAAAAAATAATCACTGTTTTCTGTAATGTTGGCTTCCATAACTAAAAAGATTAAAAATTATTTCAACAGGCTGAAATTTGAGCTAACTGAAGATGAAGAAGGAAACAATTTAATATTAGATATTGCACTGTTCAGGTATAAAACTTTATCTTCTAGATATGATTGTATAACATCGGTGGAGTGGGATTTCAGTGTCTTTGTAAATCTTTAACTAGGTTTTTAGATACATCGCTTTGCAGTGTGGATGTTCATCCCACATATGTCCAAGTTATTGTTAAAGGAAAAGTTAGTACTGTTTATATGTGGTTTTTCAAAAAAAAAAATCTCTAAACTAGAATTTGTTTAAATGTTCGAAATTCATTAAGATTCTCCAGTTAGTTCTACCAGAAGAAATTAATTCTGAAAAAAGTTTAGCACAAAGGTCACAGGCTTCTGGTAGGCTCATCATCACTATGCCAAAGGTTTGAATGGCTTTTTTCTAAGTTGTTAAATCATAAATATAGTGAGACAAAATAAACTGTTTCGATATATGATTAAAATTTAAGAAAAGGCAGTTTATTTATTCTAGTCTGGGAGTTGATTAAAAAAATTATTTCTTTAGGTTTCTTCTTCCTGCACCTGAATATTTTATCTTAAGAATAAAACAAAATTATTCTGTAAAATAAATTATAAAATGAACAGAGTTTAAAAATGAAATAGTGCTGTTCAACTTTTTTATGCCACGAGCCAATTCCTAAATATGTTTTAACCCTGTGGACCACATGTTTTAGTTAAACTTAGCTAATGAAAATTGTCACCCCAAACAGAATGAAACTCACACATCATGCAAGAGTTTTATGCATAAATTTTATTATACAACAGGGATGACAGTTAAAAAAAACTTTTATTACAAACAACAAACTACAACACGGTTCAGTGGGACAACCATTATCGTAATTTATAATGCTGCTTGACGATTAAACACAATTACAAAGCTTTTGCATGGAGGCAGCAAAATGTTTTATTTTTGACAGTCTTTTTTAAGTCATAAACCCTCTATATAAGTTAATTTGATAAAATGATTCATTTATTTGTTTACACAACTCACCAAAAAGAGTTTTTGTTGACTCAGTAGATTTCTTTTCAGACCATGTAAGTAACATTTATTTAATAAAAAAAAAGAAGTGGCATGCAGACCAGGGTCTGGATGACACTGGTCTATCTTATTAATTCCATGGGTATGTGTGTGTGTGGCTATATGTACATTTGTGGTACGACTTTCAAGTTTGTTGAGGGTTTTCAGAAGAACCTATTTTTGTCAAGTCTTTGACCTTTGAACTACTCGATGTAAAAAATATAGATCCACATTCATTGATGAGGTGGACTTCCTATGACAAGAAAATGTACCAACATGGGGGATTTTTCAAAATTTTATTTCTGCAAACAGACACAAAGGTGGTTCAAAATTTGAATTAAACAACCAGCAAGGTTGAAAAAATATCCAACAAGTGTTTTTAAAGCACTTTTCCTGTCAGCAAAGTCTACTCAATAGTAAATTTTTTTATTATATAAAGCAAGACACTTATAATTGTTTTGATTTTATTTCTCAAGATTAATCCTCAGAGAACCTATCTAGCAAACTTTTATCATTGCTCAAAAAAATCACAACCGGAACATTCAAAAGAACCAAGGTAAATATGATACATTTTAAGAAATGTCATATGTGTTGCAGTGGCGTCACTAGAGGGTGAGGGTGGTGCAGACTGCAGTGGGTGAAACCATCACATGGGGTGACACCAAAATACAAAATATTACTGTCTATGAATCTATGTCACTATGAAATTATTTTTATGCATTGTTTCAACCCAGTAACAAAATCTAATGTTTAACTTCTCTCAATTAGTTTACTAGCGTTTATCCCTTCCCAGGTATCAAATTTTTTTTAGAAGTGCAAGGGGTTAATCATGAGAAATTTAAGTTACACCATGGGTTACCGCACCGGGGGTCACCAACCCTTGTGATGCCACTGATGTGTTGTATGAATACTAAAAATATTTTTTGGAAGCAGCAGAATTGAGAAGCTTGAAGTTGATCCTTCTTGTCGTAAAACGGTTCGATATGATAACATTTGCAAAGAGCATTTTAAAAGAAAAACTGACTCTCTTCCATTTAAATCAGCTCCCAAGGAAAAAAAAGACAGTGAAGATTTTGTTGATGATGATCAAGTTCCTCCTTTGGAGTCTATATAGAATGATCATTATGGATTATTTATTTGTTTTTATTTGCAAAGAATTTGTTTTTAATAACATTATTTGTTTTACATTTCTTATTGCCTTTCTGCCTCAAGTGAATGTATTTAAATTCAAAAATCTTGAATATTCACAGAAATTCTAAAAATAAAACGAAATATCGTTAGACTTTACATGGGGAACTTGCAAAGCCAATCATTATTAGTTCTAATTTGGTCAACTTAACAAAATCGGGACCCGCCCCCTTAGCGGTTTTAACAAAAAATGTAACTTCAATTTTTTACTAAACTTGCAAGTTTACTATGTTCAACGGATGCCTTTATCGTTAATAAATTTACCCCTCGAATATCAATATTTCTCATATTTGGCAGATGTTTAAGGAATTTTGGGCCTTTCATAAACCAATTCACAGCAAAATAAATTTCAAATAATATCTCAAGAAACATTTAGACCACCCACAGATCCAGCAAAAGAGTTGAAAATGACACTTTACTCTGTTTAAATAAGCTCAGCAATTATTTCTAATATGAATTAAGGCTATCATAGAATGGGCTGCAGAACGACAGTAAAAAAAAATTTCCCCCGTAAGAAATTCCTAGATCCGTCGCTGGTGACGACGGTTCGGATGTAGTTTTTATCGTTTCACTTTTTCCACTCTTTCCGGTCCGTTTGAAAATCCTTAAAATTAAGGTCAGGTCCATGTGCTTCCTATCATCTCTTTCTGTCCCTTTTCTCTCACGAGACTGAAGTTGGCAACGTTAGCTAACTTGCCTGTATTATACATAGAAAATTCAAAGTTGTGGTATTTAATTTTAATAATATATTTGAATAGATAATTGAGAAACAAAACGATCTGTACTAGTCTATATATATAAAGACTACTAGCGGGGCCACCCGGGGTTTTTAGAGATTTTTCTAATGTTTGTCTCTCGCTCCCGTTTCCTTCTCCGCTTTCCCGTTCCCGGTCGCTTTTCCGCTTCCGGTCGCTTTCCCACTTTCGGTCGTTTTCCAGCTCCCGGTCGCTTTCCCGCTCCCGGTTGCTTTCCCGTTCTCGGTCGCTTTCCCGCTCTATCTTTCGCTCTCAGTTGGCTTCCCGTTCCCGTTTTCGCTCATTTATGTATATATATATATATATATATATATATATATATATATATATATATATATATATATATATATATATATATATATATATATATATATATATATATATATATATATATATATATATATATATATATATATATATATAGTTCCCGCTCATTCAGTCGCTCCGCTCATTTTGTGACGGATTTCAATTTTTTTTTCACTATATTTGATTCCCCTTGACGTATTTCACATATTTTTGATAATTTGGTTTCCAGGGCCTCAAAGGTGGGATGGAAAAAAGAATTAATTGATTGAAAACTCCAAAACTAAAATGTGAAAGTTTTGCAATTTAGTACAGAGTTTATTCTTACAAAATAAAAAAATACATCTGTTGATAATTTTTGCAAATTTGGTTTTCAGGACTTCATATGTAGGGTGGAAAATAGGGTTTTACTTTTTTTGAATAACTGCCAATCTGAAACTGAAAATACTACAGCTATAAAAATTAATATTGAGAACTTACTTAAAAAAAAGTGTTTTACCACCTTCTTTTATTTGTTGGCTTCCAGGACTAATAATGTAGAGTGGAAAAAAGGATTATTTGCTTGAAAACGAAAAAACTGGAAATGTGAAAACATTAAAAATCCAGTATGTAATTTTTCTTAAAATAATAATAATATAGGTTTTTCATTATTTTTCGAAAATCTAGTTTTCAGGCTTTGAGGGTTTGTGCCGGTTAAAATTATGCTTATGAAACGGGAATATTCTGCAAAAGAAACCGGGCCGGGTCTAAAAATTGCTCTCACTCTCCCGGTCGCTTTCCCCTTTCCGCTTGTCTCCCATACCCGGTCGCTTTTCCGCTCTTGGTCGCTTTTCCGCTCTTGTCGCTTTACCGCTCTTGGTCGCTTTTCCGCTCTCAGTCGCTTTTCCGTTCCCAGTCGTTTTTCCGCTAACAGTCGCTTACTAGCTCTCGATCACTTTCACGCTCCCGGTCACTTTCCCGCTCTTGGTAGCTCTCCCGCTCATGGGCGTCCACCTTTATATAATCCTGTTTTATTTTAAAAATCAAGATATGCGTGCCGTAATGTGGACTTTTATAAGAATAACAGAGTCTCTAGCCACGCTGCCCCTTAGGCTACTAGTCGACCTTACTAGGGGACATCCTTTGATTATTTCAGCAAAATATGGGGTTTGAAAAAGTTTGACAATTGTTGACATGGGGGAGGGAGAGCTCAAGATAAATTGACGTCAACAATTTATTTTTTACAAGAGTTAATAAATAAAAAAAATAGGAAAGTAATAAATGCATTGTATGCCAGTCAGTCCATTAGAATCTACCTACCCCCAAAAAGC
Source organism: Erpobdella octoculata (assembly GCA_963978895.1). Lineage (NCBI taxonomy): Eukaryota > Metazoa > Annelida > Clitellata > Hirudinida > Erpobdellidae > Erpobdella > Erpobdella octoculata. Next base: position 39,067,163 of record OZ022238.1, on the reverse strand, counting down.
AGAGATGTAGTACTTGATACTCGTACTCGAGTACAACTCGAGTACCGTTTTCAAGTACTCGTACTCGTACTTGTACTCGGAACCTTGGTACTCGTACTCGTACTCGTTATTCCACTCAGTACTCGTACTCGTACTCGTTATTCTACTAAGTACTCGTACTCGTACTCGCATATCCGACACCTTCTCTAAAAAAAGTTTGCTTGTTTACTAAACAGTTGTTTGGGATAATATTTCGTTTATACTTGCTGAACTCTAGTATAACATATATTTTATATCTAGGTACCAATTTTTAATAATAGTTTTCTTTGTTATTTCTGCTTAAGTATCATTATTCTTCTAATCACTTATTAACAGTCATCAAAGTTTCCATAATTTAGAATTTGAATTTCTTGTACCCACTGTTGTTAACCCGTTTTAGACCATCGTACGTTCTACGAACACACTTATTTTTGGCGTTGCATAAAATTAAGTTGTAATTTTTTTTCTGTTAAAAGTTTTTTTTTATGTTAAGAAAGCTTCAATACACTGTATAAAATTTTTTAAATAATTTTTTTATTTATATTAAGTAGTTTAATCTGGGTTAGAATATGAGCATTTTCAAGGTTTTCGACCGATATAACTTTAAAAATTTATTATGCTAATTTCATGAGAGTTATCATAACAAAAGTTTGAAATATCGAAAGAAGATGTACTCAAAAGTAAACAGCAACGTTAATTAAATTTTATTGTGTTTACACTAACCCACAATCTGAACATGTATGAGTCATGCTCGTTCTACGATCGTTGGGCGTATAGAGTACTGTATGCGAACGAGTCGAAACTAGCTTATTCAGCTTATAGGTGTGCAGTGGTTGAATTGGTGATAGTGTTTTTTGCAAATTTCATTCTTTGAATGAAATGTTTGTAAAGTTTAAATATGAAAGGCGTCAAACAGAACGTTTTTTCACGTTGAAAGAAGCTATGTAACTAATTCTTGATGATGATGATAGCATTGAGGTTGACATACTTGTCATTCTTCCGCCCGGCGCATCATAACACGTGACTGATGAATAAGCAAATGAAGAAGAAATGTTATTCTTTGTAATATCCGGGAAGGTAGAAGTTGATTATACTAATGATGGGATGAGATTAGACTGTGTCTGTTCTTTGGGTGAAGAAATGTAGGTCGCAAATACGGTCAGTTCAATGCCGCGGCAACCAAAACGCCAAAAACGATTGAAATGCACTTGGACCAAAAAGAGTCATTTGAATAGCCACTTTTAAAACAGTCTATATATAACGAGTTTGAAACACCCAATGGTGCTTTGCTTGAAAAACCCCATTTATTTTATACAGTTGTTTTATACCGATGAAATGAATTCATGCACGGTTGAAGAAACAAAACGATAGGGAAGATTCAGCAACATGATCTGGAAAAGGTGAAAACAGTAGGTCGCTATAAGCTGGAAAATTATGGCAAAACACTGTACATGTGGGCCAAGTGCGGCAAACGACTTCATCGGAATTGTTTTGGTGCTTTCCGCACATCCCGGTTCTGAAACGACTATCATGAACTGCTTGACTGATTTATTGAATGTTAAAATTTTGGATTTTATTGAACTGTGTTACTGATAAAGTCAGAAATGTGTTTTTAGCTTTTCTGTTTATAGCCTAAAATTTATATTATAATTGTTTGCGTTGAGAACAAAAAAAATTGACTTTTAAACATTTTGTTGTTTTCAGTAGTCTATACGACCACCGTTCGAAAAACGAGCATAGTGAATTTTCAAAGTTTTCTTTCAAATAAAAAATAATTAAAAATAAATCTGTTAAAACATAAGCAAGTAACTTAGAAATAACAAAAAAAAATAATAGAAATCTAATTAATAAAGTTTTGGACCTAAACGGGTTTAAAAAAGATTTCTAAATAATTCCATATCACATTCGTTTATTTTTGCACTTTGCAGTCACAATTTTACATTTTTTAAATTTGGTTGTGTTTTTTCAGAACTGGTTAAATTCTTTGTTGAATCAACTAATTCTCTCTTTGGCATGATTACTCAGTCACCTGCTGTTACGTTGGTGCCACCATCTGGGTCACCTCCACCAGCCAAAAAGTCAAAGTTGTTTCACAAGTATTCATCGGCGTTAGATGACACCTGCCTTGATGTCGATGCACAGTTGACCAGATATCTCGAGATGAGGATCACTGGTGATGTGGATGATGCCCTAACGTTTTGGCAGAATCATTCCAGTGACCTTAAAAAACTGTATCACCCAGCACTTCGTGCCTTAAGTATTCCAGAGCTTCAAGTTCACCAGTAGAACGTGTGTTCAGCGGAGTTCAGCCACGGCGGAATAATTTTAAGACCCCATAGGGCTAAGATGTCGGAATATAAACTGTCGTCGCTAATTTTTCTTAAATGTAATAGTTTTTTGATGTAGAATAAACTATTATTTTGTTGACTTTAAAAAGTACTCGAAAAGTACTCGCTAAAAATTTCTTGTACTCGTACTCGTACTTGTACTCGAGACCTTAGTACTCGTACTCGTACTTGTACTCGAGACCTCAGTACTCGTACTCGATAACTTAATACCATGGTACTCGTACTCGTACTCGACACCATGGTACTCGTACTTGGACCATAAGTAGTCGCAACATCTCTGCCAAAAAGCATCGAAAATACGACACAGTTTACGATTATCATGAACTGTGTCGTATTTTGATTTCTACTTAAACTTAACTATAAATTAAATAAATAAAACTGATTGACCTAAAATTGTATGAGGTAAAACCTCAAGATTCCACACTTTTAAACTATTGTATTCAGTCTTTGAAGTTTAACAACATGCTACCTCGATCAGCAAAGACATTCAAAATTCTTCCATATGATCTGTACTGTCCTGCCATTCAGTTGTCGGTTTGAACAGATCTGCAAAATTTGTTATCTCTATGTTGCTTCACAAGTCATGTTGAAGAAGTATGTTCAACAGCGATCTTGGGGCTAAAATTACCACATGCTCCCCAACCGCAAAGAATTCGACCAAAGCGAGTGGCTACCAAAAGACAGAAAGAACTGATGGCAATTATTGCGCATGGAGAGATGTTAAGCACAGAATGGTTAGATGAAGATGATGTTGGCTCGTCGTGTATAACGATTCCACAAGAAATTGATCAATAAACCACTATGCCCATTATAACTATTGAGGAACATTTGAATTCCTCATGGGAAGATGTTAGAAGCTAGAATAGAAATTCTCATTTTGTTTATGTAGTTCAATTGTTGTTATAGTCAATTTGAAATATGTTACGCAAGACTAAAAAACTGTATTGAAAGTTTATTTGTAGAACTTTTAATATCTACGTACAATTCTATTTTGGCGTAAAAGCCAGCCGTATAAAATATTGTTAGTTATTTTTTTTGGGGGGGGGGTAAAATTTGTTTGACATAAATTTTTTAGGAGGTGACTGAAAGTTTGACAGTTGTTGACAAGGGGAGGGGGTAACACATTGTCTAAAAAATTTTGACATAATTAAAGGACCTCCCCGTACGTTACATTTGGTGTCAGCGTCTTCGTGACTGTTTTGACGCTGGACACTGTGGCACCAGCCACACGGTTCTGATTTGAAAATTGAAATCTTTTAATAAATACAATCATCACTAAATTGTTTACAAAATTTTATAAAAATAATATACTAGATTTACACATTAGAACAGTTTTAAAATATATTTTTAAAGTTGTTTAAAAATATGTTTGAACATTCGTAGAAATCTAACAGGAGTCTAATAGGCATAGGTTGTCAATCAATCATTCACTCAATTAATCAATTCGTCAATTTATATAGCGTTTTTTGGCAAGGCATTCGTGAGATATTTTTAAGTTTAATAACTTCCCAGTTGCTAAATAAACATAACTAAAAGTATTCCAGATGTTCAAATAAAAGGCATGTTTATGTAAATGTGTGCGAAAGATTTTTAAATTTGTACCATGCTACGGAGGGCTACCTAAACGATTTTTTTTTACTGATGGTCGTCTCTTTTAATTTAACGTTAACAGCACTTTTAATAAAATTTCAAGAAGTGTCTCATTAACAAATGCAATATTTAATAATAATTTTAAAATGCATAAAAAATTTAAAGAAACATTTTTAAAAGTAATTATTAAGAGTTAAAACTTTAAAAAAATAAAAAAATGTCATATTCAATAATAGTTTATTAAATGTTTAAAAACTTAAAAAATTATTACATCAAAAAATTGTGTGACAGTCCTCTTAGATATTCGATGACATTTTCTTTTCTGTAACTTTCAACGATTGCTTTGATCCTTGCATCAATTTCAAAAAGTTTTCTGCGCTTTGACAGCGGAGAAAGAAGAAATTCGTTGTAAACTTGATCATGCCCTTTCTGAACAGTCCGGAGGCCATCAATAAATTTCCAAATGTTTTGGCGATCTCTCCCAAACTCAGCATGTAGTCGTCGGTGGGCTGATTCGACATACGTATTAGTGTGATCCTGCGCATTAAGTGTCCTCTCATAGACAGACCAGGTATTGGGAGGAAACGTTGCTCGTCGCCTTGTTCCGTTATAGTTCAGACGTCCTACGTAGTAGTCCTCAAACCATTCTAAGATTGGCATGAGGACCTCTGTAATTTCGTTAGCTAGTGAATGTAAAACAGCATCCAAGTCGTCTATTGGAACAAAAGCGAGTGCAACTATCGTTCGGGTAGTCAGAGCAAAATCGGGATCCGTGTTATAGCGTTGAAGCAAGCCTTCAGTTTCCAGTTTCTTACGCAGGTTTTTCGTCAAATGGAAGAGACATCCATAAATTTCACAATTCGGAAATGTTGACCGAACTGCCCCAACATCAGCTTGTTCAAAATCGATCGAGACTGAAGATGGATTGAGGTCTGGCCACAAATTTTTAACGGCTTCAAACATTCGTAGGTATGTTTCTTTTTCTTTGTTTGGCAGTAGACAGTAGAGAACTGGTAGTACAAATCCCCCTCTGTCTGCCATGATGACGTAGATTTGTGAGAAAAGAGCAGGAGCTGAGCTGAATGTTCCATCTACATATAGTCTATCCATCTGGTTGCTCCAATCACTATTCGACTGTCGGCCAAATATTAAAATTCGATTTTCGTCTTGTACTCCCGAATCCCATAATAAGAATTGTTCACAATGATCGGGGGTGACTTGGTACATCTGATACACATTTGGAATAATAATTGATGCTCGGTCGGCAGGTTGTGGAGGAAGTACATTTCTGATCCGGTGAATTACCTTACGAACTGCGTCTTTCTTCGGCATTTTTGCTTGAACGGCAGGCGAGGTACTTTGCAATGCACTATCGAGGATCACTGACGGGATTTCTGTAGTTTCTGTCGCTCTCCGTTTGATTTCAGACATGATCATGGTGGCCTGGAGTTTAGCCGCGTCACTTCCGTGACTATGCTGGTTTTTCTGCACCAGAACTTGTTTTTTATCAAAGGTCGAATGAAGACGGGCTTTGCATTCCTTCTTTTGCTGACATCGCCAGAATATCTTGGAACGATCTACACTAAACTTATCGAATACGTAGATATATCCTTCGTGAAAAAATTTTTCTTTGACACGCGTTGATTGTACAGTTTCCATAATACGAATTAAAAAAAATATGTGGTTAACGACCTTATTCGAGCAAACGAACGGAACATAAACAAGAGACCAAGACCAAGCGAAGGAAAATAAAAGTAACTTCGGTCGTATTCATATTATTCATACCTTCACCCTCTCTCTTTTTCTATCTCTAAAGAGCGCGCGCGTGCACTCTGACTCTTTCTATCTTTTTTTCTTTATTTTATTTTATTTTATTTATTTAAAGTCCTTTTTCGACTAAGTCGATTTGGACTTCTTTAAATATAATGTCCATAGATATATTTATTATTATTTATACGCCACAACGACTGTTGATTTGCTCCTTAACAATCAGAAGCGACTGCATTATAATAGTAAAATTCTCTTAAGTATTATATATTTATAGATCAGTGATGTAACTTAAAATATGTTGACTATAAACATATATATATCTATATATATAAAAATGAATGTTTGTATATATGTATGTATGTATGTATATAGGTATGTTATTTATGCATTGCTACACCATTCATCCGATCGTAATGAAATTTTCACACAACCTTGAGAGTCAAGGGGAATCAAATATAGAGAAAAAAATTTTGAAATCCGTCACAAAATGAGCGGAGCGGAGCGGGTGAGCGAGCGGGAACAATATATATATGTATGTGCGTATGTTTGTATGTATGTATGTATGTATGTATGTATGTATGTATGTATGTATGTATGTATGTATGTATGTATGTATGTATGTATGTATGTATGTATGTATGTATGTATGTATGTATGTATGTATGTATGTATGTATGTATGTATGTATGTATGTATGTATGTATGTATGTATGTATGTATGTATGTATGTATGTATGTATGTATGTATGTATGTATGTATGTATGTATGTATGTATGTATGTATGTATGTATGTATGTATGTATGTATGTATGTATGTGTATGTGCATGTATGTGTGCCTGTGTGTGTTTATGTATGTATGTATGTATGTATGTATGTATGTATGTATGTATGTATGTATGTATGTATGTATGTATGTATGTATGTATGTATGTATGTATGTATGTATGTATGTATGTATGTATGTATGTATGTATGTATGTATGTATGTATGTATGTATGTATGTATGTATGTATGTATGTATGTATGTATGTATGTATGTATGTATGTATGTATGTATGTATGTATGTATGTATGTATGTATGTATGTATGTATGTATGTATGTATGTATGTATGTATGTATGTAAGTATGTATGTATGTATGTATTTATGTATGTATGCATGTATGTATGTGCGTATGTATGTATGTATGTATGTATGTATGTATGTATGTATGTATGTATGTATGTATGTATGTATGTATGTATGTATGTATGTATGTATGTATGTATGTATGTATGTATGTATGTATGTAAGTATGTATGTATGTATGTATTTATGTATGTATGCATGTATGTATGTATGTATGTATGTATGTATGTATGTATGTATGTATGTATGTATGTATGTATGTATGTATGTATGTATGTATGTATGTATGTATGTATGTATGTATGTATGTATGTATGTATGTATGTATGTATGTATGTATGTATGTATGTATGTATGTATGTATGTATGTATGTATGTATGTATGTATGTATGTATGTATGTATGTATGTATGTATGTATGTATGTATGTATGTATGTATGTATGTATGTATGTATGTATGTATGTATGTATGTATGTATGTATGTATGTATGTATGTATGTATGTATGTATGTATGTATGTATGTATGTATGTATGTATGTATGTATGTATGTATGTATGTATGTATGTATGTATGTATGTATGTATGTATGTATGTATGTATGTATGTATGTATGTATATATGTAGAATCGGATCTAGGGGGGGAACTGAGAGCAAAAAAATGAGCGGGAAAGCGACAGGGAACGGATAACGACCGGGAGCGGTAGCGCAAGCGGGAAGAAACGCAAAAAGAGCAAAAAAGAAACGCATTAGGTAAACCTCTAAAAACACCGGGCAACGCCGGGTGCCCCCGCTAGTATATTATATATCAGGCTTGTTATCAAGACCACTGAACCCAAGACCGAGATCAAGACCAAGATTTTTATTTGAAAGGCAAGACCATGACCAAACATATTGAGAAAAGATCGAGTTTAAGGCCAAGACTTTGTAAAAATCATTCAAAATGAAGACGTCTTAATAAACTTTTTTCAACCAAAAAACTGAAGCATGAGAGAGTCAATAACTAAATTAAGAAACTGCTTAAAATTTAAACTGTTATTATTTTAAATGTTTATTGCATTTAGCAAACACAAGTTCCGATAACAATGTTTGTCCTAAACGAGCTCGATTTGGTCTCATGAATAGACTTTATTCCATGTGCTTCCATGACTAAATATCTGCACCACTGGCGCTGAAGTTGCTGGAACAAAATTTTTCAATCTTCGCTCGCTTGAAAAGGAGAATACGCATCCACAGTAGCGTTCTGCACGGGGCGATGTTTTACGGGCCGCCTCAGTCCGGTCCGTCGACAGCTTGGTCAGGCTCGTTTTATAAGCAAAAATTTCAGGCTCGCCACGGCCAGTCTAATTAGGACCTGGGCCGTTTTTACTGGCCTAAAATTTCTATATACTTAGCGAAAAATACGACCCGTCCCACTTTTACTTCAGGTTTGTCGGTTTGTCCCATCCGGTCTTAAGACCCTAAAATCACGGCCTGGCCCGGTCCGTGCTGCACTCTAATCTACAGTGCCCTACACGGATTTTTTTAGACCCGGTCCGGCTTATTTCATAGACAGAAAACTTCAGGCCTGGCTTGTTATTTAGACCCGAACTGTCCCGTTTCATAAGCACAAAAGTCAAAGCCTGCACTCAACCAGTTTTAACGGGCACAAAACCGTTACTTTGAAACTAATTTTTTTTTAAAAATAATGAAACACGTATCTTATAATTTTGTAAAAAAAAACCTTAATACTGAATTTTAATGTTTTTACATTTTTATTTATTGAGTTTTCAGGCAAATATAATCTTTTTCTCCGCTTTACATTTTGTAGTCCTGGAAATCAGAACAAAAAAAATTGGTAAAACATTTGTATCTTCATCCTTTAACAAGTATCTAGTTAATAATTTTTATATTTGTAGTATTTTTAGTTTCAGAGTCGCTGTTATTTAAAAAAAATATAACCCTATTTCCCCTCCACATTTGAAGTCCTGGAAACTAAATTTTCAAAAATTAATAAAACATTTAATTTGTCATTTTGTTAAAATAATCTTGGTACTAAATTGCAAAACTTTAAAATTTTTAGTTTTTGGAGTTTTTAATCAAATTCTTATTTCAACCCCACATTTGAGGTCCTGGAAACCAAATTATCAAAAATTGATAAAATACTTATATCTTTATCTTTTGAGTACCTAGATACTAAATACTAATTTTAAATGTGTAGCATTTACAGTTTTTGAGTAGCAGTTATTCTAAAAATCAAATCACCCTATTTTCCACCCCACATTTGAGGTCCTGAAAACCAAATTTTTAAAAATGGTTAAACACGTGTTTTTATATTTTTTAAGAAGAATCTAGATACCAAATTTCAAAACTTTCTTATTTTTGGTTTTTGAGATAATCCTTGTTTTATAAAAAAATTTGTTTTAAAACTTTTACATTTTTAGTTTTTTTACCCCACATTTGAGGTCCTGGAAACCAAATATTCTAAAATGGGTAAAACACGTATATCTTTATTTTTCGAATAAATACTGAACACTAATGCTGTTATTTCTGGAATGATGTTGGATGATGCTGTTTCTGACTCCATTACTATCTCAAATTTTTGTGAAAACCACCTGACGGTGAAGCCAAAAGTTCTGAGGACACGACGATTGAATAAGAACCCAAACCAATCCAAGACACTCATTTGTGTGACTCTTTCTAGTGCCGAGGCTGTGGATGATCTGATACAGTCTTCCATGCTTCTTCGAGCTTCTAAGGATGACGGCGCCAAGCGAGTTTTCATTAACCGCGATCTCACTAAGGAACAGGCCCATCAAAATTACCTGCGACGATGTGAAAGACGCGAAAAAGTGAAAGGGTCCGTGCAAGGTGTGCCAAAGCTGCTGACTGATGGTGGAAGTGGCCAGCCCTTTCGGATTTAAACCTGGAAGTCGCATGGCTTTAACTAACTTAAGAAGTATAAATAACAAGATTGCGGAAGTTGCTCTATTTTTAGAAGATTATAAACCTTTTATTTTTTGTGTTATTGAAACCTGGCTTACTAAAGACGATCCCGACAGTTTATTTTTACCTAGAGGATATTCTGCATGTCGCTGGGATAGAGAAACCAGAGGAGGTGGTGTGGCTCTCATAATTAGAGAGGACGTTGTCTTTAAACTCATCCAAATACCAAATCAGTTCAAGCATATTGAGGTTGTCTGCATTGACATTCGTCTGAATACAACTCCATGTAGAATTATAGCCTACTACCGAAGTGGAGGTTTTGACATGGAAGCTCATCAATATGCCATCGATAGTATTGAGTGTTTAAAAATAATCTGTTCAACAAATCACACACTATGCCTAATGGGAGATTTCAATCTACCTGACATCAACTGGTTACAGTTTTCTCATCCCAATAATAAAATCTACACGATATTCATGAATCTATTTAACGATCTAGGACTTCATCAATTTGTGTTCCAGCATACTCGTGGCGAGAGCACTCTTGACTTGATTCTTTCTACTGACCACATGTTTATTGCAAAAATTGATGTTGTTTGCCCAATAGCTACCAGCGACCACAATTTGATTGTATTCCGGACTAGCGACTCCGTCTCAACTACTGGTGCGTCTAATCAACATATCTACGACTTCAAACGAGCACGTTTTGAGGAAATGAATTACTATCTAAGTGACATCGACTGGAATCAAGTTTTTCAATACTGCTTTGATGTGGAAAGCTGTTGGTCGATCTTTAAACAACAGTTGGACATGGCTATGACATATTTTGTTCCTCTGTGTATTAAAGGATCAAGGTCAAAAAAAGAAAAAAAAACTCCGAAAATTCTTAGAATGATTTATAAGGCCAAGTTGTGGTTTTGGAAGAGATGGAAGGCTACTGATGCTTTGAAACACAAGGTTTGCTATGTCGAGTTTTCAAAGAAATGTTCTAAATTGGCCAAGGAAGTTCAAGTTACCACTGAGAGAAAACTTATCTTGGGGGGTAACATTGGAACGTTTTACAGGTACGTCAGCAGTAAGCTATTTACTCATCCTCGAATTGGTAGCATTGATTCGGGAAATGGCAACTCTACATCTGACGCTACCGAAATTGCCAACATTTTCAATAACTATTTTGCAAGCGTGTTTACATTCGACAATGGCGTTAATCCCATGTTGGATCCTCGATCACCGAGCTCCTTGGAGGACGTCTCCTTTACGCCGTCGACCGTTGTGAAAACGCTAAAATCTCTCAATAACTCATGTTCTCTTGGTCCAGATGGCATTCCGAACCTACTTTTGAAGAAATGCGCTTTCAGTCTAGCAACGCCTCTTTGTCATATTTTCCACACGTCTTTAAAATCTAAAATACTACCAAAAGAGTGGAAAACAGCATTTATTCAACCCATCCATAAAAAAGGTCCCACCAGCAATCCTTCTAATTACCGACCCATTTCTCTAACTTGTACCTGTTGTCGCATTATGGAGAAAATAATTAATAAAACCATGCAACACTATTTAATTGAACACAATCTCATCTCTCGACACCAACATGGATTTTTACAGTCAAGGTCAACCTGTACTAATCTACTTGAATGTGTATCTGACTGGTCATTGTCAATGGAGGAACGCAGACGCACGGATATAATTTATTTTGATTTTCAAAAGGCCTTTGATTCCATTTCTCATTTCAAATTAAAAAGAAAGTTGGAAGCTTATGGAATAGCTGGAGATCTATTGGCATGGATCACTGACTTTTTAAAGGATCGCCGCCAGATGGTTCAGATAGACCGTAGCCTGTCTGAGCCAAGAGCTGTTACAAGCGGGGTTCCGCAAGGCAGTGTTCTCGGTCCAACTCTGTTCCTGATCTATATTAACGATGTTACAGATAGTGTGGAGTTGGGATCGATCTCAGTTAAACTATTTGCCGATGACATCAAACTGTATGTACCTGTCCAGCCTAATGCCAACAACTTACAGAAGGCAATTGACCACTTGCTGGTATGGAGCAAAGACTGGCAGTTGAACTTGGCACTGGAAAAATGTTTTGTTCTCTCTATTTTTGGTCCCGCAGGTGCAAAACTTAAATCTCCCATCTACACCATTGACTCTTACCAACTAAAGAACGTTGATCATATCAGAGACCTAGGAGTAATTGTGGATGCTAGCCTGAGTTTCAAATATCACGTGGCAAATATCGTTCATGTTGCGTCTGTGAGATCGCGTCTCATCATTAAATCATTTACATCTAAAGATCCAGATTTGCTTAAGCAAGCTTTTTGCACATATGTTCGACCTCTTCTGGAGTATTGCTCGCAGGTGTGGAATCCTCATCACCGATATCTTATTGACGATATCGAAAGAATTCAAAAAAGATTCACCAAGGCGATCCCGGCTCTCAAGAACCTTCCGTATGCGGTGAGACTCAAAACTCTCAATCTCCCATCACTTGAACACCGAAGACTCATCAGTGATCTTTGTTTGTGCTACAGCTTTTTGAACGGTTTTATTGATTCCGACTTAAAACATAGTTTTCAGTTCTCCATGTATCATTCCACTAGGGGTCACCAGTTCAAGCTAAAATCTGTCTTTAATAGAGTTGATGTTACCAAATTTTTCTATACTAATCGTATTATTAATATATGGAACCAATTGCCTAGCGATATTGTCAGTTCAACTACTCTCAGTAGGTTTAAATGTCTCGTAGCGGAAGCCAACCTATCAAACTTTCTCACATATAAATAGATATCTGATTGCTCTATTATTACTCCTTCTGTGACATCCTCATTTAAAAACTAGTATCTATCTGGTACCTAGATCTAAATACAAATATTTATCTGATTACCTTGTTGTTACTAATCCATCTATTATGTATTAGTTAATATTCATATATAGTCATATAGTTTATATTTTGAACAAAACTTTTCTGTTTTACTTTTGCCTGGCTCGTCGCCTCACATCAGACGGTTTATTTTGTTTTGTTTTTCTTTAGTTTTTATTGTGTTCTGTCCGAACAGTATTAGTGGCCCTTTGGGTCCCTCTGTTTGTGTACCAATAAATAAATAAATAAATAAATAAATCAAAATCACAAATCACAGACTCAAAAATGATTTGTAAATCAGCTCAAGATCAGTCACTGAAAAGTGATTTGAATCAAAATCAAACATAAATGTATTTAAATCACGTAAATCACTACTCGAAACTTGTTCAGTAAGTGAGTGTTGGCAGACCATATATCAGCAGTTGCGGATATCCACTTGTCAGTTTTCATTTTTTCAGTTATGCTAGACAGCATTTCAGTGTATTTCTCTTCAAGTTTACTCGAAAGCGTTTTGCGACACATAACTTTCTTGTTACCAGACAATCCTTCGACAAGTGCTTTAAAAGCTAGCTTCTCAACTGTTGCTAATGGACGCATTTCACATACCACGTATTGCATAATTAACTTGTCAACTTGATTTTGCGTTATTGATTTTCCCCGATTGCTATCAACATATTCGGCAACAATTGGTGTTTCCATCTTTATCCTTTTTGATTCTGACTGATTAATGCTTCCTGATCTTTTAGCCATCCTGTGTTCTTCAAAAGATTTTACAAGGCTTGGGTAAGCCACATTGGATCAGATATTTATGTTATTTCGGCACTTGCGTCCATTCAGAAGATAGTAACAAATTAAAAATAGTGATCAAATAATCAGTTAGGTCAAATTGGTATCGCATTTATATAGTGTTAAGTTGTTAACTTGCTAGTTGATACTGCTACTTTATGCAACTATGTGTGCTGTAGCCTATACGCTACCCACATTGACATGTCTGATGAAGTTACTTGTAGATTGAAGTGTTCCACTTATGCTTTTGTTAACAAAATTCAAACACTTTGCAAGAACTTTCCCATTTTCATTCTTAGTAATGCTAAAGCATAGCCTTAAAAGTCTATGTGCTAAAGAATTTGCCGTCTAAAACTGCTGGCAACTGGAAACTACTACTGGATTCAGCCAAATTGTTTACAAACATCAACATAAAATATCAAACACAGTGTTAAAGTATTAACATAAATAAATAAGTAAAAGTAATATCGATTTTAGATAATGATTTGTGATTTTAAATAAAAATCGCTCAAAATGTGACTTAAATCAGAGTCACAAATTAGTATATTTTTTTTAATTTAAATCAAGCTCAAAAATCACAAAAAGTGATTTAAATTGTGATTTGTAAATCGTTTGATTTAAATCATTCCCAATAAATCAACCACTATGCTCATTATAACATTTGAGGAACATTTGAATTCCCCATTGGAAGATGTTAGAAGCTAGAATATAAATTCTCAATTTGTTCATGAAGTTAAAGTGTTGTTATATAGTCAACTAGCAGTGCCCGTAGCGGCTTCGCTCGCATGAAATTAGAGAATTTAAACCGTGCATACATAGTAGAGTATTGCACGGATCAATTTTTTAGGTCTCGGCTCGGCCCGTCGACAACTTGGCCCAGCCTGTTTCAAAAACCGAAATTCCTGGCCCAACACGGCCCGTTTAATATGGGCCCGGCCCGTTTTTGCAGGCCTAGAAGTTCTATATACTTGATGAAAAACTTCGGCTCGTCCCACCTTGACTTCAGGTTTAGCCCGGCCCGTCTGAACACCCTAAAATCACTAAAATTTCTATATACTTGGTTAAAAATCTCGGTCCGTCCCACCTTGATTTAAGGTTTGGGCAGGGTCGTATGAAGACCTTAAAATAACGGCTTAGCCCGTCCGTCCGGTGATAAACTGAACTCATCTACTTTTAACCGGCACAAAACCTCAAATACTAATTTTCACATCTGTAGCACTTACAGTTTTTGAGTAGCAGTTACTTTAAAAACCATGTAACCCTATTTTCCACCCCATATTTGAAGTCCTGGAAACCAAATTTTCAAAAAATGGTAAAACTTATATCATTATTTTTGGAGTAGAAACCAAATACTAATTTTTACTCCTGTAGCATCTACAGTTTTCGAGTAGCATTTACATTAAAAACCAAAAAACCTTATTTTCCACCCCACATTTGAGGTCCTGGAAACCAAATTTTAAACAAATGGTAAAACACGTATATCATTATTTTTAGAATAGAAACTAAATACTAATTTTTACATCTGTGGTATTTACAGTTTTTGAGTAGCAGTTACTTTAAAAACCAAATAACCCTATTTTCCACCCCACATTTGAAGTCCTGGAAACCAAATTTTCAAAAAATGGTAAAACACGTATTTTATTATTTTTGGAGTAGAAAATAAATACTAATTTTTACTCCTGTAGCATTCACAGTTTTTGAGTAGCAGCTACTTTAAAAACCAAATAACCCAATTTTCCAACCCACATTTGAGGTCCGGGAAACCGAATTTTCAAAAAAATGGTGAAAAACGTATCTTTTTTATTTTTCAAGAAGAATCCATATACCAAATTTCAAAATCTCCTCATTTTTGGTTTTCGAGATATATATTATTTTAGAAAAAAGTTTGTTTTCCAGTTTCTTCCCCTCAACAGCAAAATTTTTAAAATCCTTTTTTAGTGGATGCTTACGCAATAAAAGTAATATAAGTTCCAAATTTCACGTTCCTTGGATGAGGCGTTTGAGCTCGGCGTTGATTATCAGTCAGTCAGTCAGTCAGTCAGTCAGTCAGTCAGTCAGTCAGTCAGTCAGTCAGTCAGTCAGTCAGTCAGTCAGTCAGTCAGTCAGTCAGTCAGTCAGTCAGTCAGTCAGTCAGTCAGTCAGTCAGTCAGTCAGTCAGTCAGTCAGTCAGTCAGTCAGTCAGTCAGTCAGTCAGTCAGTCAGTCAGTCAGTCAGTCAGTCAGTCAGTCAGTCAGTCAGTCAGTCAGTCAGTCAGTCAGTCAGTCAGTCAGTCAGTCAGTCAGTCAGTCAGTCAGTCAGTCAGTCAGTCAGTCAGTCAGTCAGTCAGTCAGTCAGTCAGTCAGTCAGTCAGTCAGTCAGTCAGTCAGTCAGTCAGTCAGTCAGTCAGTCAGTCAGTCAGTCAGTCAGTCGACTGTCAGGACATGTTCTTTTATATATATAGACTAGCAGTGCCCGTAGCGGCTTCGCTTGCATGAAATTAGAGAGTTTGAACCGTGCATCCATATTAGAGATCAATTTTTTATGTCTCGGCTCGGCCCGTCGACAACTTAGCCCAGCCCGTTTTAAAAACCCAAACTCCTGGCCCGGCACAGCCTGTGTGAATTAGGCCCGGCCCATTTTTACAGGCCTAGAAGTACTATATACTTGATAAAAAAAACTTCGGCCCGTCCCACCTTGACTTCAGGTTTGGCGCGGCCCAACTGAAGACCCTAAAATCACTATTACAGTTTTTGAGTAGCAGTTATTTTGAAATCAAATAACCCTTATTTCCACCCCACATTTGAGGTCCTGGAAACCAACTTTTTTAAAAATGTTGAAACACTTATATCATTGTTTTTTGAGTAAATACTAAATACTAATTTTGACATCTGTAGCATTCACAGTTTTTGAATAGCAGTTACTTTAAAAACCAAAGAAACCTTTTTCCACCCCACATTTGAAGTCCTGAAAACCAAAATTTCAAAAAATGGTGAAACACATATATCTTTATTTTTAGAGTAGAAACTAAATACTAATTTTTACTTTTGTAGCATTTACAGTTGTTGAGTAGCAGTTACTTTAAAAACCAAATAACCCTATTTTCCACCCTACATTTGAAGTCCTGGAAACCAAATTTTCAAAAATGGTGAAACACGTATATCATTATTGTTAGAGTAGAAACTAAATACTAATTTTTATTGTTGTAGCATTCACAGTTTTTGAGTAGCAGCTACTTTAAAAACCATGTAATCCTATTGTCCACCCCACATTTAAGGTCCTGGAAACCAAATTTGTAAAAAATGGTGAAACACGTATATCTTTATTTTTAGAATAGAAACTAAATACTAATTTTTACATCTGTGGTATTTACAGTTTTTGAGTAGCAGCTACTTTAAAAACCAAATAACCCAATTTTCCAACCCACATTTGAGGTCCGGGAAACCTAATTTTCAAAAAATGGTGAAACACGTATCTTTTTATTTTTCAAGAAGAATCCATATACCAAATTTCAAAATTTCCTCATTTTTGGTTTTCGAGATATATATTGTTTTAGAAAAAAGTTTGTTTTCCAGTTTCTTCCCCTCAGGAGCAAAATTTTCAAAAATCCTTTCTTAGTGGATGCTTACTCAATAAAAGTAATATAAGTTCCAAATTTCACGTTCCTAGGATGAGGCGTTTGAGCTCGGCGTTAATTATCAGTCAGTCAGTCAGTCAGTCAGTCAGGACATGTTCTTTTATATATATAGATTTGAAATCTGTTATGCAAGACTAAATAACTTTATTAAAAATTTATTTGTAGAATTTTCAATATCTACGTACAATTCTATTTTTAGCATAAAGCCAGCCGTATAAAATATTGTTAGTTATTTTCAGAGGCGTGGATTCAGCAAAATGTTGAGGATGCGAAGATTTTTTTAATTTAAACGCAGACAATCTTCAAACAAAAATGACCATCCCAATATACATTTTCATTTAAATCATCTTATTAGTTAAAAAACAGTTTAAAAAAGTTAACTTTTATTTAATGTTGAATGCAGACTAAAAGCGTTTAAATTATGAATGTAACAAAGGGTATCGACGTTCTTTCATTTTTACAAAATTGTCCACTGAATCATCAAGATAAAATAGACTAAAGATACTAAAAGATTGAAAAATAATAGCAGAGATTTAAGTAACTGGATATTAATCAACAAGTATGATAAATACTGCTTTCATCAACTAATCTAAATACTCAATGGTGTGTGAGCTAATGAAAATAATTTAAAATGAGTTAGAAAAGTCTTGGTAAGAAAGCTCAAGCAACCGGTTAGGATAAGAATATGCTAATTGTTCGTCAAGCTGGGACCAGGCCCGCAACTACGGGGGGGGGCGAGGGGGGGCAAAGCCCCCCCTATAAGATATTTCGCCCCCACTAGAAAATTTTAAGATATGTAGTTTTTTGAAATTTATAAACCTGTTAACCGTTACACAAGTAAATAGCTGGATAAAACAGCGTATTTCGCCCCCCCAATTCTAAGATATGTACTTACTTTTTCGAACTTTATAAACCTTTCAACCGTTATACAAGCTCATAACTGGATAAGGCAGCGGATTTCGCCCCCCTCCTGAAAAATTCTAAGGCATGTAATGTTTTGAACTTTATAAGCCTGTAAACCGTTATAAAAGTTCATAACTGGATAAGGCAGCGGATTTCGCCCCCCCCAAATTCAAGATATGTACCTATTTTTTCGAACCTGTATACATGTTCATAGCTCGATAATAAGGGAGCGGATTTCGCCCCCCTCCTGAAAAATTCTAAGACATGTACTTTTTTGAACTTTATAAACCTGTTATTAGCTGGATAAAACAGCGTATTTCTCTCCCCCCCCCCAATTCTAAGATATGTACCTACTTTTTCGAACTTTATAAACCTGTAAAATGTTATAAAAGTTCATAACTGGATAAGGCAGCGGATTTTGCCCCCCCCCCAAATTCTATGATATGTACCTACTTTTTCAAACCTGTTAACCATTATATAAGTTCATAACTGGATAAGGCAGCAGATTTCGCCCCCCCCCCCCAAATTCTAAGATACGTACCTATTTTTTCGAACCTGTATACAAGTTCATAGCTCGATAAGGCAGCGAATTTCGCCCCCCCACCCCCGAAAAATTCTAAGACATGTACTTTTTTTAACTTTATAAACCTGTTATATAGTGTTTAGCTAGATAAGGCAGTGTATTTCGCCCTCCCCCCTTACTGAAAAATTCTAAGTTATGTACCTTTTTGAACTTTATAAGCCTGTAAACCGTTATTCTGGTACATAGCTGGCTACAGCAGCGTATTCAGGAATACTCACAAAATTGGTAATGTTGGGTATCTATCAACACACCTGCAATATAGTGTATTTTTTATCCAATGCGGTTAACTTATTAACGCATCACTGCAAACATCTCAGCAAAACCTTGGGATGCAACGTTTTCTCACGGCCCACTTATATTTGAAAAAAAATCTAAAACTTTTTAAAGCCTTTCTTTAATTTTTCCTCCAAAAAACTGATGACGGAGCTAGTCGGAGCTGCTTTTTCAAAATATTTTCAAAGACACTTTTTTATTTGTTCTGTATAAAAACTGATAGCTGATGACCGGGAGAGGGGGCTATCCGGAAGTAGTTTATCCATACATGTTAAACCACTTCAGGGGGCCCACTAGTTGGCCTATCCAACCTCAAAAACCTAAAATATCAGAATAGAAGCTTGAAGTGTACCTATATAAAATGAAAGATTGTGTTTAAATTACAAAACAAAACAGAAAAGTAATTTTGTAATGCAAAGATTTACGATAAATATTGATTATTTTTATTTATTGCACTTTTTGTCATTTTATTTTTATAAACTATTCCAGCAAATCCAAAATGAAGTCATAAAAATAATAAACAATATGGGTGTTGCTGACGCACCTTGGTTTTACATATAATATTTACATTGTCTTTTCAACTCCCGATATAATTTTAGTGGTTTTTTGGCCATTTTCATTTCGCCCCCCTTTAGAGATAGCTCGCCCCCCCAGAGCATGACGTCTAGTTGCGGGGCTGGCTGGGACAGATATACGAGTCTAAATTTCATGCGAATTCGATCGGATGGACCGAAAGCAATCAATCCATTAAATTTCTATAGCGCTATTTCCTTGGCGTTCAATAGCGCTCGGACACGAACTTATAAAACGGATAACTTTTAAGCCCCGACGGAAAACAGTGAGAGAAGTAGATTTAGTAATAAAAGTCACTGATCTCTATAATATAGAGATCAGTGAATAGAAGTAGGAAGAGAGTTCCAGAGAAAGGGACCAGAGTAGGAAAAAGAGCGTTTAGCAAAAGAATGCTTAACAGAAAAAAGTGGAAAAGAAAAATTTGTAATTTTAAACATTAGTAAGCAAATTTTAAAAATCACCCTATATCTAAGAGGAAAACAGAGATAAAGAAAAAGAGATGGATAGATATGAGAAAAGTAAGAGGTGTGAGAAACTAAGCACTAAAAGATTGAAACATATTAGCAGTAGATTATAAGCAATATAATTTAAAAAGTATGATAAATACTGTTTTTATCAACTAATGTAAATACTCATTCATGGGTTAGCTAGAAAAGATATTTATCTATTTGGTGGAAAAATCTTGAGGGGGCCATGGTTATTTTGTTGTTTTTTGGGGGGGGGTAAAACTTGTTTGACATAATTTTGTTAGGGGGGTGACTGAAAGTTTGACAGTTGCTGACAAAATAGAGCGAGGCGGTAACAAATAGCCTGAAAATTGTTGACATAATTAAAGGACGTCCCCTTACGCGTTTTTTATTCACCGTTGTAAATGTGGTTTAAGCCAGAGCATTTGGTGAATCCAAATGCTGCAAATTAATTGTGTTTTTATTTTATTATGATGCATTACTATTAAACTAATTTGTTTATTAATAAACTTGGTTATTCATTACGAATCTTTGTTGTGGTTCGGCAAAAAGTAAACAAGCTCCCATCACTTCACTTGACTTATTATTATTATTATTCGCTTTTATCAATAAGATCTAATATTCTAGTTGACTTTATACGAAATATTTTTTTATACATTTATTAGGACATTTGAAATGGGTCGGTGTTTAAGAAAAAGAATTCAAAGAAAAGCTGTACCTTCTGAAAAACTACCTGAATCCATGAAAATCCTTTATAACTGGATGACATCAACATCTTCAAATGGATCAAAAATTCAAATGCCTTCTATAACTTTAAGAAATTTTTCAGGTCAACTGTCAGTTATTGTTTTTTATTGGGCCTAAGTTTTTTTTATAAATATTATTCTTGTAGCAATCTTCAAATCAACTTTCAGTATAGAACATTTAAGAACATATAATAATGTAATGAGTTAACTGGAGAACAATTATTTCAATTTCAATAAAAAATTGATAATTTTAATAAAATTTTATCGATTTTTATTAAAATTTAAATATTTTTTTCAGTTAGCTCATTATATAACGAGTGAAGCAAAAACAAAGTTTTTTAAAAACACATTTTTGTATTTTTTTACTACATAAACAACAAACATATTAGCATAGACAATAAATAGTTTGATGAAAATATCACAAATAAATTTTTAATTAAATTTGTTTCCAATCGATCGGAAAATTTGATAGAATGCATTATTAATTAGTGCAGAGGTATGTTCAAATTTTGAAGTCTCTAACTCATCGGGAAGTTAGTTTAAAATCGATTGCAAAATTTGACGACAGAGAGATAGACAGATAGATAGACAGACAGAGAAGTCAAGTTAAGTAAAAGTGTGTAAAAAGATCCAATTGGATTATTCAATATAAAATGATTTTATATTGAAATATTCAATTGAATATTTTATAATGCATTCTTCAATTATTTAACTATTGGGTCACTTTTTTGAGTGTCCAAGTTGTTTAAGTTGTCACTAGGTAAATGTGCATCAATAGTTTGAATTTTCATAAATCTCGAAGTCTGTTAATGTCAAAGTATCCTGAAATAAAACTTATTGATTGTTTTGCAGATTCTGGTAGGGGCTTCATGGCCACAAAGGTCATTAAGGCTGGCAATTTGGTGATATCAGTATCTTCTAACTACTTCATTACAACATCAGCAATTCTTCAAAGCCCATTGAAACCCATTTTTGAAAGGTTTTTAAATCACCTTATTTATGAACAACGATGTAAAATCTTGTCTAACAACTGTGATTTGTTTGGAATAATGAATTTTCCAGATTAATGACAGTGGGCTTACGTTATTAATAATAAGCATTATTTAAAATACCAAACATTTTAGATTAAAGGAAAAGCTTTCTCCAATGGAAGCGCTTTCTGTGTTTTTGTCACATGAAAAATTTATTGGAAAGCAATCGTGCTGGTTTGCGTACTTGAATGTACTGCCTCAAAGCATCTCTCTACCACTTTTCTGGAAAGATGAAGAACTCCAATGTTTACCACACTGGGTTTTGTCGAAAGTTACGGAACAAAAGAGTGCATGTCTGTTATCTTTTGAAAAGTTGAAAACTATTTTTAGCAGTGCAGAAATCGATGGGCATAAATTTGATGAAATTCTTAACTTGGAAACATTTCTATGGGCATGGTCAGTGATAAGTAGCAGGTCTGCTTATCATCCACAGCCTCATCTCAGCTGGTTTAATAATGAGCCTGATAATTATGCACTAATTCCTTTTTTGGACATGTTCAATCACTCCCCTACTGCTAAGGTATTTATTTCTACTAAGGTATTTTCTATTAACTTTTATAAAATTTACATTATATAATTACAGGTAGATGCAGCTTTCAATGTTTTAACTGGTTGTTATGAAATCAGGACTTTGATTCCATATAGAAAATATAAACAAGTTTTTATTAATTATGGGGCCCTGGATAATATTGATTTGCTGATGGGGTATGGATTCATCTGCCCAAGTAATCCACTGGACCACATTAGTTTTAGCATAGGTGAGTATAAGTAAACTTTGTAGTATCGCGTAAACAATTTTACAGCTTCAAATAGTTATTGTTTATTATTAAAATGTGATGATTAAGTATATTTATGAATGTTTTTAAAATAAAAACTTATTTATATTATTATTTTATATTAGAGCTGTGAATCGATTAAAATTTTTAATCGTTTAATCACATACGATTAAAAATTTTAATTGAGAGTTAATCGTGATTTTAACGCAATATGTTTAGATACAATTTCTGTTTCAAACACAGTACTCTCTCTCTTTCTCTCTCCCTCTCTTTCTCTCTCTCTCTCTTTCTCTCTCTCTCTTTCTCTCTCTCTCTCTCTATCTCTCTCTCTCTCGCTCTTTCTCTCTCTCAAGAGAGGTACAAGAAAATGGATAAAAATACGTTGAACAAGTAAAGATAAATTAAATTTTAAAAAATGCTTTTATTTGCCTCTTTATCAGAGTCAACGAACTAAAACTTTTGAATCTAAAACAAGCATTACGCTCAATCTTGTATATTGGATCTCTGGCGACTCATAAATAAACTGTTTAATTATTTTAGACCTCTGGCGACTTTTAAATAAACAACTTAATTAATTTAATTTGATTTATTTTAATTGATTTATGTCGGAAACATTCAGTTCATGTATTGTCATCCAGAATAAAGCTTTCTTGAAAGTTTTAGAGCTCTAGGTGGTCGAAAAGTGGGTGAATTTCTGTTTCTAAGATTTGATCACCACAGAAAAACAAACAAACAAACAAAAGTTATATAAGAGCATTTAATAAAAAAAAATAGATATTAATATTATATTTTGGTGCAAAATTTAGACTAGTCGTTAAAATATGTAACGGCGTTAATTTGTTTTAATGTGCGCTAATTTGTTTGCGTTAATTAACGGAATTAATCGCGATAAATTCGCAGCTCTATTTTATATGTTTGTCAAGATCATTAAATGTAGTGTTGAACCATATTTTTATCACTGTTTCAAATCAGTATTATGAATATGATGTGTATTTTAGATGAAGTATGTGAAACTATGAAGATCTTACGATTAGTCCATGGAAACATTGAGAGGAAAAAGAAAGTCATTTGTTCAAATGGATTTGATAAGTAATTTAATTTATTTTGTTTTATGGTCTTATTTAATTAAATTAAATTATTACTGTTGTTGTTGTTGTGTTTAAGCAAATAATTTTTCTTAATGTGTTTTACACTTTTCTGCACATGTGGTTTGTATATGTGAGTGTGGAAAATATTGTTTACCTGTTCATAAATAAAAACATTTCTTGGGTTTTATTGAATTTAAATTGCATTGAATTTTTAACATTGCTCAACCACATTTTTTCTGTTATGGCATCACGCTGGAATGGATGTCAGTTTCAAACTACAGAATGAGGCCATCATAGAATAAAATTTTTTAACTTATATATGAATTTTTATTTTATATAGATGACTCTTAAATCAAAATGTTGTTTTGAGGTATTCATATAAGAAAATAGCATAATCTAATGTGCTGCAGAAATTTATGTTTTAATGTAAATAGCATCCAGCAATCTATTTTAACATATAGACTAGAAGTCTGAAATAACTTTGATTAAAATAGTTATTTACTCCTTCATAAAAAATTTTTCATACATAATTATTATGACACATTGATTGGTTGGCTTGACAAATAATTGAAAGGATGTGCCTCTTTAAATGCTATTCTAATCTCTATTTTTAATCACTAAATCTCATCGTATATTATTTGTATATTAGGTTTATGCTTATCTCACTAGAGGGAGTCTCATGGAATCTTTCATGCACCATAAAATTATTGTATGCCAATCATAAAATGTTAGTTAATCATACATTTTTTTAAAAGTTGAAATCATATTTTTTGTACTTAATAATTTGTTGGTTTTGTAATTCCTTTCAGAGATGCAGTTGAACAGTTTTTTGATTTAAAAAAGATATCTTCTGATGAAGACGTTATCAACCGAGTTGTTAAGTGTCTGATTGAATCTTTAAGACCATTCACAGTGCATGTTAGTTTTCTTATCAGTTGTATTATTTTAAGGCAACCTGTTAATTTTGCTTAAGTTTAGTTTTATTTTGATTTCAGACTGGTACTTCTTATCATAGCAGAATAGCACACGAATTGTGTAAAAGTTTCAAAAATATTATAAATGCAATCATGATACAAGCACAAGATTGATCTATTAGAATACCAGAATCTACTCTTGGAGATGAGAGAAGAAGCATGTTGTTAAGGGGCAACAGATTGTCATTTATTACCGATTTTCAGCCTAGAGTTTTACCGACTTGGGATACGAACCAGTTTACTGGTAAATTTTAAATAGTGCATTTTAAATTGTTAAACACTATGGTGCAGATAAAACGGATATTAAAAAGGAAAGTAAAATGCAACGATGTTCAAAGTGAGAAAGAATAAATGAAATGTACTTTTTTAAAGTTCAATCAATTTGTTTTCCACAGTCACAGTTTTATAACAAAAACCATATGGTTTTAACAATTAAGATTACAATTTACAAAATTTTTGCCCTTTCAAAAAAAGCTTGTTTTAGATGTGATTCCTAGAAAAGACCCAGCTTAATTTGCTTCTTTATCTATATATAAAAATGAATGTTTGTGTATGAGTTGGTCCTTTATAGAAATCTGAACCGCTGGAGTTCCCGCTCGCTCTCTTGCTCCGCTCCGCTCATTTTGTGACCGACTTTAATTTTTTTTTCACTATTTATAATGGTTTCCCTTTGACTCTCAAGGTTGTGTGAAAATTTCATTACGATCGGATGAATGGTGTAGCAATGCATAAAGAACATACAGAAAGGGTCATTTTTATATATATAGAACACAAGGCCACTTCAATATGTTTAAATGCACATGAAAATTTCATGAGATTCGTGAGAAAAAATTCAATTTAAAAAATAAAATTATCTTGCAATATATTATTTTAGTTTATTAAAAAATGTTTTTTTTTAGCTTTTTTTTATTTTTCCTGCAGAATGAACAACCAATGATCAAATATTTAAAGTCTTGTGTTGCTGGAATAAAAGCTGGTAAATTTAAAGCTGGAAGGCAATCAAAATTTAAAATACTATATACAGTAAATCAGTAGGCATAAATAAAATTTTATTTTTGTACACTTTTTCATTATTTTTTGGATCAATGAGAGTTTTTTAATCAAAAGATAGATAGTGAGAATGTTTTTATTCATCATCTCGTTTAATTGTGAGTCTGAATATGAAAATAAAAGATTGTAATTCTAGCTTCTTATTGTTCAACAGCATATGAAGTGACGGTACAATGACATATTTATCATTTTTAAACATGAAAAAAGAGAAAGTTGTTTAATTTTTTAATCCTTTATTTTAACTTTGCCTTTCTGTCTGTCTGAATAAATGAACCCATTTCCCATCATCAAATCGATCTGAAATTTGGTCCATAGACTCATGAAGACCAAACATTAATTTTGAGATGTTCACACTCCAAAAAAAATGTTGAATGCTCAGACTAAAGAATCTATGCATCATTGCATCATTGTTTATTTCATTGAAAGAAAAAAAATTTTGAAGTCAACTTTTAACCATTTCACGTATTCCAATCGATCTGAAGTTTTTTTTCTTTGAATTGATAATTCACATATATAAGAATATTTTTATTTATAATGGAATATGGGTTTTATACCAATTTTATTGAAATTATTGATTATTAGATTCTCTTTTCATGATTGCAGATATCAATTTTACACTGAAAATATTCTTTTCATTTATATAGTATTTATAGTACTATATTCCATGTTTTATAAAGGATTTTTAAAAAACGAAGTTTTTTATAGTTCACTTGTTTACTACTGAGAAAATGGACTTTACAATTGTCAGTTTTTTAAAGATTATCAAACAGATTTTGTAGATTATCCGTTTTTTAAGTTGCAGTTAAGTTTTAATGAATTTATTTCATCAAGAAACATTCTGGTCTTTGTTCATTAACCTAAAACGTTCTGTTATCTTCCTTGCAAATAATTGTTTTGATTTGTTAATAAAATACATTTATTTATCACAATAGGAGAGGATCAATATTTGAGATTTCTTAGCAATCCTTGTTGCACTTCTTCCATTCCTATTCAGTTTTAAAGTTCATGTTCACCAGTGCATTCAGGGCTGGTATTTTTTGCAATACTTTCTGTGTCAGTTTCTCATAGTTTATGCGCTTGAAACATCTGAATACAAAAACAATATCAACAGAGAACTTTGTAGGAACCGCTAAGCAAGGCTTAATTTAATAATAATTAAGTCACTGCTAAACAAATTGCTGCAAAATAGGTAAAAAAAACTTGTTTTGAACTCGATGGTGTTCACCTATCTGATCAAGTCATTTTATGAAAGAATGAAAAGTAATTTTTAAAGTGGCTCTACAATAAAGCGAGTTTCGGAGCCACTAACTATTAATGTTTGTAAGAATTGGAAAAAAGTTTTCAGCACTTTATGGAACTTCGTTTCTGATGTAGTATACGTTGAATTGTTAAATCATTTAATGGAAAATTATTCTACGATTTGTGGCCATTATTCTAAAACATTTTTTGCCACGGGACGTCATTTGGTTGGGGAAAGCGATTGCCAAGAAAAAAAGCCGAAGGGTTTTAGACAATTTTTGGTAAAAGTACCTCTGACTACCCCCTCCCGGTTATCAGCTATTTTTGGAAGAATAAAGTTGATGTTATAGTAATGTTTGGGTCATTAAAAACTGCCCCCTCCCAAGGTGTTCTAAATGTTGTTCCCCGTGGATTTGCTAAAATGATGCCCCTGTCTGTCGCCAAGTGAGGTTTGCCATGAAACACAAAGAAATGTCCAGAAAACGATATTCTGTGGACGGAGGGAAAACGAACATTCCCGCGGGTAGGACAATTCCTCCCCACGACGTTGGAAAAACGTGTTAACTCTGACTCTGTCTTGACAGAGTCAGAGTTAACACGTTTTTCTTAGCGACACAAGCACATTTTAAAACAAATTGACACTTATTGTTTATCTTTAACAATTGTTTCTTTTATGCGACTTAACTCTGTAGCGCGACCAATGACCTTGTTTCTATGGCATTATAAATTTTATATTTAACTCCTTTTTGCGACCTGCAGTAGGTAGATTAAAGCCCTTGAAATTGTATATTTATGTGTAATATAAGCAGTGGTTTTTGTTTGTTTATTTTCTCGATCCTTTGAACTGTCTGCTCTTCAAACCAATAAAAATTGAAATGGTTCCGTGCCAGGCAATCTTGCAAAACCACAAACCCGTAGTATATTATTTCATTCATTTTTCAGTTATTTTTATGTTTTTTATCTGTCAGATTTCTATAGAGATAAAGAAAGTGACATTTAATTTTCAAATTTTTATTGAAAAATTTTCAGTCGCCCAACTAAAAAATTTTAAAGGATTTTTTAAAACAAAGTTTTTACGGTTTTCTTGTTACAGTTACAATATATATTTTCAGCCATGGATACACAATAACATGTAACAGCAGGTCTAACAAATAAAACACGAGGACGATTAGTTAGGAATGATGCCGTGTGTCGTCAGACTTTCTCGTCAGTATTGAGACATTGGGAACCATGGCACGGACTGACACCAAGATTTTCTTGTGTCGTATCACGGCATATTCTCTATTTTATAATTCGTTATTTTCATTGACTATGGCTTGCGACACTCTCATGGAGCCATGCATACGATTCGTCGATCGATTCGTGAAATATTTGGGAATGGTATTTGACAAGGCAGAGATATTAAAAAAATGACAATGGCTTCTTTGCAATTTTAATTTTGTTTTCAGATTTTTGTTACATTTTTTGTGGTTCTCATGACGTCCGTTTCAGTGATATTTTTTGCCTGTTTGTTACCTCTTAAAATTGAAGAAAGCCCTTTCTGGGCATCAGTTCATTTTGTTGCTGGTAACTGGTTGATGATGAATATTATTTTCAACTATTTAAAAGCTGCCTTTTCGTGTCCAGGATATCCTCACTCTGTATGTTTTCCTTATGTTATCATTTAAATATAGTTTAACTTATTTTTTGATATAACTATAACTGTTTGCTTTTTATATTGTTTTAGAATTCGCCTAGTGTTTCAATGATATGCAAGAAATGTATAATGCCAAAACCTCTGAGGACACATCATTGCAGGGTGTGCAATAAATGTGTTTTAAAAATGGATCACCATTGTCGTATGTTTTATTGTTTTATGTTTTTGTTGATTTATTTTTATGAGAAAATGTTACTAAGACAGAATTATATCAGTCCTTTTCAGAAACTGAATTGGTGTTATTATATGTTATTAGATGCGAATTTGTGTTTATTTCAAATAATTTTGTATTTTCAGCTTGGCTCAATAACTGTGTAGGACACTACAATCATCGTTATTTTTTCATGTTTTGTGTTTTCATGTTGATTGGGTGTTCATATGTGTCTATTGTTGCCTATCCTCTTTTCAAGAAACATTTTTATGGTAGTAGAGTGAGTTTTGAAATTGTTATTTTGTTGTAAGTTTTAATTTAATAAATCATTTTGTAGTTTTTTTTTTAAAGTATAACATTTAATTTTTAGAAAGTTGGGTGGCTTGGAGTGTTTTATCCTTTATATTTAATCAAAGACTACTTCTGGCCTGAACCTGATGTGGTTGGCCACATTTGTTTTTATTGATTGACAACATCATCAATAAAATTTTAAACTTGAAGCTGATGAAATTATTTATTTATTTAAACAATTTAATTAATTATTCTATAAAATAATGTTTATGAATTAATACTTATGGTTTATTTTCTAACAGGTAACATCTGCACCATACCGAAAGACATCATTTTTTTCTTACCACAGCCTAATCATGTTTGAGTTTCTTCTCTGTAGTACTGCTTGCATAGCACTTGCTGGACTAGTTCTCTGGCATTTTCGACTGATAAGCAAAGGTGAAACGAGTGTTGAAATGCACGCCAACTTCCTCGAGAAAAGAAGACTTAAATCTCTTGGACAGGTTATTTGTTGTTGTTATATTTGGTGTTTATACATTAAAAATAATCATATTTTTTATTTTTAAGTTGAATAAATATTTTAAAAATTGATCTCCTTAAGCTGTTTTTAATGCTTTTTAATACAATCTATTAACATTTGAGAAGGTTCATTCTTGGTCTTTTTTCTCTCTATTTTTTACATTTCTAAATTGCTTCAAATTTCATCTTCTTTTTTAATGTATTTTTGTAAAAAAAAAAGCTTAATAATACGCTTCAGCTGGCTAGTGAGGATTATAAACTTGAAAACTAGACACCATAGAAAGTTCAGGTTTTTTGCATTAATTTTGTGCAAAAAAGTTATTTCATAGGCGATTAGTTAAGTTAATTGCTTCCAGCTATTTTTTTAAAGTTAAAAATACTTATCTTTCTTGCCAAATATGCACTGAAGTCCCTCCAATATAACATGAACATTCTTATAATTTTTTCTAAGCAGATTTGTGCTGATGACTTATGTTTATTCTAGTTTTCCAACATCTCTTCTTAACTCTGCTCATCTTGTGCCTCGGAGTTTCTGAAATTTCCCTTGGTGAAAATTACATTTACTTATTTCTTTAGTAAATTATACTTTTTAAAATATGCTTATTGTTTTTCAAGACCATTAAATGTACCTTTTCGTCAAATTCATATTATCAGAACTGCATTTAAATGATCACAGCTGAGATATTTCTTCTCTAATTGTATCTTATTGAAGGCTATTTTTAGCCATCTTTCTTCTTTTTTTTTCAAATATGGTGTCACAAACTAATTTTAAAACAGATCTAAACACGCATTCATATTATTTTTCTGTGGGGAAGCTTTGAGCTTCAATACATTGTGCTATAACAATTTTTTAATTGAATTATTAAACTTTAATTTATCATTGTAATCTTCATTAATATCTGTTGTATTAAATTTACTGTTTTAAACTTTATTGGTTTTTGAAATGCCATTACAGAATTTTCAAAATCCATACGATTTTGGATTTAGAAAAAACTGGAGATTGTTCCTGGGCCTAACTCATGGAAGGTAGTTAGTTTTCAGAACAATTTAGTTATTGCTTGATTTATGAGATTCCAATTTATATTGTGAATAAATTTTCAAATATTAAAAATAAAACCCTTATTTCAGAACATTTTGGAGGCACATCCTATGTCCATCTTCTCATCTACCATACAATGATGGGATACATTGGGATTCGATTCCATTTACAGATTCATATTTAGAAATAATTTGATGGGATACATTGGGATTCTATTCCAATTACAGATTCATATTTAGAGATAATATGGTGGGATACATTGGGGTGCTATTCCATTTACAGATTCATATTTAGAATTATTTTGATACATCTAGTATGAAGTTAAGAATTTGTTGGACTGGGTTAAATATTTTAATGTCACACAGTTGTTCAAAATACACATTCTAAATATTTTGATAGCTTAAAGTAAATAATTTCGAAAGCACTATCATTTATTTTAAGCTTCTGAAATCGCCGGTTGAACTGCTAACTCAAAATTATGTTCTCCATAAACAATGTCTGAAGAGTTTTTGAAACATTTTTTGAATCATTTTAAATTGTGACAAACTGTTTATTTATTAACTATAGAATAAAAGATAGTTGGTTTTTTTAATATAAATGGAATTACTTGTTGCAAAGTTTAAATTGAATATTTGTATGTGTTACATTTTGTTCTTTCTATCGATTTTTAAAACTTCCATTTTTCGGTATGACCAAACTGAAATCAATTGTTTTTAGGCTCCTGACATTGAATTCTCTATACTTATGAATAGTAGAGTTATGTGGGACCATATGCCATCTCAATTTCATTTTTTCTGTCACACCCCACAACACTTCAGCCACACAAAGCAGCTCCAAATGAATAGTAACTCACCACATATGTTTTCATATGACATAGCGAAACTATCTTAACCTCTGCTTTCTCAAAACATTTTCATACTGACCATGTTCCCATATCCTTGGCTACATAGGCGTTGAACTCGTTTTCCCCCTCCAGAAAAATGAAGCGTTTTGAAATAATTATGCGTTTTAAACGTACATTTCGACAGTATTTTCATTGCAGTAAAAATATAGTAATGGTGCTGCAACCAATATTGTTAAAGCTCCTATTTTTGCCGTTGGGAAAACGTATGAAAAAATTTAACAATTCTCCCCCGGGTTGTAATTTTTGGAGGCAAGTTGCCCTGCGTCTAGCCCTTTGTCCCCTCTGGGAAATTGAAAGCCTACGCTCATGCTAAGCTAAAACACTTCTTCACGTGATATAAACACGGGAGGTCACATACCATAGCATCTGAGCAAGCATAAGAACATTTGCTATCAAAACCTGCTGTAAACGGTAATTTGACGCATATTAGACAAAATGTCAATTACTTTTTCAACGTCAACTCGCTGAACCTCTTCTTGTAAAATAGCCAATACCTACGAGCAAATCGCTTAAACATTCATCGCCACAGAGAGTTCGGATATAAGTTTTAATGCAGCTAAACCTTTGTTCGTTTCCTACCGAAGTGACAGGCAAAGTCAAAATAAGATCTGCATGGCGAATCACATTGCAAAATGCATTTGGAATTTTTGCTAAGTGAAAACGCAAGTCTTCCAAATAGAGAATAGGATTTTGCAGTGAAGAAACGTACGATTTTGCAGTACCAGCTTCAACTTCAACCACGAAAGGGTCGATATCCAACTTTGGATTAAGCTTCGCAAGTGTGCTTATTCGGTTTGCAGGGAGGAAATCATAAAAATGCCAATTGAAGAAATTCAGTTATGCAAGAAGATCACTATTTTGTGTAAATCGTGCGTTCAACTCAGACAAAATACGATCGATGCATGCATACAAAACTTGTGACCAATCTCGTTCCACTTTGGACTGTTCATAACTTTTTTAGCACCTCTCCATCTTAATGTGGACGATCTAGTTCCTTTGGCATCTCTTCTCTCTTTTATTCTCTATGGACAGCTTACTCAGCCAGGCTATGAATAACGCTAACCATCCTTATAACTGCGACGGCACTTTTTCTACATACGCCGCATCCTATAATTACAAAAGCTTCTGCTTTTCTCTTCTCAAATCTCACTAAAACACCCAAAAAAATTATTCATCATGGGCCCATATATAATAACTAATGACTTACATGACAGTCAGGGAGTCCCGTCCCCCCTAAATGATGTCCCTGAGTTTTGAAAGTAACGGTCTGAAAATTGCTCATATATTAACCATGGGCCCACTTAAAAATCAGGAGCCTACATAAAAGACAGAAAGGGCTAGTAAAAAGTCAGGGAAAGGACATTTAAAAGTCAAGAAGGACCCACTTGAGTGCCGGGGCCCACTTAAGTGGCGGGGGGCCTACCTAAGAGCGGGAAACCCAATAAGGTGTGGTGGCTCACGTGAATACGTGGGTGGGAGCCACTTAAGTACGGGAGACCACTCAAGGGCGGGGAGCCCACTTAAGTGCGTGGGGCCATTTTAGTGCCGAGAAACCCACTGAAGAGTCCGAAAAAGATCACTTAAAGTTCAGGAGGGGTCCACTTAGGTGCCGGGGCCACGTAAGTGCGGGGGCCCACTTAATGGCGGGAGCCCACTTAAGTGCTGAGGCTCACTTAAGAGCGGGACAAACTTTAGTGCCGGGGGCCCCCTTAAAGGCATCGGGCTCACTTCAGGGCCGAGGGTCCTCTTAAGTGCGTGGGACCCACTTCAGTGCCGAGTGCCCCTTTAAGTGCGTGGGACCCACTTTATTGCCGAGTGCCCCTTAAGTGCGTGAGCCCACTAAAAAGTCCGAGAAAGGCCACTTTAAAATCAGGAAGGGTCCACATAGGTTGCGGAGGCCCACTTAAGCGCGGGGAACACTTAAGCTCGGGGGCCCACTTAAGTGCGTGGGGCCCACTGAAAAGATAGGGGGCGATTGCCCCCTGCTCCCCTAATTGACGTCGCTGCAGCCTACACGCTTATTTAAAAATTACTTTCGACTAACCCCTGTTTATTAGCTATTTCAAGAGAAAAAAGCTTTGAAGTTTTTAAAAAAAAGCGTTTACGACTATACCCTCTTTTCCTCGGTTAAGTTATTTCAAATCGCTCATATTAATTTCACCGTGTTTGCTTGAGCGGGAACTTGAGAATGAGCGGGAACGGAAAATCGACCGAGAGCGAAAGAGCGAGTGGGAAATAGAAAGTGACCGGTAACGGGAAAGCGACCGAAAGCGGGAAAGCGACCGGGAGCGCGAAAACGACCGGGAGCGGGAAAGCGACCGGGAACGGGAGAGCGACCGGGAACGGGAAAGCGACCGGGATCGGGAAACAAACGGAAACGGGTGAGCGACCAGGAGCGTGAGAGCAAGCGGGGAAAGAAACGGAAACGAAAGAGAAAAACGATAGAAACACCTTCTAATTTGTATACCCTGTTTTCTAATTTATAAAAAAAAACTTTTGATAAATTCTTCACTATAGAAAATCTGATTACTGATTAGATTCACCGCTGCCAACATATGCACCAATTCGTATAATTCCAATCTAGTTTTTTTACACAAAAAACTCATCTTGTTCAGTAGCCTTTGCTTTGAAATTAAATTACAGTTTCCAGGCATTAGGCGAGAAATAAACATAATTATAATAACAAAAACTATTATTATGTGGCTTATAGTGTTATTATTAGAGTTTCAATACAAGAATCACTACTGTACAGCCAACAGTAATTACACTTTCATATAATGAAAACTTAAAATAGTCTTGATGTAGTTTAATCGTTATTTGTTTGTAAACGAGCCCAAGACCTTGTCAGGCGTACCGAGGTTGTTTGAAGGACTCATTCGTAAAATAGGAGCGGAGTAACTAAATATTCATAAGCTATTGCAGCCAGTAGTGAAACACCAGCCTGCTGATGCTTTGCTGTTTTAGTCAGGTCAGAGGTTCGCGAGAAGTTTTAACAAACTTCAACGATCTTCAAAAGTAAGTTTATATTATTAACAAAAACAACAAGTTGTTATTTGAGCGTTAAAATAGGGAGAATATATACGACGGTTTTAAAAGCTGTTACCGTACTTTTTGGTTAGTTTGTTTTATTTTAGTTTCCTGAATTTCAGGCCCGAACGTACGCTGCTTAAGGTTTCAAAAAAAGTTTCTCAGCAGTTAGTTTTGAAAAGTTTTTGGTTATTTATTGAAATTAGTTTGCACTGATAACTGGTGATAAGACTGATAAGTTCGGTACAGTTTTACACGTTCAGCGGTGTGTGCAGAAAAGGCTAAAGGGGAGTACAGGGACAGAACTCCATTATGAGGTGTTTCTTTTTCCATGTGGATTTTTCTTCTGCAAACATACTAATTTTTGTTAATTTTTTGTTACTTTGTAGTCATTCTATATTTCTAGGAGGCTGTTCATAAATGACGTCAATAAATGATTTTGAATGACTTTTGATTCCATCTCTCTATTGCCACACGCTGTCACAGAAACCCAAAACCCCTCAAATATAAAGTTCAAATGCTCTATCTCTTTTCCTCTCCCGAAAAAAAATTACATCTTTTTCTAAATAAAACCACGTAATAAAAAATCTCAAAAGTGTACATACAATTTAAACCTATCTGACCTATCTCGTGAATACAAGATAATTGTTGGGTAAGCTTTGCAGTTGAATAAGGGTGTTTTTCATAAATCACTTATGAAAAATTATTAAACTTAAATAAATTAGGTGATAACAAGTGAATCAAAAAATAAAGTTTTTTAAAAACACATTTTTATATAATCGACTGTGTAGGACACATTCTGTTACATAAACAACGAGCATATTAGCATAGACAATAAATAGTTCGACGAAAATATCACAAATAATTATTTAATTAAATTTTGTTCAATCGATTCTAAAATTTGATAGAATGCATTGTTAATCAGTTCGGAGGTATGTTTAAATTTTTAAGTCTCTATCTCATTGGCAAGTTAGTTTACACTCGATTGCAAAATTTGACGACAGACAGACAGACAGAGAAGTCAAGTTAAGTAAAAGTGTGTAAAAATAAGTGTTTTTTAAAAATTAAATGTCAGAATTGACTGCTTAATTAACGTTAAACAGAGACGTCATTTAGGGGAGGCAGGGGAGAGATGTTGTCTCCCCTAATTTTGAAGTGGGGTCTTTGATGTTGAAGTGGGATCCAACAACGTTGAAGTAGGAACCTTTTAGTTGTTGAAAAAAAACCTTAAGTTGTTGAAGAATTTTCGGACTTAAAAAAAATTACTCCTACCTCCGGTTATTTTTTAGGTTTTGCGAAGATGACGTCCCTAGTGTTTAAACAATAATTCTTTTCTAATGTGACGTTACAGTTTTCAAACACCTCCCCCTTTGTCATACATCGTCATAAAGATTTTACCCTCTCCCCATTTGTCATACATCGTCATAAAGATTTTACCCTTTCCTCCTTTGTCATACATCGTAACAAATGTCTTACCTCCCCTTCAAAATGCGTCAAGTCATCATGAACGGCGTCTGACCTCATAATCTTGACATCTCGCTTCCTCGTCAAGTCAAATACGTTCTCTTCTCTTTTTTGTTTAAATTTTTTTATTGTATAATTTTTTCTAGAAAAGTAGTATACCGCTAATTAGTAGATATTGCTTCCCATATACAGCCCTTTGACTATTATACTTCAATTTTTATTTAAAATCTGCGAGTTTTTGACCGTGCTAAAAATTGCGCTGCTCGCACAACGGAGGGTAATTAAAGCATAATCTTCCTAAAGACGAAACTGTACCTGATCTCATGAGTAAATAAATGTCTAAAATAACTCGCTACTGCGCTTATATTTTGAAATGCAATTTCAGAACGTCACTGACCAGATAATGTCGACTCCATCAACCAAAGGATTGTTCTCACAGGTTATTCCTGATGATGAGCACACCCATGTCAAAGTGTCAATCGTCGGCACCGGAAAAGTTGGAATGGCAGTTGCATTTTCTTTATTGCTGCAGGTTTTAAAGAATTGATACTATTTTAAAATATTAAAAGCAGGTTTATTAATTTTTTAAATTCTGCCATCTTTCTAGGGTACTGCATCAGAAATAGCCCTAGTTGATACGCAGCCGGATAAATTGAAAGGCGAAATGATGGATTTGCAACACGGACAAGCTTTTCTGAGAACTACAAAAGTACTGGCTAGTACTGGTTTGTATGAAATGATAATATATATAAATGTTTTCTTGATTTTTTAACACTGGATTTATTTAAATTTAGATTTTTCTGTTACTTCTGGATCGCAGCTGGTCATAATCACAGCTGGAGCGAAATTGACAGCAGGGACAAACAAAGAAGAGCTTCTTCAGAAAAACCTGGCCATTTATAAAAGTAGGCCGAACTAGATCTGTTTTAAAATCTAGAATGTACTGGGCGCCGTAGCACAGTGGTGAAAGCAGTTATGCTATCATCCTGCCGTCGTGGGTTCAAATCTCAGTCACGGCGAGGCGTAATTCCGTTGAGCAAAGAATTCACACACTGCTCAGGCCAACTCAGCCTTTCATCCTTCACTGGTCGATAACTGAGTACCAGTTTCACGACTGGGGTGTAATAGGGTTCGGCACATTCCGATTTCGGAGACAGGTGTGGGTGGCAGGTAATACTGTGTGATCCCATATGCACGAGTCGTTCCCGGCGCCTCTGAAGCTTAGCAACTGGTGCTTCTAATAGATCCTATTATTATTATTATATTATAAAATAACAGAACTATAATTTTGATTTCAATTCTTGTTTCTCTAAAGGTATCGTGCCACAAATCGTCAAAAACAGTCCCGAAACAATAATCTTAGTTGTTTCTAACCCAGGTGAGTTTATTTCTAGTAATACTTTTGTAGAATATTAACATATTGCCAGTCTATAAAAAATAATAATTGAATAGTGTGCCGGGAATATGCCTCAATATGCAGTGTCATTCTGTTATTCAGAATGTAGTTGTTGTGTAACTGCAAAAAATGAAAACTTTATTTTTTGAATAAATTTGTTAATTGTTTCTCAATTGTTACCATGATTGAGGATTTTTAAAAATAGGTGCAATAGCTCCATGTTTAACAATTTCTAGACACTAGGACTAGACTATACTATATAAATGACAAATTACACGCTGGGCGGAAATAAATATGCTGGGGGGATATATTTTGTCCCCAGGCTGTTTTATTTTGAAATAAAATTGCCGGGGGAGATTATTTCGCGTACAAATGTCGCCGGGGGTAGACTTTCAGAGTGGAGATACATTTTCGCGACACCGGCGAATCTTGAAATATAAGGAATTTTAGAAAAAAACCTCGTTTTTAGGGCTTCCTTGTTACAAAGTGATTTTGTTATTTACTTATTTAATTATTTCAGTATGTTTTTTTCAGTCGATATCTTGACTTATGTGGTTTGGAAACTCAGCGGGCTACCGCGTAACCAAGTTATTGGTAGCGGAACAATGTTGGATTCAAGTCGTTTCAGATTTTTACTCGGTGAAAAAATCGGCATTGCTCCCAAAAGCTGTCATGGTTACATTATTGGAGAACTCGGATACGACAGCGGTTGGTTCACGTTATTATATATGTGTTTAATTAAATTACATTATTTCATGGCTGAAAGATTTCTAAAAACATTTGTATTTAGTTTTTTTTAATGCTTATTGGCTGATTTACAGATAAATGACTTTAAGAGTAAGGAAGAGAAGGGAGAGCAGAGATCTTGTTTGTAACGATATGAGTTAAGAAACTTGACGTCGCAAAATAACAAGAATATTAATATTTTTACAAACTTTTATTTAGGTTACAATCTCTGTTTGTGTGTGCGTGTATGTGTGTGTGTGTGTGTGTGTGTGTGTGTCTTTCTATGACGCAAATATTGCAAATAAAATTTAACCAGCTTTTTGACTAGCTAGGAAGCTGAAACTTTCAGCATAGCTTTATATTGGATGACAATACATGATTCAATTAAAAAATAAATTGCGTAAAAAAACTCGTTTTTCCTTTAATTTTAGTATGTTTATTTTGTATAGTGGATGAACTTTTTGCATCTGTTTTTTAGATTAAAAATGATTCGTAGGCATATTTATTTGCAAATTAATTTTTTTTAAATTTTGAATAAATTTATTTAATCTCTATCAGTTTTTTATAATAATCTAAAAATATAATATATTTATTAAACGAGGACGCCTGCTTGTCACTTTTGTAGAGGCTTCTGTTTAATGAACTTGAAGGCAGGTTGTCATTTTATAAGAAGGGAAGGGTGTACCTATATAGACGATTTGGAAAAAAAATATTTTTTTAATCTTTATTTTAAAAAACATTCAAGTAAAATACTTTGTTTGTGTCTATTCGTAGTTGGCAGGTAATGTGTTGCTTGATTGTTTCTACCTTTTTTTTTCAGTCCCTGTTTGGAGCTCTGTGAACATTGCTGGAACTCGTTTGAAAGATCTTCATCCTCTTCTTGGAGAACCAGACGATCCAGAAAAGTGGTCACAAATTTACGACACGGTTGTTAAAAGGTTCGTGTTTTTCTTATGAGATATTTCCCACAATTTTTTTAATTATTATTTAGTTAAAAAGTGTTTAACTTAATTTAAGGGTTTGGCATATCAATAAAAATTTGTAAAAAAAACATAAACAAAAACTTTTTATTAAAACTAAAATTGTTTTCTTAGCGCTGATGAAACTGTGAAACTGAAAGGCTACACAAGCTGGTCAATTGGTATTATGATAGCCACATTAGCCACTTCAATTCTGAAAAATCAAAAAATTATTTATGCTTTAACAACGCTTGCCAAGGTTATTAAAAATTCTATTGATCTTGGCAATTTTTTTTTAGAGATTGAAATTTGCTATTGCAGTTTGTCGGAATAATAACAAGTAAATTAAAAACGAATTTTTAAAACCAATGCTCTTATATGTAATTAAAACACAAATTTTGCAATCAATTTTTTCTTATATTACTCTTTTATTTTATATTAAAGTCGAAATATCTTAATTATATCGAAATATCGAAATTAATTAAAATTAACTAAATTAATTGACTTATTGTAAAACTAATAATTGAATATTGCATTGTCTTCTATTTTGAGCATGTATGCAAAATTTGAAAAAAATCTATCATCAGGAAGTGAGTCAAAAATTGATTGCAATATTTGAAACAGACAGAGAAACAAACAGACAGACAGAGAAACAAACAGACAGACAGAGAAACAGAGACGACGAGTTAATAAAAGCATTGGTAAAAAGTAAAACATATATTTTTTGTATAAACGTTAGGGCTATCATGGAATAGAAGAAGAAGTATTTTTAAGTCTGCCGTGTGTGGTTGGTGAAAAGGGAATAACGGCTATCTTCAATCAAAAGCTCACTGAATCAGAAATCGCTCATTTGAAAAAGTCCGCTCATCACCTTTCTAATGTTATTAAAAATCTGAATCTGTAACTGAAAAACAAACTTTTCAGGAAGTTGGTCGGTGTAAAATTATAATTTAATTGTTTTCAGTTTGCTGATGCTTGTGTTAACATTTTTTTAAATTTTTGATTGGTTTTTTATTCAACCCTTGGCGTTATTTTATTTTGAATACCTGAGCATTGTTTGGTTAAAAATATTTTTTTTAGTTGTACAATTTTTTTAATTTCAAAATTAGGCGGTTTCAAGAAATTTCATAAACACAATTTTGCAATCAAGACAAAAAGGATAGTTCAGTAACTTAAAAAAAACAAGTAATCGGTAAAAACCAGGTTTTTCCACAAACTGTCCAGAGTAAATCCTGCTCTGTATATGTGTGTGCGTGCGTGTGTGTGTGTATGTGTGTGTGTTTGTTTGTGTGTATGTATGTATGTATGTTTATCCTTTTCAGTGATCAGGCTTTTTTTAGAAGAAAAAGTAAAGTAATAAGGTCTTTGAATTTTTTTTGGAAAATAACTTCGACTGTCCCCTATAGTCATCCGGTTTTTAAAAGAAATTTGTAGCATTACGAGGAGAAAATTTTTAGAAAATCCTCTACTCCGATGATTTTCCTAAAATTACGTCTCGATCTCCACCCCCACCAGAAATTCCTGGATCCGCTACCAAGGAAAAAGAGAAAAAATAAAGTAATGAAAAAGAAATAAATTGCCTTTTTACAAAATCACCTGTAAGTGATGCCCATGTTGGGAAACGTAGTTTTTTATTAAAAAAACTATCTGAAACTCATCTATGGCAAAACAAATTTCAGAACATTTTCCAGGGGTAATACCCCCGTACCCCGGATCCCCGGATAAGAGGAAAAAGAAAAAAACAGAAAAATGATCACCCAATATTTATTACAAATCTACTCTCTCGTCCAAAAGTTAAACTCTCAAAATGTAAACTCTGTAATATAAAAACGCAATTTCAAAGACTTTTTTACTGTAAAAAATGAAACAAATACATAAATACAGTGACCCGAATAAATTACTGTTACACTGTGTGAAAACGCTTGAAACAGTTTTTGTCTTTTGTGAAGCATAGACGTATTTGACATTTTTCACAAGAAACACACGATTGTCCATTGCATCCAGGGAAACGGCAGCGCAGTCTTTCAGTGGTCCAAGTTTGTTCAACAATATGCTGTTCCAGTGTAACTGGAAAAACCATCCTAAAAAACTGAATTAGAGTTTTCAATTCTAGGATATGAGGATCTAGACTTTCATTGCCAGAGAAAGGTATACGCCTAACTGTCGTTTTCCACAGAAGTCTGCGTTTCACTTTAGTTTTCTTTGTGTTCGATATCCCGGTACTAGTTGAAGGTTTGTTTTCTCATCATCTGTTGAAGTACTATCGAGCTGGAAAGACTGGAACTTCTGGTGTTCAACGTCGCTGCATCCTTCGGAGCTTTCATCCATTTCTACATGTGGATTATAGTCGTCTTTACGCTCGTTGTCTGACGACAAACGACTATCATCACTTTTGAAAGGAATATGACTTGGAAATAGGGGTATTTATAGGCTTCATCAAAGCAATGTTTTTGTTACAAGTTCAATGTTGTAATTGTTTATAAAATTGACCCAGTAAATCCGGAGATTTCCATTTTCTTGTAAACCCTTTTTGTTACGTGGCCAATTTATTGGCGTAATTTGCCTGGTAGTTTCAGCTGTGCGACTCACTACAAAGTGCATGACGATGCCGTTTGGCATCACATATTTGAACATCAATTGCATAATCACCGTTTATTCTAGCACTACGAAATAAATTTAATCACAAAAACACATAAAACATCTATTTGACAATAATTAAATTTTCATTTAGACATAAACACAGACACTAATAAAAATACTTGAAAAACTCTAATTTTTTTTATTTTTGCACGAACTTTCCAGACTATAAAAACATAGTACATCAATTGAAATATATGAAAAGTACCGAAATTCTAGTATTTTATGGTATTTGCTACCCATAAATACAAACAGTGATGTTGTTTGGCACAGTAAAAATTTCTGAGAAAGCATGGAAGTAATGATGCCAATCGGCATCGCTATGCGGTAGAGGGTTAATGTTTTTCAGTTTGTCTAATTATTGAGCCGGTTCGGTTTCTAATTTTCCATATATTACAATATCCAATACTCGACACATCTCCAAACTAAGCCCAACTCAGAATTTCTGAAGTTATAGATCAAACCCCTTCGTGTTTAACCTAGCCTTGATAATGCCAGGACCAGTGGCGGCGCTAGAACTTCAGAAGAGGGTGGGCAACATTTGGGCAAACAAAAGTCAGGTCGGGCAAGCATTGACATGGTAAACCTAGCGTATGCACTTAATTTGTTAAGGTTAATCACAATGACAATGCATTCGCTAGTGAATTTATTGTTACTAAATTTCGTAACTAAACTTGTGATTTATTTGGTGGTAACTAAATTTCGTGAAATGATATCACACAATTTATGCCAAAGCATCCTTAAGGAACGCTTAAGTATAGCATCACACACTATAAAATAACCCGTAGTTAGACAATAATCACAGAATACAAGCTTTTTGGAATACAAATATATTTCTAAAAGCAAGTTCAAAACAAACACAAAGCACTTAA
This sequence comes from Erpobdella octoculata, assembly GCA_963978895.1. Classification (NCBI taxonomy): domain Eukaryota; kingdom Metazoa; phylum Annelida; class Clitellata; order Hirudinida; family Erpobdellidae; genus Erpobdella; species Erpobdella octoculata. Next base: position 39,024,736 of record OZ022238.1, on the reverse strand, counting down.
CTTATACATCAAAACATGAGTTAAATTAGCATACAACGATCAGGGACGTAAATTGGGGGAAGCAGGGGGGCATATGCCCCCTCCCCCTTATTTTCAAAATTAAAATTTTTTTACTTAGAATTTACTGAATTTACTATATATTTTTTAAAATTTTATCTTTACTCAACCTAGTGATGATTCAATGCGTATTGGAATCTTTCTGGCGTGTGTTGCCCCCACTGGTTTACAAAATTTAATTTTTTTTAACCTAAAGTTCACTATTTAATTTGTTAATTTTTACTTTACTTATCCTCGTGATGATTTAATGCGTATTGGATTCCTTTTTGCGTGTGTAAACAATTTTATATTTGAGTTATATATACATGTTGATTCTCTCACAGCTTTCTCAAAAAGTTACGATCATTTTCCAAAAATCCAGGTATTATACCCAAAAAATCCAATTGATACTCTGGTGGGGGGATGCATCTTCCCATCCCTCCTAATTATACCTACGTATTTAAAGAGATATTAAAAGTAATGTGTGTGTGAGAGAGCATTCGCTTATCACATCCAAGCCACTCCATTAAAATTAGCATTACGACGATATTGGAAGATATTGATCAGTGTTAGATATTGGAAGACATTGATCAGTGTTAGTAGAGATTTGGAATTAAATTTTCTATAAAATTCAAAGTTTATGCACATTATAGATACAAAAGTAACATTAAATGTAACATACTCTCACATTTTGTGACATCTTTTTACTGCTTTTACTTTTAAAACAAAAACTACGACACAGTGTTTTAAAAGACGGTACAATTTACATTGATGTGTAATTAACTGTTGTAAAATTATAGTTCAATAATTATTTGTGAGGACGGGCAAACTTTGGGCAAGACCATTGTGAGGGCGGACAATGACCACTCTTGCCCGTGCCTAGCGCCGCCACTGGCCAGGTCAGTGCCGTAGCCAAAAGCAAGGTCTTGACAAAAACAATCCAATTTTGGAGATGTTCCCCCAAAAGTTAATTTTTTTAAAGCATATCCTACTACATACTACCATACCAGCAACATTACATCAAACAGATAATACATGAATAAGATTCAATAGACAACTTTATTTATTTGAATGCTAGAATAACTTTTTGATATTTATATGCACCCCAGCGCTACAAAATCTACAGAGGTTCCACTGGAATCTTGCTGTGGATGTGAAGTAAAACAAGTGCAAAAACGATTTTGTCCGCAGGTACTTCGCAGCCATAATGTCTTGAGGCGCCTCAGCTCTCAGCACGGAAAAGTCTGGATTAGTGGTTCTGTCAGTTTCTTGTAGCCACTTCTTTAAGCTACTTTTTGTGCTATTTTTTCCAATTTTCTGACCATATTTCAGGAAAAGCAAGATCTGGCTTAAAAAGCCTAAACAATTTTGCCGACTGAACCAACTTTCCTAGGCCGTTTTCTTGGCAGATGGAAGCAAAATAGTCACTTTAAACAATGGAACTCGCCCATCAAAAACAATTCATTCAAATCCTATAACACATTTTCGAAATGGATAAAATATGTTCAATTCACTTAAAACAAGTAAAGGAAAAAACAAGTTTTTTAAACACAAACTTTTATTTAAATTACACTCGATGTTTGTCTGTGTGTATGTATACTAAAGATGTTCAAATTACGTTTTTTTTAATTGAATCATATATTGTCATCCAATATAAATCTCGTGTCATAGTGTTTGAAATTGAACTCCTCCGAAAAGGCTGAACCGATTTTTATTAAATTTTTTGCGTACATTTGGTAGGTCTGAAGATAGGTCCTAGGCTATTTAAAATATTTTTTTTAAATTATTTTAAAAATTTATTTTGGAAAAACAAAGAGGAGCAATTATGTCCTTTTTTATAGGAAAATGCAACAGATAGACAGGCATATATATATATATATATATATATATATATATATATATATATATATATATATCTTTGCTATATAAGCTCATTTTCTTTTATAATGTATATAACATATGCAACTTGAATGGATAACAAAAAAATCGGTTCAGCCGATTCGTAGGAGTTCAATTTCAAACACTATGACACGAGATTTATATATATATATATAAGATATATGAGATTTTGTGTGTAAGTATTTATGTAAGTCCTTTATGCATTGCTTCACCATTCATCTGGTCGTAATGTAATTTTCACACAAGCTTGCGAGGCAATCGGAGAAGGATTTTGTAAAAATTTCCAAATCGGTCACAAAATGAGCGGAGCAAGAGAGCAAACGGAAACGGTAAGTGCACAATGAGCGGGAACGAAAAAGCAAGCGGGAACGGAAAAACAAACGAAAGCGAAAGAACGACTAGGAAAGGAAAGGCGACCGGGAACGGGAGGGCAAGCGGGAGTGGGAAGGCGACCGGGAGCGTGGTAACGACCGAAAGCGGGAAAGCGACATTAAACTTTTGATAAAAAAACGAAAATAATTTATGAGGCAAAAGAAAGTTTGCTGGGTCAGCTAGTTTTTAATAAAAATGACATTACAGATTTTTTTATAAATTAGGTTTTAAATATTTTTTTCAGTTTTGTTTGCACTTATGGGCTTTTATGTTTTTAGCATGAGAAATTGAAACCATTTGCATTGCTGTAAATCAATTTTTGCGGGAAATACTTGTTTACTTTGTTGTCTCGTGTCTCGGTACATAATGCTTGTCTTGGAGTCTTTGTCAGTCTATGTCTCTATGTCATGTCACTCTAACTAACTCTAAGTTATAAGTCTAGTTCTAGTAGTGGTTTAAACGTGGAACTGCTTTAAAAAGAAATAGAGAACTAAAAAACTGAGGATTATGTGGGCTTTAAAAAATGAATCCACGAGTGAATTTGTCTACTTTTTGACAGATCGAGAATATACGGTAGGACGAAAGGACAGTGACATAACAATTGTCAACGACGTTTCTGTTAGCAGAAAACATGCAATTCTCAGAGTTCACCATACGGAAGCAAGCGTAGGAGATCCTAAAAAGAAATCGGTTTTAATTCTGAAAGATATTTCCAAGTTGGGTACCCAGTTGTCTAACTCCAAGGAGAGAATCAGTAATGGAGCTGAACGACCATTGCAACATGGGGACAAAATCATTTTTGGAACCTCTAGTACTAATGGATATATTGTGGTTAACCAAACATTGCTTGTTACTACATCTTGCTTGTCAAGCAGTGAGAAAAAAGACATGAAAAAAATGGTTATTCTTTTAATTATCACTTTGCATTTGTCATTTTTCAATGTGTTTGTTGTTTTAGTTTTTAGTAACTCAATGTCTTGAAATAACATAGTCAAAGTTATCAGTTTGCTTCAAGTTTTACAAAACTAAAATTATATTGAGATTTGAATTTTTTTCTGTTGTTTTTTGTTACTATGTGACAATGTCATCTGTCAATTTGGATTATTTTTGTTGTATAAAATGATTATTTTATTTTATTTAGTTAGATATTGAAGAAAGCTTGTTATCATAAAGTGCAAAAGCATTATTTTTTGCTTTAGTGGACTGAACAGTTTTAAAAAATTTTCTCATTTTGGTTCAAGGGTTTAATAACTTTAGTTGATTTAAAAAAAATTAAATTGTAGGTTTTTAGACTCGGAGGGCACCTAGTAAGTGGTTGGTGCCACGGATGTACTCATGTCGTCATGTCCAACTTATCAGTCACCATTAAAGTTGCTTCTGCTCTTCTAGCACAATCTCTCATAGTGAGTCCAGTTTATTTCACCGACCTCATAGCTGCTATCGAAATGAAAAATGCTTGTAAGAAACTGCCTCCACCTGAGGATTATCTCCCCATCATGGCAGAATCTCAAGTTAATCCTTCTGATGTTTCCTTTAGTCCATTGCCTCAGCGTTCAAGCATGTTCTCTGGAAAAGTTTTTATTTTTCTCATGAAAGAACAATTTGATAGACTCAGACCTGTCATAGAACTTGGCAGTGGAGACAGTCAGCTTGTTGATGTACTCCAAGAAGTATTTGATTTAAAAGAATCTGAGAGAGCAATGTTGTTGTGTAAAAACAATTGTGTGATGCTTCCTGAATCGAATGAAAATTCTTGTCGGTATCAAGGAAATATACAATTTATCTCCAAGATATTAAACAAGTAATTTTTTTACAGTTGATTTCTTTATATTTCTAGCAGATGCAGACTGTGTAATCTTATAATTTTTACTTCAGGTCGAAGCTTCGTATGATTCCAGAATCTGAGATCGGATTTGCCGTTCTTCATTGCAACACAGAATTATACTGTAATTCTTCTTCACAAAACCAAGATTTAAGGGTCAAAACAGCAGAAGAAAAAACTGAGCTTTCAGCAAGCCAGGTGACATTTGCAACGGCGTGCAAAAGTGATTCTGTAATTCAATCAATCGTTTCTCCGATCGCTGAAAATTCAGCCACCAAAGTGACTGCCATATTCAAGAAAAAGCCTGACAGCATTCCAATTCTTCAACAGAAGCGTTCCATTACTAATATTGAGAATCCACAGGATGAAATTGCTCATATAAAATGTGAACCAATCAGTCAAACTGAATCCAACTTAGTTATGGAAACTTCTGAAAGTTGTATGTATAACGACCAAGCAGATGTACGTATTGCATCGTATGAAAAACTGAATGGCAATAAAAGCTCATCAGCTTCAATAGAAGCAACTGTAGAAAAATGTAGCAAAAAATTAAAAACCAGCCATGATGAAAAAAGAGCTGATTTTTTAACACAGGCCAGTTCACTTGGTTTCTTAACTACTGATGACATCAATTACAACTTGAAGAATCTTGAATTTGAAGCTGAACTCAAAGTTGAAGGAGTCACTGTAGTTGAAGAAAGGAAACTTGTTTTTCTTAATAAAAATCTTCAGCCGAGAGCATCCGATGAAAATGATGAAGCTGTTTCTAATAGACCTGGGTTTTGGAATGGAAAACAAGTCCAAAATTACAAAAAGTTTTGTAAATCGGGAAATTCTAAAAGCAAAGAAACTAGCTTAGCATTACCCAGGATAATCGGTGGAAGGGCACTTGTACCTCACATTAACAGTGATGTTTATGATGCCATTACATCAGAAGCTTTTGGTGATCTTGACTGAATTAAATTTTGCAATAATTTTTTTCCATTTTTTTTTGTGTTGTTAATTTAAAATATAAAATTTTACTGTGAAAATCATGTCTTTTTTTACTGTTGTTTTTTTAACTAGGAAAAGCTTCTTGGTGGCAATTCAATTTTTAAACATTTGGATGGTCGAGGCAGTGGCAGTTGCAGCGACCGGCAAAACTGACTGTAATTCAGTCAATCATTTTTCCGATTGCTGAAAATTTTAAAATCTATTCACTAAAGTGGCTCTCATATAATTTTATCAAATTAATAGTAAGCATTAATGGTAAATTATGATTGGATTTAGACACCAGCTTTGTTATGCCTTTAGAGCGGTGCCGTATTTATATGATTTTGAGCCCCAGACATAGTCGATTCGACCCATTTTAATATAAAATTTAACAAGAAAATATGTCAGCTGTCAATTGCTGATGAGATCATAACGTCACTGCGGATTGCGGCAAATTTATGCAGTATATCATTGTGTTTCAGCTGCTGTGTAAACTCTTTTCGATGGCCTCATTCACTTCACTATGTGTCGCCATCTCCTGAGTGAATAAAACAATTGTCATTTTGGATAGCTTGAGAGTATACAGAACGTGACGCCTCTTCCTATCCTGCTGTAAATGGAGTGCAGATTCAATAACATTGGTTTTTTAAATACTTTAATTTAACCTGACTTCTCTGTCTGTGGTGAATTTTTGCTGCCTTTGTGGTCAAATTTTTTGAATTGATTTTTCACCAACTTTTAGACAAGTTAGAGCTTTGAAACTTTCAGCATAGATTTTAGCCACCCGACAAAACAATATTCAATAGTTTCCTAAGCGATTTAATCATTATTTTAAATAATTTCAATACTTATTTTGCAACGCACTTAAAATTGTTCACTAGGTGGCGCTTGCGTAAATTAAATGAACTTTTAGGTAATCCTGACTATGACAAAATCATTAAAATGTAAAGGACTTCAAATGCGAGGGCGGGCGAGTCCGCTATAGTTGAATACGACCTATGAGCCGAGAGTGATAGGAATCAGATCGCGATTTCTCAGAAACTGTAATAACCAGAGACCTGAGATTTTACAAGTACATTGGTTCAATGAGATCTACTTCCGGTGCCAACCGGAAGTCTGTGGGACCACGCCCATTTTCGGTTTTGGGCTATAAACGCTTAGCGGAATTGACGTTGATTATCTCCGGAACCACGTAACATTGAAAAACCAAACTCAAAACGAACATAGGGGTCTATGAACTCTAACTCCAATTTGATACGCAGGGTCACGTAACTTCCGGTTCCAGAGTTATGAGCGTTCAAAAATCGGTACTCCGGATTCGGCACTAATTTTTGGCCCACGCTACACCCCATTAGGCGAAACGGAGCTGTATTCTATATAAAAAGACGACCCCTGAATGGGACCACATGATGGGGATAGAATATTTCAAATTCGTATTCCAGAAATGGATTTATGGGCGTTCCAATATGGCGGTTTTTTTAGTTTTGGGCTATAAACGCTTGCGGAGTCGACGTCGAATATCTCCGGAACCACGTGACCTTGAAAAACCAAACTCAAAAGAAACATAGGGGTCCATGTGCCCTAATTAGAGTTTGAATCGCAGGGTCACGTGACTTCCGGTTCCGGAGTTATGAACGCTAAAAATCGGTACCCCGGTTTCGGCACTATTTTTTGACCCACGCTACAGCCATCAAGCGAAACGGAGTTGCACTCTACATGAGAAGACGACTCCTAAATGGGTCCATCTGATGTGGGAAATATTTTTCGAATTCGTATTCCGAATATGGATTTATGGGCGTTCAAAAATGGCGTTTTTTTTCAATTTTTTTTTTAGTTTTATGTCTGTAAGTTTGCACTCTCATTTATTCGTTCATGGATTCGAGTCCGAATACGCCAAGTGTCTGTAAAGGACTTCAAGTGCGATGCGCAGGCGAGTCCACTATAGTTGAATACGATGCGAGAGCCGGGAGAGATAGGAATCCGATCACGGAAATTGCGATTTCTCAGAAACTGTAATAGCCAGCGACCTGAGATTCTACAAATACAAGGGGGTCAACGAGATCTACTTTCGGTGCCGACCGGAAGTCTGTGCGACCAAGCCCACTTTCGCTTTTGGGCTATAAAGGCTTGCGGATTTGACGTCGAATATCTCTGTTGAAAATTGCTTCTGCAACTAAATTTTTTCTGTCTTTTAAAAAGACAGCTTAACAACATCAATTCTATGATCGAATGTTTTAAAAATACGACAACGTACAAATATTATTTAACTTCCCTTCTGCTTCCGAGGAAATTACAGGAGCATATCAATCATTGCGAAATATTTGACCTTGTTGATATAAAACATATATTTATATACACATACATAAAGGAAAGAAAACGATAGAGAAATAACGAGAGAAATACCCGAGCATTGTCTGGTTTCCAGCTAGTAAAAATAATAAAGAAGTGTTTTTGTTTATTATTGACTTGCTTTTATGTTACTTGCCACAGAGTTGTTTACAAACCAGAAATAATTTAAAAAAAACGAATGTTTTAACTTGACTTTTCTGCCTCTGTGGTCAAATTTTGCAATCGATTTTAAATTAACTTCCCGATAAACTAGAGATTTATAAATTTAAACATACCTCCGAACTGATTAACAATGCATTCTATTAAATTTTTGGATCGATTGGACAAAATTTAGTTAAATAATTATTTGTGATAATTTCGTCGAACTATTTATTGTCTATGCTAATATGCTTGTTGTTTATGTAACATATATAATTTTCGGATCGATTGGACAACATCAACGTCCAGAGGATGTCAAAGGATCCCTTTATTAGTGTAAAAATATAAAAGTGTGTTTTTTAAAAAACTTTGTTTTTTGCTTCACTTGTTATTTATTGATCTGTTTTTATAATAATTGTCAGAAACTTTAGCAAATGAAAGCTTTCTATTTAGCTAATGACTTTTGTTTTGACCATTTAAAAATCTATGGACTGCATCTAAGTTATTAAAACGCAAAAGATATGTTTATAAACAAAATGATAAACATTTAAATAAAAGGATGTGACAATGTTCAATCAGTTTTAAATTTTGTATTTCAATGAATTTTACGTTTGTTTGGGCGATCTTATTTTCTTATTCTTTAAAATATTTTTTATTTTCTTCATTAATTTTTTTTAAATTAAATATTTTATAATAGAAAAAAAGTATGCGTAACTTAAAAAAAAAAAATATTGATTCAAAATGCAACAACTAAAAAAAGAATTAAAACGGTTTGGAGAAGTAACATCAATTCGAGGAATTTCTAGAATCTTCAAAAGCAAGGATCTGTTTATAAAAACCCTGTGGTTGTTGTGTGTATTGGCTTGCAGTTTAATTCTCGTTTTCCTACTTACAACACAATTCAATAAATTTTTTCTATGGCCAGTTACAACGACGTTTGGAAAAAAATTGGATCAACAAGTTGTCTTTCCTGATGTTTCATTTTGCAATCTGAATCCATTTATTAATAGCTACATAGATAACTTGCAGGTCAAGCAGTTTGAAAGTCAAATAATATTATTAAAAGATAAAATTGATCAAAAATCGCTTCCAGATCAAAAAGAAACTTTGTTACGTTTTTTAGCAGAAGTTGATACTGTCAAAGGTCTTGTTGCCAGTTTGTCACAAAAAACACACCTTTTATGGATTGTCCAAGCTTTATTGTTGAATGCATTTTGTATTCAATAAATTGGGTTACCAGTTTTGATTGCAAAAATAATTTTACTAAAATATGGCATGTGGGATATAAAACCTGTTTTACAATAAGAGCAAGTGAACTGAATTTAACTAAACTAACATATACAAAAGGATTAAGCTTAATTTTAAACGTTGGACCACCCCCTAAATATCAACTGCCATATCGAACACTTCTTATATCGCCTCAATCAAGAGGAGTACGAATGGCAATTCATCCACCTGGAACTACTCCTGATTTCAAACGAGGACTTACATTGGCAGCTTCTACAGAAAATGATATCAGAATAACTCAAACAAATATTCAAAGATTAGACAAACCTTACAATCAGTTTGGCTGTACAGATCAACAATATGTAAGCAAATTTCAAAATGATAGTTATTCAAAAGATATTTGTTTTGAGTTTTGTATGCAAGTCAGAACTTATCAAAAGTGTTCCTGCGTTGGATCTTGGTATTCAGCTCCAAATATGTTGTCAGAAGTACCGATTTGCAATAACATGTCTGATGTCTTCGGAAGTGGATTGAATTTAACTAAAATTTTCGAACAATTCCATTGTGTTGCAAATGTTTATAAAGAACATTCTAACAATTGTGAGAGTGAATGTCTTTTTTCTTGCAAAGAAACAATATACAGTTTTGATTCATCGTCAAATTCCTGGCCTCCTGATTATCTAGAATCAAATATTCAATTAAAGTTTTTTAAAAATTGCTCTGATAATTACTCAAGTACAAATATAAAAAAAATAAACAATTTTTATAGCAATGAAACAACTGAAAATCAATCTGATACAAGGTCAGATTTGAGAAAAATTCAAGAATCTTTTTTACTCGTGAAATTGGTTATACCAGATGACGTTCCTTATTTAATGGTCAACAATCCGTTGTATTCTTGGGATGTTATGGTGAGTCTTGTTGGAGGTATGCTTAGTCTCTGGATGGGAATTACGGTGATGACTTTAGTGGAACTGTTTGAATTTCTTTATATTTTAGTAAAATCATTTTTCAGAAAACAATCTTAATTTATTTTACTGCCAACTGTTTATTTTATTCTAATGATACAATTGTAAAAATCATGTTTTTACACTTACATCACTTATGAACTTAGTCTTTTTACAAACTTTTATTTAGGTTACAATCTCTGTTTGTGTGTGTGTGTGTGTGTGGCTTTCTCTGTATACAAATTATGCAAGTAAAATTTAACCAGCTTTTTGACTAGCTAGGAAGCTGAAACTTTCAGCATAGCTTTATATTGGATGACAATACATGATTAAAACAATAAAAAAACAACTTAATTTGAACATCTTTTGTATTTCTAAATCGATTGTATTTGGAATCAAAGTTTGTGTTAAAAACTCGTTTTTTCCTTTACTTGTTATTTTCACGTTTTCTAATGTAGTTTTAAATAAACACAAATAATGTTTAAAATAAACAATGCCTGTTGTAAAATAAATAATGATGTTTTATTGTTTTTCAAATTGAAATTATTTCTAAATCTCTGGCAAAAATCTTTGAATGTGCAACTTATATATTCAATTACATTACTAAACTCAATAGTTTCGCAGGATAGGCAAAATCATTTCAATTGCTTTCAGTCTTTAATTCAAGTTAATTAGTTAATTGGCGGTGGTGGCTAAGCGTTCGCCTGTCGGCTTGTAAGTCGGCGGTTCGAATCTCACCGGCGCTACCATCGTAGCTCCCTTAAGCAAGGAGTTTACACGCATTGCTCAGGTTCAGTGTCTCGCGGGGTTAACTAACTCCTTCCACTAGCTGAAAAAAAAACTAAGTTATAAACAATGAAATAAAAATCAACAAAAATGGTTGAACTTTTTTTGTGTCTCGCGGATTTACTAACTCCTTCCACTAGCTGAAAAAAAAACTAAGTTATAAACAATGAAATAAAAATCAACAAATATGGTTGAACTTTTTTTGCTGCAAACAATTGTGCTTGAATGAGTAAATGATTGAACAATATCAACATTTTATAAAACTGTGATATCTATATCTTTTGTAAATATCATTTTGTATAAACATTAATTCCTCAGTGTTTTTTAATTTCGGACACCAATGCATAGCTGCCTAGCCTGTTTCATGGTTTTGGAAAAAATAAAAAAAAGTTTTTGGCTTCAATCACCAATATCGTACTCATTATTAACAATATATGTACTACCTAGAACATAAAATAACAATTATAAAAGTTTTCTAGGTAATTCATATCACAAAACAAGAGTTTTATAAAAATAACAAAAAGTGGAAAATCCTTTAAACTCAACGATTTTTAATCAAAAATGTGGTAAATTTTTGCATATAAAATTAAATTAAACGAATGAAAAATAAAATAAACAGGATAGACCCGCTTTTTTAAATATAAATTTAAAAGGCGCCCCACGTTTTTAGTTTTAAAAATTTTGGCTTGTTCGTTATACGAATGTCCGCAATTAATGCACGCTTCCATCAAGACATTTTTCACACAGCCCAGAAAAAATTATTTTCTCTATTTCAGTTCACAAAAACATGGTATTTAAGAAAAAAATTTTTTAAATATTTTATTTGTTTAAATAGTCTTTATTTATAAAGAAAATATAAGCTTAAAACCAATTTCTGAAGATTAATTCCATAGATATATACCTAATATATATCTATGGGTAATTCGTTTTAATTTATTTTCAAATGTGATCAATCATTTCAACAAAAATTTAATCACAGTTTTCAGTTTTAATTTTCATCAACCCCTTTAAATTTATAGTAACTATAATCAATATTCCTTGATTTGAACACAGAACAGCAAAAATTGTGTTAAAATATATTGCCGACAAGCAGCGCAATTGACTGAAAATTATAAGTTGACTCCACCAGATAATTCTACTATGCTTTTTTAATTTCTTCATTTATATTTTAACGTTTAAACTATACGTTTGAAAAGTTAAAATAATGATTTGTATTATTTAAAACTTTTAAATTAAAAGTGAAAAAAATTAGGAAATTCAAAAATTGAACGGCTACGTATAGCGGGTTTTCTAATTTTTCCCCGGTGATACTAAAAACGTAAAGTTTCCAGCAAAAAAGGAAGATTTTGTTACACACTTACCACTTCGAGGCAAAAATCCAATTTAATGATTTTTTTTATCACATTATTTACAACAAATTATTTTAAAAAACCTTTTGCAGCAAAAAAAACCTGCAAATATCGAAAAATTTGTTTATCTCTGTTGCGATGGATCGTTGCACTCTGCAACAAGAAATTATTGAGTTTTTTAAAATGGAATAATTTTGTTTTTGTTTGTTACAACTAAATAGATATAATTTAGGTGATAATTAGCAAAGTAATACGCTAGAGAATTCAAAGGACCACACGGCCGAAACACTTTTCACATCGATTTTGCAGTTGATCGAATTTTGAAGAATTTTTTGGGGAAGAAAGGAAAGTGACTAGCTCAAAAATTTTTATTTAAAAATATAGTAAATTAGAACAAAATTTCAAGTCTCTATAATTCAGCTTGATAATAATGCAATTTATACACATTTTTGCAGATTTATTATCTCTAAATTCTTAACCATTTTAGTAATAACACCTGTATAATAAATAAACAGTTCGATTAAAGTTTTAACAAATATAAAATGTTTGAATCATTTTTCAAATTTGACGTTTTATGGTTATTGATTTCATTTTAATTTTGGTGGTGAAAACCACTGTTTCTATTTAACATCAAAGTTGAATTAAACCCTACCCAAAGTTCAAAGTCGGTTTGTTAGTTTCACCTATTTGTTTTTTTGTGTGAATTGAACCGGATGAGAAAAATTGCAAAATTTGAAAAAATATATATAACTTTTGATGGGTGTCACGGTTGTCTCCATCGTCGATTATAATTTTGTAATGAATAACTTTATTGCGCGGACTAGGCGGAGAGCGCGATGAAAAACGCCGACTAGAGGGGTAGCGTCGGTTCGCTTATTAATCAAACTTGCTCGATTTTAGTGTGCTTCGCATTCTAGCGTCTTTCCTATTAAGTTTTCGATAATAATTTTTAGTACGTTGTATAGATATTGTGTAGTCCTTTATTTGTACCTAATAATATCGATTTAGGATGAGTATTAAATAAGTTGTTGCGGTGATTTTGATGTATATTGCCCTTGTAAACTTTTGTGTTTCAAACGGTCACGTGGGGCTAGTCAAACGGTCACGTGGGGTTAGTCAAACGGTCACGTGGAATTAAGGCTGCATTCGGATTGGTGGTTTTTGTAAATTAAAATTGACACGTGTGCTAGGCTATATAAGGTTCAGTTGGATCGGACGGTCGGGCAGTTTAGTTCGAGTTGAGACGGGAGTTCGTTCGCCGTGCGGGAGCGACGATGGTGCGTAAGCCGTGCGTTCCTTTGCAATTGCAGTAGGGCGCATTGGTCGACGTATTATCGTCGCTCCCAGTTGTTTTTAGTAGATGTTTATCTGTGTGCTTTTATAATACGGTTCGTTTTCGAAAGAGTTGTGTTGTTTCGTCGCGCTGCTGAAGGTTTCCGAAGGTACTCAGAAGATTGGAGCTTGCCCTTCAACCCAGGATCTTCTACGCGAAAATCAAGGTAACTCTTGGAGACTGAAGATGCCTGGGGAAGATTATCACTCCTTTCCAATGACGACTAAAGTTACCCGATGCTCGCGGCGATGCAGCTAAACGACACAGTGCAACGGAGAACAGTAGTTCACGAAGATGTCATGAACCCTTCAAGCGCGAATTCTGGAATCTGAAGTCAACCAACGGTCTGAGGCTTGGCTTCGCTACCCATGCCCTTTCCAATGACGGATACAGAAGTACAGTCGCCCGGAGAGAAGCAGTCCATCATCACGTCAGACCAACATGGCTCTTCAACGCAGAGAAGATTCTTCAAAGCGTGGAAGATCCAAAATCTGAAAGTAGCCAGCGGGGTGAAGCTTGATTCATGCCCAGCCCCTCCTCCTATGACGACTCAAGATTCATCAAGTGAGGAAGACTGGAAGTCGAAGGTAATCTGCGGATTGGGGTTGTGTGGGTGCCCAACCCTTCTCCAAGGACGACTCAAGACAACCTGGTTCCCGCCACGATGCAACCGAACATTCAACGACGACGCTGGGTTCAATCAATCATGGGAGAAATGAATCCCAAGGAGTCAGCGGATTAGGTTTCTGCCTCTTTTCCTTCTCCAATGACAACCGAGGATGACACGACAATCATGATCGAAAGAACCCAACGTCACTTTACAACAGGTTCCAACACACACGAGCTCTTCAAAGCGTGGACGACTGGAAATCGGAAGGAAATCATCGGAGGGACGTGATTTATGCCAGCCCTATAATGGACCGATGACGACCGATAAAGACGACATGACCCCCGGTACGATGCAGTTCAAAAAGCTACCTTGAATTGAACCTTCCAACACAGGAAAAAATGATCCGGATGAAGCCACGATGAGGACCTGGACTCTTCAAAGATTGGAAGAATGGAAATCCAAAGGAAATCATTGGGAGGGGTGTGATTGATGCCTTCCCCTTGGAACACCCCAATGAAAACCGATAAAGATGACCTGACACCCTCTACGAAGCAGTCCAGCATTCATCAACCGACCAGAAGTGTTCCGAAAGAAGTCATCTTCCCTGATCCCGGGATTAAAGTTTCAGGCTGAAGATGGCGAAAATGACACGACAAAAGAAAAGAAGGGAAAAGAAGAATATAAAGAATTTTCTAGATATATTTTCTAACATTTTTCTTTTCCATTTCTTAAAAGGACAATATCTCTATTTTTATTTGTTTTAATTTTATTTATTTCTTATTATTTTTATTATTTTATAATTTTTTTCCCGTCTAAAAATACCATGTATAAGGACGTTAAACTATAATAAAAAAAAAGCTATATAAGAAAATTTTGCGATTGGAATTGGGGTTCTCTTGCTTCTTGCGATTTTGAGAGGTGAAGCTCTGTCCGACTAGTGTATTAATTGTCGTTTGTGTTATCTTAATACAATTGTAAACCTTGTTAGTCTCGAGTCAGTTGTTTCGTCGTCAGGCATTAATACCCGAGCAGAATCCCGTCACAAAGGGTTAATAATGAATTGCAAAATTTTCTAAAACTACAAAAACTAAAATAAAAAACATAAAAAACTTTTTTACTTCAAATGCACTAAAAAAGAAACCAGCTATTGAAACATTGCTGGGAATGTATGTAATGGCTAACTTGCTGCAAAAGTTATTTAATTTTTTTTTAAGTCAAAATGTAAATGATTTCTTATTAAACAAATATGTCATTGTTTTTTTTATTTACTTCAAAACATGGTTTTTTACATCTAAAAGTTATTTCAACATTTTTTTATTTCAGATATAAAATTTGATCAGATTGTTTAGATGCACAAATGTTATAGACCACTATTAATTTCAATTTGGGAAACATATTTCAAACAAGTCTACCTGATTTGCAAAACAAACAATTTAAAATTATTAGTAATAAACAATATTTTCACGTGAAACTTTTCAGAAATAATGTAAGTTGCTAATTTGCAACAAGAATTGTCATTTTAATGCCTGAGCAAAGTGAATAAGCTTCTCAATCCAATTCTTTAATAATTTGAAATTTTAAAAAAATCCGGAAACCTTGGATCACTGATTAATTAAAATTAGATTGATTGATTAAAAATGGTAAAAATACACTTTTGCATAACAAGCAGAGAGCTGGCGGAATTAGCCGTTTAGACTTACTTTACACAATAATTGATTTAAAATCAATAAAGAAACTCAAACTGCCAGCAATGATAGATTGATCATAATTTTATTTTAATAGTTCAAGCAATACAAAAGGTAATTTTGTTTTTTGAAACAATTTTTTTGTATCGTTAAAATTTTGATTCCCCTACCTTTCGTCTCCGTACGTTTCGTCTGCCTGCTATTCGTCTCCGTACGTTTTGTCTCCACGTACCATTCGTTTCCTTACTGTTCGTCTCGCTAAGTTTCGTCTCCAGCGTTGTTGAACGATGCATGCTTGCATGCCACCTCATTATATATTGGTGTAAGGTTGTGACTGTTTACATTATTTGTAAACATGACGGCATGCGTAGAGTATGTAGTTTTTAAGCGAGGTAATGTAATTGTTATTTATCGAAATTTTGAGTATTGGAAATACCAAACTAACATTAACAATCAGATAACATGGAGATGTTGCAAACGCGAAACTCACTAGTGTCGCGCAACGTTGCTAACAGAAGGTGATATTGTTGTACGACAATCAGCAGAACATACACATTTTGGAAACGGATCGACAGCAATGGCTCGAGTGGCTTTGGGTGAAATGAAGTAGATAATGACACAAAACATTGCTACTCCAAGTTCTGCGCAAAGTGCTGTTGTCATGGCCACTTTGGACGCACATATTCTTAATGCACAGCCAAAAAACGACTTTGAACCAATGCCTGAGACGTCACAGACAACGAGCACGACGGGCACCGTTACCTACAAATCTTGATTTTGATATTCCTGAAGTGTTTAGAGATTTTATTCTGTATGACTCGGAATCTGCCTAGCTAAAACAAAACTTGCAAACTGTTTCGTTGAAATTCAAAAATGGTGCTCAGCCATGCGCCTGAAGCTCAATACTTCTAAAACAGAACTCATTTGGTTTGATCGAAGGCCTCAGCCCATATCCATGAGTTCAGGCTCTATTAATATCGGTGACTGCACAATCTCGTCTTCGAATGTTGTTCGTGATCTCGGAGTGTATCTTGACTCTGGCTTGTCAATGACCCACCATATCTCCGCCATTACAAGGGCCTGCTACTTCCATCTACGCCGCGTCAAGTGAAGCTCTGCCTTAACGAGCAGTGCATTCCTACCCTAGTCCAGGCTTTTGTCATCTCAAGAGTAGACTACTGCAACTCAGTGCTGACAGGTCTACCATCATCGTTCTTAAAACCCCTTACTTCTGTACTCCATGCGACCGCTCGGCTTGTCAAAGATCTCGGTCCCCGAGACCACATCACCCCAACTTTACGTCAACTTCATTGGCTACCCAAGAAAGGTTTAGTAAGAGCCTATGTTTGGTTAGCCGATGAAACATTTAAAATTGTTGCAACTTTGTTTTTTTTTTAATTGTACAGCGTTCATTTTGAGTTTGTCGGCGCAGTAAATCCCGCAGCTGTGTATTGCCTGTTACCCAATAAAACAAGAGCCACATATGACAGGATGTTGTTAGAAATTAAAAATCTTATTCCTACTGCAGCACCAACAGTTATTCTCACTGATTTTGAAGCAGCTTCCATAGCTGCATTCAATGCAGCATACCCATTAGCAACTGACAGCCGTTGTTTTTTTCATCTCTGTCAAAGTGTTTTGCAAAAAATTAATGAGTTGGAAATGAAAGCTGAATATTAAACAAGCTACGATCTCCAAATCTCCGCCCGGTATCTACCTGCTTTAGCTCACGTACCGGCTAATGATGCGGCGGAAGCGTTTGATCTGCTAGCCGAATCAAACATACTTTCAAAGTTATATTATTCAACTATGAAAATAATTAAAACAAATTTTTTTTGGTTAGACAGAATAAATCAGTGCCATAGCGATAAAATCTGTAGTGGTCCTGGAAGATGTCAAATATCAATCAAAAAGTAGTAATATCTAGAAGTGGAGAGAAAAAAAATTACCAACATGAACAGAGGATGATGTCATTAAAGTAATTAGTAAAACTTCAAAGCATTAAACGCGCAGAAGTTGTCCATCGCAACTGGATCAAAGAAAATCTTCAAACAGAACTCTTTTGGAAGCAAATTATGCTAATTTTATCATTTCAATAAATCAATTTTCAATTTGCTTTGGGTCGATGAATTCATAAGTCATAACAGAAATTTCGATTTTTTTCTACAATTCAAGAGTTCAATCAACTAAATACAGTTTTCATCATTAATTTATTTGTATTTTAACAAAACACATTTATTTCCCAAATTGATACCGTTGTAAAAATTAATTAGTCTATGGGCTGCCGGCGACTTAATCGGTCTTAAGGGATTAACCAAAAACAAATTTGCTAAGCACTAAATTTACTATCATGAACTATTCATGAATTCCTAGATATTTTGTAAGAAAGATTAAAGACAGTTTTATTATACTCAAACATGGACTTCTATATAATGCTATTATATAGAAGTCCATGACTCAAACTCCTCATAATTATAATTAGTAAACGGCAGGTTAACTTTGATCAACTTTAATTATCCACAGAATTTCCGGTTCTCTGTTAGAGCCCGACCAAATAATTTGCATAATCTATTTCTAATTTTTAGCTGCTTACATGTGCTTTTTTCAACCGGAGAATTAAACACTTGAAAAGTTTCATTGTTCTCAAAAATTCCCAGACGAATAGTAACAAGGAACGAATAGTAAGGAGACGAATAGTAACAAGGGACGAATAGTAAGGAGACGAATAGTAACAAGGAACGAATATTAAGGAGACGAATAGTAACAAGGGACGAATAGTAAGGAGACGAATAGTAAAAATGGACGAATAGTAAAAATGGACGAATAGTAAAAATGGACGAATAGTAAAAATGGACGAATAGTAAAAATGGACGAATAGTAAAAATGGACGAATAGTAAAAATGGACGAATAGTAAGGAGACGAATAGTAACAAGGAACGAATAGTAAGGAGACGAATAGTAACAAGGGACGAATAGTAACAAGGGACGAATAGTAAGGAGACGAATAGTAAAAATGGACGAATAGTAAGGAGACGAATAGTAACAAGGAACGAATAGTAAGGAGACGAATAGTAACAAGGAACGAATATTAAGGAGACGAATAGTAACAAGGGACGAATAGTAAGGAGACGAATGGTATGCGGAGACGAAACGTAGGAGACGAAAAGTAAGGGGACGAATGGTACGAACACCGAAATTTTGGAGTATGTAGATGAATTCGTGCAAAAATATATTTGGGGGCGATTAGTTTAATTGTTTGCATCTGCGTTAATTTTGGTTGTAGGAAGAAATTTCTTGATGGAATTCTGTGCTGGAAAAAATGTTCACCTACGAAAGAAAATAATTGTCTCATCACCTGCTTAACACAAATAAAATGAATTTGATTTTCAATATGGAAAATGTATACAAAACCTTCACGGTTAGTTTTAATCGTAAAACTATAAAGATATCTAAAACATTTCTAAGTATTTCTTATCAAAACAATAGAAAGCTAAACAATTTTATGCATTAATGCCAAAAATGCGATAAATTCCTTTTGATATGTCACGATGACTTTTGTAATTTTTTATATTGATCTTCCTAATAACTGTTTGTCAGAAATTTTAGCCAATGAAAGCTTTTTATTTACTTAATGACTTTTGACAAAGAAAACGAGCAAACAACTAACCCTAGTTGTAATTATCAAGCGCAGAATTAATCACATGTTTATAAACCAAATTATAAATACCTAAATAAAAAAAGAAAGATGTGACATTGTTAAATCAGTTCTGAAGTTTGCAATTCAATGTATTCCAACATTTGTCTGGATTATTTCATGTTTTCACTTTCTAAAAATGTTGATCTCTTCAAGTCAGTCCGAAATTTGAATTAGGAAGTAATATGTAATTCTTGAAGAATTATTTTAAATGACAATTTCAAAAATAATTACCAAAACTGAATACTCTTTATTGAATATGCAACAACTAAAAAACGAATTAAAACGGTTTGGAGAAGTAACATCAATTCGAGGAATTTCGAAAATTTTCAAAAGCAAGGATCCGTTTGTAAAAGCTCTGTGGTTGTTGTGTGTATTAGTTTGTAGTTTAATACTGATAATTTTACTTACAACACAATTCAATAAATTTTTTCAATGGCCAGTCACAACAACGTTTGGAGAAAAACTGAATGAACAAATTGTATTTCCTGATGTTTCATTTTGCAATTTAAATCCGTTTATAAACAGTTACATAGATAATTTTCAGGTAAAGCAGTTTGAAAATCAAATTTCATTATTAAAAAATGAAATTGATCAGAAATCGCTTCCTTATCAGAAATACAATTTGTTACGTTTTTTGTCAGAAGTTGACACAGTAAAAGGTCTCTTTTTCAGTTTTCAGCACAAATTCATCCCATTTGAAGATTGTCCAAGTTTGATTGTCGAATGCATTTTGTATTCAAAAAATTGGGTTCCCGGTTCTGATTGCAAAAATAATTTTACTGAAATATGGAATATGGAGTATAAAACCTGTTTTACAATAAGAGCAAGTGAACTGAATTTAACTAAACTAACATATACAAAAGGATTAAGCTTAATTTTAAACGTTGGACCACCCCCTAAATATCAACTGCCATATCGAACACTTCTTATATCGCCTCAATCAAGAGGAATACGAATGGCAATTCATCCACCTGGAACTACTCCTGATTTCAAACGAGGGCTTACCTTGACAGTTTCTACAGAAAATGATATCAGAATAACTCAAACAAATATTCAAAGATTAGACAAACCTTACAATCAGTTTGGCTGTACAGATCAACCGTATGTAAGTGAATTTCAAAATGATAGTTATTCAAAAGATATTTGTTGGGAGTTTTGCATGCAAATCAGAACATACCAAAAATGTTCCTGCGTTGGATATTGGTATTCAGCTCCAAAAATACTGTCAGAAAAACCAATTTGCAATAACATGTCTGAAATGATTTTTGGAAGTGAATTTAATTTAACTAAAATTTGCGAACAGTTCAGATGTGTTTCAGATTCTTATAAAGTAGAATATGTTAACAATTGTGAGAGTGAATGTCTTTTTTCTTGCAAAGAAACCAAGTACACTTACGATTTGTCATCATATTCCTGGCCGCCTGATTATTTGCTATCAAATATTCGTACACATTTTTTTCAAAACTGCTTGGATTATAACTTAGATGTGAACAATTCAAATACAAATATGAAAGAAATAAATAATTCATATAGCAATGAAACAACTAAAAACCAATCTGATGCAAGATCAGATATGAAAAAAATTCAAGAATCTTTTTTACTCGTGAAATTGGTTATACCAGATGACGTTCCTTATTCAATGGTCAACAATCCGTTGTATTCTTGGGATGTTATGGTGAGTCTTGTTGGAGGTATGCTTAGTCTCTGGTTGGGAATAACGGTAATGACTCTAGTGGAACTGTTTGAATTTCTTTACATTTTAGTAAAAACTGTTTCAGTGCAGCAATCTTAAGTTATTTTTAAATTAAGTGAATGTGTATTTTTTTCATAACGATGCAGTATTGAAAATTAGTGGTGTAGGAAATCCTTTTGCCTCCGGTATCTGGCTGGTATCCTGTATCCGAATATTATTATCCAGTGAAAAAAAATATACATTTATAACCTTATCCACAAAACAGATACAATTTTGTTTTCAATAAAAAGTGTTTAATTATTGCGAGTGCTATAATGGCTGATTTTCCAATTCGTCTTCACCGGTATGGATGTTTTTTTTTGCTTTAAATGCATCTGATAGTTCAATACTGTGCACTTCCGCCAATGCAATGTTTTTTTTTAAACGATCAATTCCTCAGTACTGCAGCAAATGTTATCACAGGCAATAAAAGTTGGTCGCTTCTTAAAAAGGCTGAACAACACAAATTTTTTACAATCATTGGACTTTTATTTTGTTTCAAATCTGACTCATATAAGCTACTTTGGTAATGAGTGAATTGTGTTTGCTTGTAGATTGTCATAACATATGATAATTTTTCTTTGAATATAATCAATCAATCAATCAATTAATCAATCAATCAATCAATCAATCAATCAATCAATCAATCAATCAATCAATCAATCAATCAATCAATCAATCAATCAATCAATCAATCAATCAATCAATCAATCAATCAATCAATCAATCAATCAATCAATCAATCAATCAATCAATCAATCAATCAATCAATCAATCAATCAATCAATCAATCAATCAATCAATCAATCAATCAATCAATCAATCAATCAATCAATCAATCAATCAATCAATCAATCAATCAATCAATCAATCAATCAATCAATCAATCAATCAATCAATCAATCAATCAATCAATCAATCAATCAATCAATCAATCAATCAATCAATCAATCAATCAATCAATCAATCAATCAATCAATCAATCAATCAATCAATCAATCAATCAATCAATCAATCAATCAATCAATCAATCAATCAATCAATCAATCAATCAATCAATCAATCAATCAATCAATCAATCAATCAATCAATCAATCAATCAATCAATCAATCAATCAATCAATCAATCAATCAATCAATCAATCAATCAATCAATCAATCAATCAATCAATCAATCAATCAATCAATCAATCAATCAATCAATCAATCAATCAATCAATCAATCAATCAATAAATCAATCAATCAATCAATCAATCAATCAATCAATCAATCAATCAATCAATCAATCAATCAATCAATCAATCAATCAATCAATCAATCAATCAATCAATCAATCAATCAATCAATCAATCAATCAATCAATCAATCAATCAATCAATCAATCAATCAATCAATCAATCAATCAATCAATCAATCAATCAATCAATCAATCAATCAATCAATCAATCAATCAATCAATCAATCAATCAATCAATCAATCAATCAATCAATCAATCAATCAATCAATCAATCAATCAATCAATCAATCAATCAATCAATCAATCAATCAATCAATCAATCAATCAATCAATCAATCAATCAATCAATCAATCAATCAATCAATCAATCAATCAATCAATCAATCAATCAATCAATCAATCAATCAATCAATCAATCAATCAATCAATCAATCAATCAATCAATCAATCAATCAATCAATCAATCAATCAATCAATCAATCAATCAATCAATCAATCAATCAATCAATCAATCAATCAATCAATCAATCAATCAATCAATCAATCAATCAATCAATCAACAATTTCATTTCCAATGGTTCAATGAATTTGAAACAAGAAAAAAACGAGTTTTTAACACAAACTTTAATTTCAAATACACTCGATTTAAAAATACGAAAGATAGTCAAATTAATTTTTTTTATTGAACCATGTATTGTCATCCAATATAAAGCTAAGCTGAAAGTTTCAGCTTCCTAGCTTGTGAAAAAGCTGGTTAAATTTCACTTGGAAGATTTGCGTACAGAGAAAGCCACACACACACACACACACCTTTTAGTTATTGTAGAAAAATAGACATGCGTGTATGTGAGTATGCGTAAAGAAATTTGAAAATTTATCTGTTTATTATTGAGTAGATTGAACGGGAAAGCGTAGGTGGAATGAGGATATTCGCGTGCGTGAAGGTTTTAATGGTGCAGTCCGGTTTTGTTTTTGGAACATGAGTTGAGTTGCTGGGAGCTTGAAACATATTTACATAAAATGTGTATATTCTCTTATTTACAACAATTATTAACTTATTTGAAAGAGATTGCCAATATATGTGTGCATGTGTGTACGTTTATGAGTGCAAGTGCATATAATAATACCGGCATGTTCTGTGGTACTCGAAAACTCATGCCATGTGATATCAAAAAGTATCTCATTTTTCTATATGCATTATTTATAATTATACAGTTAAACGTATAAAAAACATAGACGCTAGCACTGATTAAAAAATCAAAACTTAGTGCTTTTAAAATAGCTTTCAGAATTTCCAGATAATGAACATTTTTAAGTAGGTAGTGATTTGACTAAAAACATCTATAGATTAAAGCTAATGCATTTATCAAACATCAAAAGTAGGTTAATAACAAATGCGGAGATGCCGATTTGTTCATATGATAACTGAAAATACGTTTAAATAATGTGTCCTGACATGTTTAAATAGAACAAAAATAAAAACCAAGGTTTTTAATTCAACGAAAACACTGTATGATATGTTAGATTATTTTTTGTTTTCTTGTTTGTTCGAAATCTATAACCGGCCAACATAAATTTATTATCGATACAACTTAAAATAACTTCTAATTACTTCTTTTATGGAATATGCAACAGTTGAAAAAAGAACTTAAACATTTTGGAGAAGTAACATCAATTAGAGGAGTACCAAAAATTTTAAAAAGTAAGGATCCGTTTGTAAAGAGTCTGTGGTTGTTGTGTGTAATAGCGTGCAGCTTAACACTAATTTTCTTCCTTACAACACAATTCAATAAATTTTTTCAATGGCCAGTTACAACAACGTTTGGAGAAAAACTGAATGAACAAATTGTTTTTCCTGATGTTTCGTTTTGCAACTTAAATCCCTTTGTTAACAGTTACTCAGAAAACTTGCAAGTCCAAAATTTTGGAAATCAAGTCGAACTATAAAAAATGAAATTGATCAAAAAGTACTTCCACATCAAAAAGAAACTTTGGAAATGTTTTTGTTAGAAGTTAACAGTGTAAACGGCATACTTACCAGTTTGCCACAAAAATTTACTCCTTTTATAGATTGTCCAAATTTTATTGTCGAATGCTTTTCATATTCAAAAAGTTGGTTTGACGATATTGATTGCATAAATAATTTTACTACAATATGGAGTGCTAAGTATAGAATTTGTTATACAATCAAAACAAGTGAATTACATTCTAAATCAACATTCACCAGAGGTTTAAGTTTAATTTTAAACGTTGGACCACCCCCTAATTATCAATTCCCATATCAAACACTTTTTACATCACCTCAGAGAAAAGGAATACAAATGGCAATTCATGCACCTGGAACTGCGCCAGATTTCAAACGAGGGCTTACATTGGCAACTTCAACAGAAAACGTAATTACAATAACTCAAACAAATATTCAGAGATTAGGCAAACCTTACAATCAGTTTGGTTGTACAGATCAACAGTATGTAAGCCAAATACAAAATGAAAAATATTCAAAAGATATATGTTATGAGTTTTGCTTGCAAATGAGAACTTACCAAGAATGTTCGTGTGTTGGGTCTTGGTATTCAGCTCCACAAATATTGACAGAAAAACCAATTTGTTATAACATGTCAGAAATGATTTCTGGCAGTGAAATTAATTTAACTAAAATTTATGAACAATGTTGTTGTGTTAGTGATGTTTCTGCAGACAATAATTGCGAAAATGAATGCCTTATTTCCTGCAAAGAAGCCAAGTATACTTACGTTTTGTCATCATATCCGTGGCCACCTGATTACTTGCTATCAAATATTCGTACAACATTTTTTCAAAACTGCTCCAATAAAAATGTTAGTGTTAAAAATATAACTACAAACATTGAAGAATTAAGTTATTCTTATAAAAAGGAAACAATTGAAAATCAAACCGATACAAGATCAGATATGGAGAAAATTCAAGAATCTTTTTTATTTGTAAAATTGGTTATACCGGATGATTTTCCCTATTCAATTGTTAACAGTCCACTGTATTCTTGGGATGTTATGGTGAGTCTTGTAGGAGGTATGCTTAGTCTCTGGTTAGGAATAACGATGATGACTTTAGTGGAACTATTTGAATTTCTTTTTATTTTAGTAAAAACGTTTCTAATTAAACAGCCTTAGTTAATTATTTTTTAAACTGGTTTATCAGGGACGTAAATTGGGGGGGGGGGGCATTTGCCCCCCTGATTTTCAAAATTAAAAATTTTTTTACTTAGAATTTACTATATATTTTTTAAATTTTAACTTTACTCAACCTAGTGATGATTCAATGTGTATTGGAATCCTTCTGTCTACATACGACACTTTGTCCCCCCTGTTTTCCAAAATTTAATTTTTTTTAACCTAGAGTTTACTATAGAAATTCCTGGTGAGGAGATGCATTTCAGAAATTTAAAAAAAAACTGATGACCGGTGAGGGGTAGTCATAAGTATTTTTCCAATTTTCAAAAAAAAGTTCCACTTTCTCTTCCCAAAAAAGCTACAACCATTTTCCAAAAAACAAGTATTATACCCAAAAAAATTTCAATTGATACTATAGTGGGGGGATGCATCTTTCCACCCCTCCCTTCTTGTACCTATGTATTTATAGAGATATTAAAGATAATGTGTGTGTGAGAGCATTCGCTTATCACATCCAAGCCGCAGGAGCAATCTGAACAACATTTGACATGCAGGGAGACTTCAATGATGAAAACTGTTTGAAAAATTAAATAAATCGGTTATTTATTTGACGTTCTATTGGCAAAAAAATAAAAAAACTAAGCAAAGAAACCCAGGCATCACCGGGTAACCCTATTAGTATTAAGCTATAAAATGGCGGGATAATTTTGCCCCCCCCTGTAAAATGCTGAATTTACGTCCCTGTGGTTTATTTGTATTCACAGCCATTGTAAAAATGCTTTGGTTTTTTCACAGTCATCCAGTTAATTTTTTTTTTTTTAATTCTTCTAGAAAAAACATACTCAAATGTTGTAATAAGCTATTGTTTTTTGTTCTTGTGCTGTTTTTGAAGTTCGCTCTTTATTTTTACTCGCTTTTCTTTAGTTTTACATGCCCGTTGAATTACGCGACAAAGTTTTTAATTCCATTTTGACCCACTTCCCAGTATGTTTTCGATATGAAATTTCAAATATTATTGTATTCTGTATACCATAAAGATATTTATTTGAAAATTGTATAATTATATTTTAAATTACTATTCATTGTTGTTATATTCTTCGTTGGCTAAGGATTTTTCTATACTCGCTATAAAACAAAAATTAAAAACACACTCTAATAAAGTTCTTTAAAAAGTACAAAATAAATTGCAAACATAAGAATGGAGTGCTTCTCTTTGCACTCATACAATCGCATTTTTTCAGCAAGCATTTTGTGCCCAAGCAGCCGACCAAATGGGTGGGTTGTTATTATGTGTAATGTAAAGAGAAATTCCTGCTCTAGAAAGGAAGTGTGAGGAGAAATTTTTACGGTCTGCCGGAAAAACATTCCTCCACGCGCTGATATAGTTTTCTTGAACAATGGAGATGCAACAAAGCGAGATTTCAATTGTCGGTAATTTACCGTACAACAATGATCTTCATGTATAATTTTTCTGCCCGTCCATGCACTCCAAAAACGTTTTAGCGGATCGAAGCACGGATTAATGTAAAAGCGAAGATACTATTGTGCGCTCATATGCTTCGCAGTGATTCTGAATTCGATCAAAGCTGCACAAATTCTGTAAGCTGTATCTGGGGGCGTCGATCGTAACTTTGCATGACAGTAACTTGCTGGAGAGTGGAGACTCGCTTTGTCATCATTACGCACCGCATTGTGACACCTTTGTCTAATTAAATAAATTGGCATTTGACTCTCATCAAAATTTCCTATTCGGACTACGGCGTTGAATCAAAATGCGGTTCTCTTCGTGTCGCTTGAAGTTGGCTGGTGCTATTAGCATTTCTCGTAAATAGTGTATTCACCTCTTTCTTTATCCATTTCTGTGGTTTATGGCTCTCCTTGTTCGCGCAAGAGTTCATTTCAACTATTCCTTCTCGTTGATGGACTGCATTTTTTACTCGACTTTAATTTGGTCTCGAGTTCTGCTTCTTTGATATTCATTTTTGCACAAAATCTAAACTAATTTCCTTTCAATTCAGTAGTGAGACCAACGTTTCCTTAATAAAAAATTCTAAGAAAACTGACGAACGTACCATCTTATTTTGTACACAAAAACCATTTCAGCCAATTTTTATTAAAAATTCGGACTTTATACAAATCAAGCAAAAATTTAGTTGATCGCTTGATTGATCTAATCATCCGTCCATCCACCCATTCATCCAAATTGTTATTATTATACTTGTAACAAAAATATTTAAAAAAAAAACGATTTCAAAACATGGTTCACAAAAATATATTTATCTCTGGTGTGATTGGTCGATAAAGTCGATTTTGCACTTTGCAAACAGAAATTATTGAGTTTTTAAAAGTATACTAATTTAGCTTCGTTTGCTTCACGTAATTAATAGATATAATTTAGGTGATATTTGGTAAAGTAATTAACTAGAAGGTTCGCCGGTTTAGACCGCCCAGCAGTTTCCCCGCCTGTCTATATTTCTTTTGGTTGGTTATATCAAGTTTGTATGGTAGGTCCAGTAGTACACTTTGTAAAAAGTAAAAGAAAAAAACGAGTTTTTCCACACAACCTTATATATATATATATATATATATTCGTTTGTCTCATCACTTTCGGAGCGATTAACGCTGCTTGAAAGTAAAGACAAAATCAATCTTGACGAAATCTGCAAGTTGAAAACAGATTTGGTGGTCGCAAAGACCGAGAAAAAATCCCCATCGATTGTGAATGATTGGGTTCAAGTGTTGAAAGCCGGTACTCAAAAAACAAAACAGCCTGCTGATCAGCTGGTAGTTGTTAATGCTTCAATAAATGAACAAAAGGATCGTGAAAGAAGAAAAAAAGGTAATTGTTTACGGTATCCCGGAGTTGCCAAACTCAGCCCAGGCTACTAAAAATGCTGAGGATGAAGACTCAGTTAAGCAAATCTTGAATGTAATCGGTAAGTCTGAGGTGAAACCTGTAAATTTGAAACGACTAAGATCTAAAGAAACAAGCAAACCAGGTCCAATTTTAGTAAAATTATCTGATGTTAGTCTTAGGAATCCGATTCTCATGGCTGCCAAAAGTCTGAGAAACTGTGACCATAAATCTGTCTATATCAGTCCGGATTTAACAGAAGCGGAAAGACTACTGGATTATTAACTTAGACTTGAAAGAAACAAATTAAATGGAAATTTAGCTAAAGATTCGCCCTTTCGGTACTGCATCCGGGGTTATCAATTGCAAAAATTCAAAAAAGTTTCTAATAAGGAAGTTTTTGCTGGCCTGTCTGTTGCTTTTCGAGGCCAAGGAAAAAGAATTGTCTGTTTCAGGGGAATTCATATTTCGGGTAAGGGGTCCTCCAGAGAACATGAAGATTGTAAGACTAAGAGAGATAAACTAGAACAAAATAAAAAAATTAATTGTCAGACTAAAGAAAGACATTTAAATGAGGTAATATGCTGCAATGAAAGAAATTTCAAAATTATTTATTCTAATGTAGATTCACTTTTTAATAAGCTTTCAGAACTAAAGCTTCTTTTATGTGCGCAGGATGATATTAATATGATTGACTTTACTGAAATTAATCAAAAAAGAATTACAGAAGAGCATCTAGAAAGTGAATATAACATTGATAATTATTTTTTACTAACTGTTAATTTTATGAAACCTTCTGAAAGAGGATTATGCTGTTATGTAAGAAAAAACTTGGTTGCCACCCCTATCTCATTAGAATGTAATTTTGATGAATTTCCTTGTCTCAAGCTGTGTGGTCATTTCTTTTGACTTATCTATTTTGGCTGTGTATAGAAATCCACATTCTAATGTATTAAACAATTCTGGCTTATTAGAATTAATATCTACATTTTGTAAACTGAATGGGGAAAAAATTATCATAGGAGATTTTAATCTACCTCGTATTGATTGGACATTATATAATGCACCTGGAAGCGACAAATCTTTTAAAAACCAATTGATTGAAATTATTACAGAACATTTTTTGGAACAATTTGTGCACCAGCCAACAATATTTAGAAATGATCAACAAGCCAACATCTTAGATTTAGTCTTTAGTACATATGATAATCAACTGAACCTAGATTACCTACTTACCTACCCCCATTAGGGAAAAGTGATCATCTAGTACTTATAGTAAACTACATTTGGTCTAGTTCAAAAGTGTCACCAAAGGGCAAATTTAAGTTTCACAGCGCAGATTATATAGCCATGAAAAACTCATTAGCAATTGACTTATTTAGGCTGTCTTTGATCAAGGATCCTACGTTAGACTATTGGACCAACTTTAAAGTACTGTTGTCAGCAGCGACGGCCAAATTTGTTCCATTAACTTCTGATCGGGGATTTTAACCAGGAAATAAGAAACGCATTCCGTTAGAACTAAACAATTTGATCAAGTTGAAGCAAAAGATCTGGTCAGCCTATATGAAATATAAAAATCCAAACAATCTATTAGAATATAAAATTACCAGAAACCAAGTCAGACAACTTTCTAGGGAATTATCACAGTCTTATCAAATGTCGGTTGCCAGCAAATGTAAAAACAATCATAAGGCTTTTTGAAAATATGTTAAAACTAAAACTCAAACAACAAGCACCATAGGAGATTTAAAATATACTGACATCGATGGAAATACAGTGATTTGCTCCTCAGAAAAAGATAAATCGGAATGTCTGGCATTGTTCTTCGAACAGGTTTTTGTAAATGATACATCAGATTTTAATTACGAGCAGCTGTTTTTCAAATCTGATTTTCCAATGAATGAAATATCAATTATACCTGAAATCGTTTTTGCCAAACTGTCTAAAATGAATTCTTATAAATCTCAAGGACCTGATGGTATTTACCCAAAAAATGTTTTTGAGTGTAGACATGAAATTTCTACATGTTTAGCTAAAATTTTCAGTGATTCTCTATGTAAAAGAACACTCCCTGACAATTGGAAAATCAGTACCATAGTCCCAATATTTAAAAAAGGTAGTAAGCATGATCCATTAAATTATAGGCCAATGCCATTGACCTCAGTTCCGTGTAAAATAATAAAATCTATTTTAAGTGATTTTATTCTATCACACTTTTTAAATAATAATCTATTTCGTGTTAATCAGTATGGTTTCATGAAAGGTAAATCTACTTCTTTGCAATTGCTTAAAATTATGAATCTCTGGACGCATGCGCTGGATCAAGGCAAGCAAGTAGATATAATCTACACCGATTTTGAAAAGGCATTTGACAAAGTGCCATCCAAGTTTCTGATATATGTGGCTCGTAAAAACATATCAACGCTATGTTTCCTTATAATATATATCATAAAACATATATATTCGATAGCTATTAAATTAGCTAGTGACGGATTGTAAGCCGTACAAATTATATAGACTATCGAGCATTGATTTGTACCCATTCATAGTCGAGTGTTTTGTTCAACATACTCCAACAAAAGCGCTTAACAACCACTGTTTTTTGGCGGTGGATGGATGTGGCGCAGATGGTAAGGTAGTTGGCATGATGCGAGGCGGTGTTGCCGATCCGACAGTCGTGGGTTCGTGTCTGAAGTTGAGACATGTATATATATATATATCTATATATATAAAAGAACATGTCCTGACTGACTGACAGATGACTGACTGATAATCAACGCCGAGCTCAAACGCCTCATCCTAGGAACGTGAAATTTGGAACTTATATTACTTTTATAGCGTAAACATCCGCTAAGAAAGGATTTTTGAAAATTTTGCTCCTGAGGGGAAAAAACTGGAAAACAAACTTTTTTCTAAACATTTTTTCTAAAAAATTTTTCTGAAATTTGGTATATAGATTCTTTTTGAAAAATAAAAAGATACATGTTTCACCATTTTTTGAAAATTCGGTTTCCCGGACCTCAAATGTGGGTTGGAAAATTGGGTTATTTGGTTTTTAAAGTAGCTTCTACTCAAAAACTGTTAATGCTACAGGAGTAAACATTAGTATTTAGTTTCTACTCCAAAAATAATGAAATACGTGTTTTAGCATTTTTTGAAAATTTGGTTTCCAGGACTTCAAATGTTGGGTGGAAAATAGGGCTATTTGTCTTTTATAGTAACTGTTACTCAAAAACAGTAAATACCACAGATGTAAAAATTATTATTTAGTTTCTTTTCTAAAAATAAAGATATACGTGTTTCACCATTTTTCACAAATTTGGTTTCCCGGACCTCAAATGTGGGTTGGAAAATTGGGTTATTTGGTTTTTAAAGTAGCTGCTACTCAAAAACTGTGAATGCTACAGGAGTAAAAATTAGTATTTAGTTTCTACTTCAAAAATAATGAAATACGTGTTTTAGCATTTTTTGAAAATTTGGTTTCCAGGACTTCAAATGTGGGGTGAAAAATAGGGTTATTTGTTTTTTAAAGTAACTGCTACTCAAAAACTGTAAATACCACAGATGTAAAAATTAGTATTTAGTTTCTATTCTAAAAATAAAGATTAACGTGTTTCACCATTTTTTTACAAATTTGGTTATAAAACCTTAAATGTGGGGTGGACAATACGATTACTTGGTTTTTAAAGTTGCTGCTACTCAAAAACTGTGAATGCTACAAAAGTAAAAATTAGTATTTAGTTTCTACTCTAAAAATAATGATATACGTGTTTCACCATTTTTTGAAATTTTGGTTTTCAGGACCTCAAATGTGGGGTGGAAAAAAGGTTTCTTTGGTTTTTAAAGTAACTGCTACTCAAAAACTGTGAATGCTACAGATGTCAAAATTAGTATTTACTATTTAGTATATACTCAAAAAATAATGATATAAGTGTTTCAACATTTTTTAAAAATTTGGTTTCCAGGACCTCAAATGTGGGGTGGAAATAAGGGTTATTTGATTTTAAAATAACTGCTACTCAAAAACTGTAAGTGCTACAAATGTAAAAATTAGTATTTTGAAGTTTTGTGCCGGTTAAAAGTAACTAAGTACAGTTTATCACCGGCCGGGTCAAGCCTTTATTTTAGAGTCTTCACACGGGCCAGGCCAAACCTTAAATCAAGGTGGGACGGGCCGAGATTTTTCACCAAGTATATAGATGTTTTAGTGATTTTAGGGTTTTATTTGGGCCGGGCTAAACATGAAGTCAAGGTGGGACGGGCCGAAGTTTTTCATCAAGTATATAGAACTTCTAGGCCTGTAAAAAGGGGCCGGGCCTAATTCAGATGGGCTGTGCCGGGCCAGGAGTTCGGGTTTTTAAAACGGGCTGGGCTAAGTTGTCGAAGGGCCTAGCCGAGACCTAAACAATTGATCTCTACTATGGATGCACTGTTCAAACTCTCTAATTTCATGCGAGCGAAGCCGCTACGGGCACTGCTAGTATATATATATATATATATATATATATATATATATATATATATATATATATATATATATATATATATATATATATATATATATATATATTAGGGATGTCACGGGTAGTACTTTTTGGAGTTTTCGGGTTCGGGTTCGGGTTCGGGTTTGTGAAACTAGAGTTTTCGGGTTCGGGTTCGGGTTTGTAAAGCTCGAGTTTTCGGGTTCGGGTTCGTGAAACTCAGGTTTTCGGGTTCGGGTTCTGGTTTGTAGTTTTCAAAAAACCGGGTTTGGGTTCGGGTACTGGCTTATGATTTCAAAGTCCTGGATTGATTTTAAAATTACCTAGTGTATATACATATACAAACAAGAGCGCGATCAATTCATCCATTGGACATTACACGTATTGAATAAACTCTAACAAGTTATTTTTTTAGCTTTCCAAATAATGTGATTTCTTTGGCCGAAGGAGGCTTAATTGTTTTAGTTTGATCGCTGCTCGGTCCGGTCTGATTAGTCGGATTAGTGGTCAGGCGGATTAGTGGTCTAGCTTACACACTCACCAATAAAATGACCTATTTGTGTTATTTGTTACGCAAAGGTGATAATACAAAACTTGTATGGCTTGCGATTAGTATAATACTTTACCTCTTCAATTATTCTGATTTATTAATTTTTTTCGCGGCTTGGTCCGGTCGGGTAATCAGGCGGATTAGTGTTCTAGCTTACACATTTGCCAGCCAATAAAATGACTGTGACGCATAGATCATTTATAGACTTTGTCAGTTAAAGTTTAGGATTATGCAAGATTATCTTTATAACAAAGGGTCTTTGTTATATCAGAAAAACATTGAGTATATGAATGAATAAATATAAAGTTATATAACTAAAGTAAAATGTTTAGAGTGATCGCTATCCGCGATTTTTTCGACCGAAGGAGGCTTAATAATTTTAGTTCGTTCGCGGCTTGGTCCGCCTGATAATCAAACGGATTAGTGGTCTGGCTTACACAATCACTAATTAATCGGTTCCTAATACTATTTCATTTTTAATAAACTAGAAAAGTTATGAAAACTCTGTTTGTGTCGCTATTTTTAAAACTGGAATAAATATTTATTTACTAAAAAAATTTATTTGTTCACAACTCCGAGTTCGGGTATTAGGCTTATGAAATTTCGGGTTCGGGTTCGAGTTCGGGTATCAAGTTTTCACATTTTCGGGTTCGAGTTCGGGTATCAAGTTTTCTCATTTTCGGGTTCGGGTTCTGGTATCAAGTTTTCACATTTTCTGGTTCGGGTTCGGGTATCAAATTTTCACACTTTCGGGTTCGAGTTCGCGTTCGGGTATCAGAAAAAGACCGGGTAGTACCGAACTCGGGTTCGGGTTCGGGTACCCGTGACATCCCTAATATATATATATATATATATATATATATATATATATATATATATATATATATAAGCAGTGATGGGTAGTAACAAATTACAAGTAACGGAATTACAGTAACAAATTACTTTTTTCAGTAACAAGTAACGTAACGGATTACTTTTCAAAATTGTAACAAAGTAACAGTAACAAATTACTTTTTTAAAGTAACAGTAACGGATTTTTGAAAATTGTTACTTGTTACTTTTTATTTTCGAGCATTGGATCAAGCGTTAAGATGGCGCGAGTCTGAACCAATTGGAGCAAAGTGTGTCACTGGATTCATGATCGCGTTCATTTTAACAACGCTAGTGTTGACGTAAGTACTCAGAAAATGTACTTAAGTATAAGTACTAAGTACTCTGTGTTAAATGTACTTTAAGTACAAGTACAAGTACATTATTTATTTTGTACTTAAGTACAAGTACAGATTTTTAAATTGTACTTAAGTGGCTGGTCAAATTTTGACTTCAAGAAGAAATCGTTTGACTGATAGTCATTTTCAACGACAACTGCTGCTCAGAGCTAATAAAGCTTTTTGTAGCTCAATCAAAGATCTTCATCATTTGACTGATTAGTTATAACTCTTTGATTTTTATAATAAAGTTGTGTTCTTATTTTAAAAACAAAAATCAAGTATTGAGTTATGGGGTGTTGCATCTGTTTGTAAACAACTTTATGTAAAGTAACAAAAATGTAATAAGTTACTTTCAAAACCAAAAAGTAACAGTAACA
The DNA here is from genome assembly GCA_963978895.1 of Erpobdella octoculata. Lineage (NCBI taxonomy): Eukaryota > Metazoa > Annelida > Clitellata > Hirudinida > Erpobdellidae > Erpobdella > Erpobdella octoculata. The sequence goes on along the minus strand of OZ022238.1, from coordinate 38,989,918 downwards.
AATTACTTTTGAAAAAATGTAACAAGTAACAGTAACAAATTACAAAAGTAAAGTAACAAACTCAACACTGTATATAAGGTTGTGTTGAAAAACTCGTTTTTTTTTTTACTTTTTACAAAGTGTACTACTGGACCTACCATACAAACTTGATATAACCAATATATATATATATATATATATATATATATATATATATATATATATATATATATATATATATATATATATATATATATATATATATATATATATATATATATATATATATATATATATTTATATATATATTATATATATATATATATATGCGTCTTAAAACACATAATGTAAAAGACTATAAACTATAATAAAAATATATATATATATATATATATATATATATATATATATACCATTAATAAAAATATATACCAGTTTGTTCAAAAGTGTCTTGGTATTTCCGATTTTCGAAAAGTTTCACGTTTGATAGAAAAAGTTTGTAATAAGAAATGGGCCATAGTCTTTAATAAAGCGTGTTTGAAAGAACATCTTGTTCCTAATTATTTGAATATATATATATATATATATATATATATATATATATATATATATATATATATATATATATATATACACAGAAAGAGCAAGCATTAAACTTTTAATTAAAAAACCAAAATAATTTGAAAAGCAAAACAACGTTTTATATATATATATATATATATATATATATATATATATACAAGGGCTGATCCAGAATTTTGTTATATATATACAGTGTTGGGTAAGATTTGAAATCAAATAATTTTAAATCGTGATTTAAATCATATTATGTGATTTTTTATTTTGATTTGAAATCATTTGAAAATGCGTGATTTAGATTTTGTTTTGAAATCAAATTTCCATAAGCGAAAATGATTTTGCACAATTTAAAATCAAATCAAAATATTTTTTTCAGTAATTCTTTGCTATTAGCTTATAGTTTTTACCATTCTTATATCAATTGTTTTTACTAATTACTCATCGATGTATCTAATCGGTCTTTCTTGTTCTGGCTCGTTCTACTTGTTTACGTTCCGCTGTTAAGGTTGTTTGAAAAATAGATTGAGCTCGTTTGCCTATTATTTAAGATGGAACATTTTTCAAGATTATTAAAGAAGCGGATGGAAAAGTCATCGCTAATAAGTGTTGTAACTGTGTCAACAAGAAACTCTCGGGGACCAAGAATGCTGCCAGCAGTTTTTTGCACAACGATAACTAATGTACAGTCATTCCCAAACAACCTTTGTTGTTAATTGACCAAATGTCAGCAGTGGTGCACACTGAATCAACTGTGTTAACCTCGTTATGCAAATGAGACATCACTTGTTCATGCTTAACATTAATTCTGTCTGATAATATCTTCCTCGTCATTACCATCATACCTGGTGCAAGACCTTTTATTTTATACAGACTGCTCTTTGCAGCACCTTGATTCATACCAGGATGTCAGGAAGATGTTCTTGTACTACAACACACCTACTCCTTCATCTGCGCCTGTTGAGCGTTTGTTCGGTATGGGTATAGCAGTTTTGATTGAGATGCCAAGAAGAAAAAAAACTTTCTGATTAATGTTTTAAGATATTAACACTCTTGAAATTAAACCAAAGCATTTTATGAAATAAAGATTTTGTGACTTGTAATGAACCTTAGAAGAATTATCATCAGTAGCAATTTTAATAAGGGCAAATTTTTTAGTAATGATTTCATGATTTTAAATCATCAAAATCATGATTTTGATTTGAAATCATTTTTCGGTGGAAAGACATACATACATACATACATACATACATACATACATACATACATACATACATACATACATACATACATACATACATACATACATACATACATACATACATACATACATACATACATACATACATACATACATACATACATACATACATACATACATACATACATACATACATACATACATACATACATACATACATACATACATACATACATACATACATACATACATACATCCATACATACACACACACACACATACACACACACACATACATACATACATACATACATACATACATACATACACACACACACATACATACATACATACATACACACACACATACATACATACATACATACATACATACATACATACATACATACATCAGGCCTGGCTTAGCCGAAGTACAATCCGTTCAAATGCCGCTTCATCTTATACTACGAAATGCCCCCAGAGTTCCAACCGAAAGGAGGGGGAGAATGATGAACTCACATTCGGACCTTTGGACAACGACCCTGCTTCTTCAACGGACCCTAATGGGGGTATGCTTCACGAGTGTGTTTGCGGTAGGAGTTTCAAGACGATCCGTGGAATGAAAGTCCACAGAACGAAAATGGGCTGCTTAACCGAATTCCGTCAACGTCCTGCATCAGATAATGCAGGTAAAACGTCGAACATTGCCGGGCCGGAGGCTAACCACAGCCCCGACGCAGTTCAAGATGTGAATCCGGAAGTAGAAATCAGTCAACCTAGGCCAAGAATTGATTTTCCTGCAGCAGGAGATACAATTGCATGGAAAAAGTTGGACGAAACACTCTCAAAACTTCTCAAAACACGTTCAAGAAATTCATCAAATTTCAGTATGAAAGACTTCACTGATGTTATTTACGAAAAAAGCATTGAATTGTTTGGTGTGAAACAAAAACGTCAGGTTCGAAACAATGAAGGCATGATTTCTAGACGACAAAGAGAAATCAATCAGCTGAAGAGAGAAAAGAAACTGTTACGAAAGCGGTGGAAAAGAGCCCAGGAAAATGAAAAAGCTGGTCTCGCAGAGCTGCGGCAGAGTTTGGGGCGTCGTTTGTCTGCCCTAATGAAGGCCGAGCGTTTTCGGATAAAGAAAAGAGATCAGAGAAATGCCAGGTTTCAGTTCATCAAAGACCCATTCAAATATGGAAGAAATTTACTGGACCCACCCAAGTCAGGAACGCTTCAAGCAGACAAAGCAACGCTCGATGAATATTTTCGGTCCGCATTCCGTGACCCGCGTGGAGATCAGCAGTTAGAAGAAAGAACCGATCTTCCAGAAATCCCACTTCCAAACTTTTCTTTCAGAGAAGGCATGATTTCGTTACTCGAAGTTACTCAATTTCTCTACAGAACAAGAAACAGATCTGCTCCTGGACCAAATGGGGTGCCATATCTCGTCTACAAAAAATGCCCAGAAGTATTGAGATTATTGCATTCTCTACTCGTGGGCTCTTGGGAAAGAAGAAGAATTGAAAGCGAATGGCAAAGAGCAGAAGGTATCTTTATTCCGAAAGAAAAAGACTCGAAGGAAATACATCAGTTCCGCCCAATTTCATTGTTAAACGTCGAGGGAAAGATATTTTTTGCTGTCCTTGCTCGGAGACTGACAAGCTATGTAATTCAAAACAATTACATCGACAGGTCTGTTCAGAAGGGAGGAGTGCCAGGAGTACCAGGATGCATCGAACATTCGTCAGTGATCTGGGAAGCATTGAAAAGAGCTAAAGAAAATCGTCTCAGCTTGCACATTGTCTGGTTAGACTTTGCCAATGCTTATGGAGCCGTTCGTCACCAAATGTTGTGGAGAACTCTCAGATCGCATCATGTTCCAAATTTTGTGATAGAAATGTTGCAACAGTATTTCGGACATTTCAAGTTGAGGTTGTCTACGTCCTCCTGTTCAACAGAATGGTTCCAGTTAGAGGTTGGCATAGCAATGGGCTGCTCAATTTCACCCATTCTCTTCGTATTAGCGATGCAGCTGCTTCTGAATGCAGTGGGTTCTCGCGTGGAGGAAGCTTACGTTGGCAAAGGTATCTTGATGCCATCGGTGAAGGCCTTCATGGATGATACAACTTTGGTTCTAAACAAATGTATCTCAATGCGACGAGCTCTTGATGCATTCAGCGGGCTGCTATCATGGTGCGGCATGAGTTTCAAGGCAACCAAGTCAAGAAGCTTATCTCTGCGACGAGGCAAGATCGACGACAACGTGACCTTTTCAGTTGCTGGCAACAGGATCCCAACATTGAGAGAAGAACCGGTTAAGAGCCTGGGAAGGTGGTATGACGATTCGCTTAACGACACTGGACGGTGTTCTGAGGTTCTTCGATCGGCATTTGAAGATATGAAGAAAATTGATGCGGCCCCACTCCAGAGCAGGTTCAAATTGTGGTTGCTTCAGTTTGTTCTATTACCGAAATTGCTTTGGCCTCTATCAATGTATGAGATGAGCTTACCATTGGTAGAAAAGCTAGAAAGGAGGATGAATAAATTTACAAGGAAATGGTTGGGTCTGCCTCCGGGATTTTCTTCGGTAGCTTTGTACAGCAAGACTGCCAAACTGAGGTTGCCACTGAAGTCTTTGGTTGAGGAGTTTAAGATAAACAAGATCCGTACGCAACTAATGCTGGATAACTCTTCGGATCAAAGAATTGTGGAGATGGGACCTCTTGTAAAGTCCGGAAAGAAATGGGTAGCCAGAAAGGAGATCGCAGAAGCTGAAGCCTCTTTACGTTGGACAGAAAGAGTTGGGGCAGTTCAACAGGACAAACGGGGTCTCGGGTCAACCCATCGAATTTGGTGGTCAAAAGCCAGCACCAGTGAACGAACAAGTCTGGTCATTCAGGAAAGAAAGAAAGCTATCGAGTCCCAGAGAATGATTAAGTTTGTTCAGTTATCTCAACAAGGAGACTGGACGACATGGGAAAATGCTGTTCAGCGTTCACTTTCTTGGAAAGACATTTGGCAATACACACCACTACGTTTGTCTTTTTTGATTAGATCTGTTTATGATCAACTGCCGTCATCCAGCAATCTTCGAAGATGGAAGTTGAAAGACGATGATTCGTGCATGTTATGCGGGCAATCGGAGACTCTCATTCACGTTCTTTCCTGTTGTTCGTTTTCACTTTCACACGGGAGGTACACTTGGCGTCATAACCAAGTACTCCGAAAATTGCTTGACTTCGTCAAAGAAGCGTGTAAGAAAGCAAAGACAAGAGGAATACAGCAGAAAAGGAAAATCTACTTTTTGAGAGAAGGCAATCTGAAGTTCCACAGGTTCAGATCTACAAGAGACTTTGAATGTGTGATGGGTGCTGCCGACGATTGGTCGGTTTCGGCTGATTTGGATGGCGAAAGAAAATTTCCAGAAGCCGTGAGATCTAGCGGCTTAAAGCCGGATATAATTGTATATTCTGACTTGGCCAAGACAATGTTCCTGATTGAACTCTCTGTGCCATGGGAAAGTAACATGGAATCTAGCAATATTTTCAAAGAGGAGAGATATAGGGAGTTAGCATGTGATTTGAATGCCAAAGGGTTCAGGACTGAAATTTTTGCAGTCGAGGTTGGCGTTCGAGGGTTGGTTAGCAGCTCAATGTTAAAACTGCTGAAAGCTCTTGGTTTTTCAAACCGAGAAAAAACTCGAGCCATCAAGGAGATCTCCCAGACAGCTGAAGCTGCATCTTTTTGGATTTTCGCTAATAGAAAAAAGAAAGCGCTACAAGATGCACACGAAATGGTTTAGCCTTGTTTACATTGGGCGATAATCGTTCCGGCGATTTCAAGTTTGTTTCGAACAGTTTTCTGCTGAATTTTGAATTTTCGTGTTTCAAGTTAGGAATTTGGAAATTTTTCTCGCCGAAGGGCGTCCGCCTGATCAACGGACGTGGGCCCACCTCTCTCTTAAAAGCGTCAAGAAGTTTAAGGGCCGAAACGCTAAAAATGAGAGGTTCTTCTTCTGAAGACCTTCGGCGACGAAAGCTCGCAAAGAGTTAAAACACACACATACATACATACATACATACACACACACATACATACATACAAACATACATACATACATCTATATATATAAAAGAACATGTCCTGACTGACTGACTGACTGATGACTGACTGATAATCAACGCCGAGCTCAAACGCCTCATCCTAGGAACGTGAAATTTGGAACTTATATTACTTTTATAGCGTAAACATCCACTAAAAAAGGATTTTTGAAAATTTTGCTCCTGAGGGGAAAAAACTGGAAAACAAACTTTTTTCTAAAACAATGTATATCTCGAAAACCAAAAATGAGGAGATTTTGAAATTTGGTATATAGATTCTTTTTGAAAAATAAAAAAATACGTGTTTCACCATTTTTTGAAAATTCGGTTTCCCGGACCTCAAATGTGGGTTTGAAAATTGGGTTATTTGGTTTTTAAAGTAGCTTCTACTCAAAAACTGTTAATGCTACAGGAGTAAAAATTAGTATTTAGTTTCTACTCTAAAAATAATGAAATACGTGTTTTAGCATTTTTTGAAAATTTGGTTTCCAGGACTTCAAATGTGGGGTGGAAAATAGGGCTAATTGTCTTTTATAGTAACTGCTACTCAAAAACAGTAAATACCACAGATGTAAAAATTATTATTTAGTTTCTTTTCTAAAAATAAAGATATACGTGTTTCACCATTTTTTACAAATTTGGTTTCCCGTACCTCAAATGTGGGTTGGAAAATTGGGTTATTTGGTTTTTAAAGTAGCTTCTACTCAAAAACTGTTAGAGCTACAAAAGTAAAAATTAGTATTTAGTTTCTACTCTAAAAATAATGATATACGGGTTTCACAATTTTTTGAAAATTTGGTTTCCAGGACTTCAAATGTTGGGTGGAAAATAGGGTTATTTGGTTTTTAAAGTAACTGCTACTCAACAACTCTAATTGCCACAGATGTAAAAATTAATACATAGTATCTACTAAAAAAAAAAGATATACGTGTTTCATCATTTTTTGGGTTATTTGGTTTTTAAAGTAGCTGCTACTCAAAAACTGTTAATGCTACAGAAGTAAAAATTAGTATTTAGTTTCTACTCCAAAAATAATGAACTACGTGTTTTAGCATTTATTGCAAATTTGGTTTCCAGGACCTCAAATGTGGGGTGGAAATAAGGGTTATTTGATTTCAAAATAACTGCTACTCACAAACTGTAAGTGCTACAAATGTAAAAATTAGTATTTTAAAGTTTTGTGCCGGTTAAAGGTAGCTAAGTCCAGTTTATCATCGGCCGGGCCAAGCCGTTATTTTAGAGTCTTCACACGGGCCAGGCCAAACCTTAAATCAAAGTGGGACGGGCCGAGGTTTTTCCCCAAGTATATAGATATTTTAGTGATTTTAGGGTCTTCAGTTTGGCCGGGCCAAACCTGAGGTCAAGGTGGGACGGGCCGAAGTTTTTCATCAAGTATATAGAACTTCTAGGCCTGTAAAAATGGGCCGGGCCTAATTCAGACGGGCTGTGCCGGGCCAGGAGTTTGGGTTTTTAAAACGGGCTGGGCTAATTTGTCGACGGACCGAGCCGAGACCTAAAAAAAGATCTCTACTATGGATGCACGGTTCAAACTCTCTAATTTCATGCGAGCGAAGCCGCTACGGGCACTGCTAGTACATACATACATACATACATACATACATACATACATACATACATACATACATACATACATACATACATACATAAAAAATTATGCATGTAGATGAGTAGAATAATTGGCTAATTCATAATTATTTGCAATTCGTTTATTCAGTAAATGATTTCTTTGATAACAATGTTTTTGTAAAAATTCTTGAGTTTTTCAATAAATCTCCTTGATATAAGGTATCTTTCACTCAAACTTTTATATTTTCGTGATATCTTCCTCGAGTTAACGCTACATACAGTTCACCATGAGCGAAGACTGGCTCAGGAAGATATACACCGGCGTGATCAAAAGACTGTCCTTGACTCTTATTAATTGTCATTGCGAAAGCTAACATTACTGAAAATTGTCGCCGTTTCATTCTGAATGGCAATGCGCTTTCGCTCCGTTCCAAATCAGTTAGAGGCAGGCAAACTTCTTCGCCTTTATTACTTCCTGTAATAATTTCAGGTTTAAAGCAATTTTTAAGGAGACTTCTGAATACCAGTCGCGTTCCATTTAACAAGCCCTTTCTTGGGTTTAAAATTCGAAGAAGCATTATAACAAAAAGATATATATATATATATATATATATATATATATATATATATATATATATATATATATATATATATATATATATATATATATATATATATATATATATATATATATATATATATATATATATATATATATATATATATATATATATATATATATATATAGCGTTACGTGAAATTGCTAAAATACATACATACATGCAGATATGTTTATATATATAACTAGATATAGCCCGTCATAAATGACGGATTTTTTTAAATTATTTTTGATTGTACCGTCACCCGTGGAACCCTGCATAATAACTATGCAGGTTCCATATGCCACCTCTTTTGATTTTTAGGACTGACAGTGTACAATTGCGTAATAAACTAATAACTTTTATAACACGCTTGTGCGCACTAATTTTAGCTGCTGATATACTGACCACCGCGGCCGCCGCGTTATGCGAAATTGTTAAGATACAGACATAGGTTTAGTTTGCCCGTTCCAAGGACGGATGTTTTAAAATTACGATGTACTTTGGATACATTTTTTAAAAATAGTCAACAAAAACAAAATGACATTTGATAACCATAAACATTTTTTTTTAAATATAAGCAAATTTAATGAAATTTTTTATTGTGTTTACATTTTCAATTTACTAACGTATTTCATATAAATTCAAAGGATGTGAAAATTAAAGAGTGCAATAATTAGTTATTAAACAATTTCAGTATACACGACATTTCTTGTGAATTGACGACCATCGTTGATAAGAGGTCCTTGCTTCTGAGATTTGTTTAAATTTCATTTTACACGCATATGGTAGACTTTGTTTCCGGGCACCAAAAACCCTAGCTACGTTTTTTACAAAAAGGGATGGCTAGTAGTTTTGATGTTGTTAGTATCTGTAATACATTAGACTTAACTAAAATGGGTTCAAATTGCTACTCGGCAGCATAGAACTTGTATGGCGCACAGTACATCACGACAAACATATCGTTATTATGTTCGAGCCCAATACCTCACATTTTTTTATATAGGCTTTGCCGCGGTCTTGTTTGCTATTCAGCTTGATTTTTTTGGAAAGATCTTGCAAGTAGAAATTAACAAGTTTTTCTCAAGAAATTAAATTGAAATTGTAAATAATGACTTGTTCATTATGACAAAGAATTTTATTGAATTTTTAAAAATTTCAAATGTTACGCCTACGCCCGTGTTGAAACTGATCCACAGTGAACTATAGAGCGTGGCGCATGTTTTAATTGTGTGCAGCGGCGGCTTCTAGATTTGAATATTTGTTTGTGCGCGTATTAATTTTTATCACGCGATGCGTCAGCCAATCAGATTTGAATGTTCTGCGCGGTAGTCCTGCAATGTAATTACAAGGGACGCTTCGAAATTTGAAAATTAGAATTGCGCCTGTTTTCGTATGAGCTTGCACTCGTGAAACTTTGTCCTTTAAGTGTTGATTATCACCTCGTGTTTTGGATATTTTAACTATTGTCTATTCGATTATTAAAATAATTAATTATCGACTTGAAAAAGTTAGAAGTTGTTTTTGAACCTCCCAGTTCGGAAGTTTTCCAGCAGTTGCAACTATTGCAAGTCGTGACAAAAATAATAATAAATTTTAATTTTAATTTTTAAAATTTTCTGTTCTTTTTCAACAAATATAAATTATATAAACCAGCAGTTATTTAATAAAAAAAAAACATGATTTGTACTCTTATAATTTTCAGCTAATGGAAGTTTCTAACGTAAGTAATAAGTTTGGCTCAATAACATCTATGGATTGGAACTAATGCAACTAATGTATTTATAAAACAGTGAACATTGGCTAATAACAAATAAAAAAAATATTTTTTTTTTAAAACAACGCTTGTATACAAATGTACTAAAATCTTGAATATAATGTATGATAACTGAAAATGTATGACATGTCATGACATGTTTAAATAAAACTAAAATAAAAGACAAAATTTTTATTTCAACTGAAGAGAGACGATTGCTTGGTTATTTTTCCTTTTTTGATTGTCCGAGATTTTATATATGAGTAGTTCAACGTGAAGAAATTTTTAAAACAGACCGACATAATTTTAATAATTTTTTATCAACGTAACTTAAAATAATTGTTAATTACTTTTCTTAATGAACATGCAACGATTAAAAAAAGAACTTAAACGTTTTGGAGAAATAACTTCAATTAGAGGAATACCAAAGATCTTCAAAAGTGAGGATCTTTTTTTAAAGACTCTGTGGCTGCTATGTGTAATAACGTGCAGTTTGATACTAAGTTTGTTAGTTACAACACAATTCAATAAATTTTTTCAATGGCCATTTACAACAACGTTTGGAGAAAAACTTGAAGAGAAAATCGTTTTCCCTGATGTTTCGTTTTGCAACTTGAATCCATTTGTTAATAGTTATTCGGAAGCCTTGCGGATGCAAAATTTTGAAAAACAAATGATATTATTACAAAATGAAATTAATCAAAATGCACTTTCTTATCAAAAAGAAATTCTGGAAATGTTTTATTCAGAAGTTACCAATGTGAACGGCGTACTTGCCAGTTTTCCATCAAAATTTACTCCTTTTATAGATTGTCCAAGCTTCATTGTCGAATGCATTTTATATTCAAAATATTGGTTTTACGGATTTGATTGCTTAAATAATTTAACTACAATTTGGAGTGCAAAGTATAAAACTTGTTTTACAATCAAAACAAGTGAATTGAATTATACTGGACAAGTATTCACCAGAGGATTAAGCCTAATTTTAAACGTGGGACCAACTCCTAAATATCAACTGCCATATCAAACACTTTTCACATCACCTCAGAGAAAAGGAATACAAATGGCAATTCATGCACCTGGAACTGCGCCAGATTTCAAACGAGGGCTTACACTGGCAGCGTCAACAGAAAACGTAATCACAATAACTCAAACAAGCATTCAAAGATTAGATACACCTTACAATCAGTTTGGTTGTACAAATAAACAGTATGTTAGCCAAATTGAAAACCAAAAATATTCAAAAGATATATGTTATGAGTTTTGCATGCAAATTAAAACCTACGAAAAATGTTCTTGCGTTGGATATTGGTATTCAGCTCCACAAACATTGTCAGAAGTGCCAATTTGTTATAACATGTCAGAAATGAGTTCTGGCAGTGAAATTAATTTAACTAAAATTTATAAACATTTTTGGTGTATTTCTGATGTGTTTACAACGGACGTTAACAAATGTGAGAATGAATGCCTCTTTTCTTGCAAAGAAACCAAGTATACTTTTGATTTGTCATCATATTCCTGGCCGCCTGATTACTTGCTATCAAATATTCGTACACATTTTTTTCAAAACTGCTCTCATAAAAACTTTGGTAATAACAATTTAACTACAAACATGGGAAAATTAAGTAATTTGTATACAAATGAAACAATTGTCGTGTCAGATGTAACGAAAATTCAAGAATCTTTTTTATTCGTAAAACTGGTTATACCAGATGACGTTCCTTATTCAATGGTTAACAGTCCACTCTATTCTTGGGATGTTATGGTGAGTCTTGTAGGAGGCATGCTTAGTCTTTGGTTAGGAATAACGGTGATGACTTTAGTGGAACTGTTCGAATTGTTTTATATTTTAGTAAAAACATTTCTTATTAAACAGCTTTAGTTTATTATTTTTTAAATCTGTTTTTACAAACTTTTATTCTTACAAACTTTTATTTAGGTTACATCTCTGTTTGTGTGTGGCTTTCTCTGTACACAAATCTTGCAAGTAAAATTCAACCAGCTTTTTGACTAGCTATATATATATATATATATATATATATATATATATATATATATATATATATATATATATATATATATATATATATATATATATATATATATATATACAATTTGTGTTGAAAAACTCGTTTTTCCTTTACTTGTTTAGGTTACAATGTGTGTGGCATTCTCTGTACGCAAATCTTGCAAGTAAAATTCAACCAGCTTTTTGACTAGCTAGAAAGCTGAAACTTTCAGCATAGGTTTATATTGGATGACAATACATGATTCATTAAAAAAAAATTTGAACATTTTTGTATTTCTAAATCAAGTGTATCTGAAATTCTAGTTTGTGTTAAAAAACTCGTTTTTTCCTTCACTTGTTTTCAACATGCTCATTTTAACTTTCACTTGTTCGCGGCTATTACGACGAAAAAAATTTTCAATATTGTAAATATATTTATTGTCCGCAATCGGTCGATATAATTTTTTTAAGATGTGTTTTTGCTCTGAAATTTTATCCCTAATCTTATTACCTAAAAGCATCTTTTAAATTTTGTAAATTATAATATTATTTGTTTTTCAATGCAAAGTAAAAATGAATGAAACTAAAAATCAGAATCAAATTTTGCAATTAAAAATGATGATTTTTGTGTTGTTTTTGAAGTTTGCTCTCCATTTTTGATAATAAACTCAGTAATAGCAAGTGAATCGTGGTTTGTCGTGCGTTGGAACTGTGGCGTAGGAGACCAGCCATGGTATTGCTCAAACAGGTTTTAGTCCACCAGCCTAGAGCTATTGTCTTTAAGACTCACAGTGTACAACTGCTACCTGCTGACCACATACATACATACATACATACATACATACATACATACATACATACATACATACATACATACATACATACATACATACATACATACATACATACATACATACATACATACATACATACATACATACATACATTCATACATACATACATACATACATACATACATACATACATACATACATACATACATACATACATACATACATACAGACATACATACATACATACATACATACATACATACATACATACATACATACATACATACATACATACATACATACATACATACATCTATATATATAAAAGAACATGTCCTGACTGACTGACTGAAAATCAACGCCGAGCTCAAACGCCTCATCCTAGGAACGTGAAATTTGGAACTTATATTACTTTTATTGCGTAAGCATCCACTAACAAAGGATTTTTAAAAATTTTGCTCCTGAGGCGAAAAAACTGGAAAACCAACTTTTTTCTAAAACAATGTATATCTCAAAAACCAAAAATGAGGAGATTTTGAAATTTGGTATATAGATTCTTCTTGAAAAATAAAAAAATGCGTGTTTCACCAGTTTTTAAAAATTTGGTTTTCCGGACATCAAATGTGGGTTGGAAAATTGGGTTATTTGGTTTTTAAAGTAGCTGCTACTCGAAAGCTGTGAATGTTAAAGGAATAAAAATTAGTATTTAGTTTCTACTCCAAAAATAATGAAATACGTGTTTTAGCATTTTTTGAAAATTTGGTTTCCAGGAAATAGGGTTACTTGGTTTTTAAAGTAACTGCTACTCAAAAACTGTAAATGCTACAAAATTAAAATTAGTATTAAGTACGGCCGAGGTTTTTCACTAAGCATATAGACATTTTAGTGATTTTAGGGTCTTCAGATATGAGGTGGAAAATAGGGTTACATGGTTTGCAAAGTAACTGCTACTCAAAAACTGTAAATGCTACAAATGTAAAATTAGTATTTAGTTTCTACTCTAAAAATAATGATATACGTCTTTCACCATTTTTTGAAAATAAATTTGGTTTTCAGAACCTCAAATGTGAAGTGAAAAAATGGTTATTTGATTTTAAAATAAGTGCTACTCAAAAACAGTAAGTGCTACAGATGTGAAAATTAGTATTTTGAGGTTTTGTGCCGGTTAAAAGTAGATGAGTTCAGTTTATCACCGGACGGACGGGCCCTGCCCAAACCTTAAATCAAGGTGGGACGGGCCGAGACTTTTAACCAAGTATATAGACATTTTAGTTATTTTAGGGTGTTCAGACGGGCCGGACTAAACCTGAAGTCAAGGTGGGATGGGCCGAAGTTTTTCATCAAGTATATAAAACTTCTAGGCCTGTAAAAACGGGCCGGGCCCATATTAGACGGACCGTGCCGGGCCAGGAATTTCGGTTTTTGAAACGGGCTGGTCCAAGTTGTCGATGGGCCGAGCCGAGACCTAAAAAATTGATCTCAACTATGAATGCACGGTTCAAACTCTCTAATTTCATGCGAGCGAAGCCGCTACGGGCACTGCTAGTACATACATACATACATACATACATACATACATACATACATACATACATACATACATACATACATACATACATACATACATACATACATACATACATACATACATACATACATACATACATACAAACATACATACATACATACATACATACATACATACAAACATACATACATACATACATACATACATACATACATACATACATACATACATACATACATACATACATACATACATACATACATACATACATACATACATACATACATACATACATACATACATACATACATACATACATACATACATACATACATACATACATACATACATACATACATACATACATACATACATACATACATACATACATACATACATACATACATACATACATACATACATACATACATACATACATACATACATACATACATACATACATACATACATACATACATACATACATACATACATACATAAATACATACATACATACATACATACATACATACATACATACATACATACATACATACATACATACATACATACATACATACATACATACATACATACATACATACATACATACATACATACATACATACATACATACATACATACATACATACATACATACATACATACATACATACATACATACATACATACATACATACATACATACATACATACATACATACATACATACATACATACATACATACATACATACATACATACATACATACATACATACATACATACATACATACATACATACATACATACATACATACATACATACATACATACATACATACATACATACATACATACATACATACATACATACATACATACATACATACATACATACATACATACATACATACCCAGCAACGTTGGACATGAATACTGGAGACAGCCAAAAAATATTTATTCCTGGTTTCGATAGCGATAAGCGAAATTACGAGTCAAGAAAAGACGCTTTCAAAAAATTAAGAATAATAAAAAATAAAATAAAATTTGAAAATTAACTATAATGGTAACTCAATTGTTGACGATATCATGTCTTTATTGCTCTAATCAATTTTGGCAAAGTATTTTTAGCAAAACTGTTGATTAATTAGACAAGTAATTTTTACATCATAAAAAATACATTTAAAAAAAACAACCTTTTTCTTGCGCCCTAAAAAGTATAAAATAGTATTTCTATAATTCATTTACAACGAAAAACGTTGCCGCGCATTATTTTTTGTAACTATTTTTGAACATCTTATAACATTATAATTTCTAGTTTTATAACTTTTATTAATTAAATAATAGTTTCACACTCGTTTGCACCAATAATTTTCACTTTACCGAACATTTTATAAGCTTCGCCGCCGAACGTTATTAACCTATTACTGCTCAGCACTGGATTTATCACTAATTTCGTGGTTACTCTATCTTTAATTGATTTTTTTAACTGCATTTGAAAATGCCACCAAAAAGTGCGAACGATATCAAAAGTAGAATTGAGCTGTACGCAGGTCAGCCAGTGACGCTAGAAAACATCGACACTTGGCTTGCGGCGATTATAACAGAAGTTGGTTTACTCAAATCTACTGTGGCTGAACTGAAGGTCTCATTAACCCAGAAAGAAAACAGAATCCAGGAACTCGAGGCATCGAAATTAAATTTGTCACCCGAAAACCAATTCTTTTCCTATGCAGCCATTGCTAAGGCTAATCCAAATGAAAAACAATCGCCGGTTGAAATTGCGGTACTTGCTGCGGTCAGAAAAGAAAAGACTCGTTCACAACAAATTGAGCGCAATGTGATTATCCACGGAGTTGCAAAGAGTGGAACTGATCAAGATGCTGATAGAGATGACATAACAAAGGTTGATGAAATTTTAAACGTTTTACAAATAAAAAGAGCAGATGTTAAGAGACAAGCGCGTTTAAAGAGAAAAGATAGTGCTGTGTCATCGTCGAGTGAGAAGAGTGAGCTAATTATTCTCGAGCTCAAAAGCACCGAAGCGAAACAAAAAGCTTGCTCCAACGCCCGAAAACTACGGCAACACAGCAACATGAATGGGATTTACGTAAACGAAGACAAAACAGTGGCACAACGAGATGCAGAGAGAGTCCTTCGTAAAGAAAGAAACTCGAGAAACGATTGTCTTGGCGAGTCTGACGAAAATGGGAGGCGTTTCGGGATTGAAGATGGAAAGAAATTCTACTGGGCCATTCGCGATGGCACAGTTAGAAAAGTATTTCTTAAACCTACCTAAAAGTACTCTCAACCAAAGTCTCGACTTGCCACCCCAACATCACAGTAACTCAGCTTTGCATTCTTTATATGCCGCTTCCAACACATCGGATTCATCAATACTCTCATCTTCCTTGTCAAACAAATCACTTCATTTGGTCAACTCAGCATCAGTCACTAACGAAAATACCATTTCCAAATATTTCATAAATCACCCCAACCATATTACTTCATCATCAGGCTCTGGGAAGCAAAATCAAACAGTTAACGCTCGTACGAATGAACTTTCTATAAGGTGCTTCTATGCCAATGCTACCTCTTTGTTAAATAAAATGGATGAACTGAATTTTAAATTGAAAGCTCTCGTATATCCAGAACTACTATGTTTCTCTGAAACCTGGTTCCACAAAGACCTCACGCTCGAAATTCAAAACTACAGCCACTTTGTCAAATCGAGAACCAAAAAAGACAGTCACGGGGGAGTTGCCATTTACGTACGAAACGACTTCGAAGCTTCTGAAATAAACGATTTGATTCTAATAAGACACACAAGTGAACAAATATGGTGTACAGTACCAATCGGAAAAGTAAAACTCGTAATCGGATGCATCTATAGGCCACCAACTACGTCAAAATACTACTCAGAATCCATAAATGATGAGATCAATCGCTCAATAATGCGTGCGACCCAGCTAGTCAACGAAAGAAAATACGACAACCTACTGATTGTTGGTGATTTTAACTACCCTAACATCTATTGGAACAACGACGGTGGAATTCTGAAAAATTCGGATGAAACATCTAAGAAATTTCTTGAAAATATTAATACCAACTTCTTAACACAAGCCGTTACTGAACCTACGTTTGGCGAAAATACACTTGATCTTATTTTTGTCAACGATCCTCTTTCAATCTTTGATGTTCAGCTCCACGAACCTATTAGTCTATCTGACAAGATGCATCTCCACTCTTCTCTTTACTGGGAACTTTACCTAGGAGCCAACACTCCTAGTTCTGTTCTTCTCAGACCTGCATTTGAAAAAGGCAACTATATGGAACTCAACAAATATTTTAGCAGCATTGACTGGCGATTGTTTCTGGCTGGAAAGACAACAAACGAATGTTATGATATTTTTCTGGAATACTTCGAGTTCGGCTGCAATAAGTTCATCCCAAAACGAAAATCTACTCTTCTTCAGAAATTTGATGCTAAGTGGTTCAACAAGGGGGTCGAAATTGCCATTAAAGCCAAATACAAAGCTTTTGTCGCCTGGAGAGCTGCCTCACTCTCTAAAAAAAAACTACTCAAATATCAATTCAACAAAGCTTGTCGTCTGGTGAAAAAGCAAGTCTTCAAGGCTATCATAAACTATGAGAGGTCAATTGCTGATAGTTGTAAGTCTAGTTTAAAGCCTCTATATAACTACATCAATAGTCATAAGAGGAATAAAGATAGAATAAGATCGCTAAGCCGAGCTGACGGATCACTTACAACTGACAAAAATGAAATCGTAAAAATTCTTAATGATCAGTTCTTTTCAGCTTTTGGCTCGGACAAACCCATTGAGTCTATTCCTCGGGTAGTAAGCTCAGACAAACGGTTTGAGGGAATAGACTCTTCTGTGTTTGATTCAACAGCAATTGGAAATCTTCTCAGAAAACTTGATAGGAAAAAGCCAGCGGGCACTGACAATATTCATCCTTTCATACTCTCTGAATGCTCTTCATCACTTTCACTGCCTATCTCGCTTATCTTCAACAGGTCGTATGACGAAGGTGAAATTCCAGTTTCCTGGTCTCTCGCCAACATATCTCCTATTTTTAAAAAAAAAGGGTCAAAAGTTACAGCTGTAAACTATCGTCCTGTTTCCCTAACTTCGGTGCTCTGCAAGGTGATGGAGAAGATAATCAGAAGCTCTATGCTTAAGTTTCTAGTAGACAATAATCTCATCAGTCCGAATCAACATGGATTTGTGTTCTCCAAGTCCTGCACTACAAATCTTTTAGAATCTCTTGATATCATAACATACGCAATGTCCAAACGTCACGAAGTCATCATGGTTCTTCTTGATTTTGCAAAGGCATTCGACAAAGTGTGTCACGAACATCTACTCACTAAAATTAAAGCACTTGGATTCGACGACAAAACTAACAATTGGATAAAAGCATTCCTTTCGAACAGACATCAGAGAGTGATTATGGGCACGCATGCTTCAGGCTGGAAAAAAGTCCTTAGCGGTGTGCCTCAGGGCTCTGTGCTAGAGCCTCTACTTTTTGTCATTTTCATCAACGACATGCCACTTCTGGTTCATCATTTCTGCAAGCTTTTCGCCGACGACACAAAACTCATTGCTATCATCCGCAACGCAAATGACCGATCATTGCTACAGAGGGACCTTGATATGCTAACAAAATGGTCTCACGAATGGCTCATGTGCTTTAACGAAGATAAATGTAAAGTCATGTATTTTGAAAAACGTAAGTGCAACGTTCTTAACACTGGCTTTATTGAGGACACCGAATTTTTAAACTTTCCTTTGGACGCGATGGATCCGCACCACATACACCAGAAGTTTACAATGACCGATGCTGATGGACATTCCCACATCCTCAGCGAAACCATGGTTGAGCGTGATCTGGGCATCTACGTTGACAACAAACTAAGCTGGACGAATCAAATAGAGAACTCGAAGGCGAAAGCTTATGCGGCGCTTGCAACACTCAAGCGCACGTTCATTTACTGGACGACTCACACATTGAAAATCCTCTTTAGCACATATGTAAGACCTCACCTTGAATACTGTGCTTCTGTGTGGAAACCTTGCAGAATAGAAGACATAATATCACTCGAATCTGTTCAACGCAATGCAACCAAATTAATTCCTCAAATTCGATCATTGCCTTATTCTGAGAGACTGGCTGCAATCGGCCTTCCTTATTTGTTTGAGAGAATGACTAGAGGAGACCTCATACAATATTTTAAAATTGTCAAGGGGTTTAACAAAGTCAATTGGGTTAACCCAAATCAACCGTTTCCTTCAGCATGGATGGATGGACCAGCTGGTGGTATTCGTGCAAATAATGATCATCGTCTGAAACGAGAAGCCATTACAAACTATCGACCCCGTGAACACTTCTTCAGCAACAGAGTCCTGGCAATTTGGAACGTACTGCCGAACGAAATAACTTGCACCAATTCAGTTAATGCTTTCAAAAACAAGCTTGACACCTTTTTGATTGAATATTACAGAAAGGACGATTTTTATTTAAAACTTGTGAATTTTCATTTTGTTTTTGTTTAGTAAGGTTCTACCATAGCCGAAGCTACTTTAATAGTAGCTGAAGACCTCGATAGGGGTCCGGCATCGCATAGCGTCAGGTGACACTATGCTGTAGAATATAAACATTATTATTATTATTATTATTATTTGTTTTACTAAAGTTTTGATGTTGTAGCCTAATGCGCCTGCAACGTTTTTTGTTGTAGATGAATTATAGGAATATTATTTTATACTTTTAGGGCTCAAGAAAAACGTTGTTTTTATTTTTAATGTATTTTTTATGATGTAGAAATTAGTTTCTATTTTTTCGTTTTTGAAATTTTGTAAGCATTTCGCTAATTGAAAGCAGACCTATGGTGTGCACTAGTGTGCACGCAGTAGTTAGCATGCATGCGATACGCACATATATAATAACAGTCTGAGCTAATGATCTGAGCCAATAGTCTGAGCCGATCTCAAACAACTAAGTAAGGAAAGAACGAGAAAAAGAGAGAGAGAGAGAAAGAGAGAGAGAGAAAGGGAGAGAGAGGGAGAAAGGGAAAAAAGAATAAAGTCGCTCGCGAGTTGTTAGCATGCCTGCGATGATGCGATGCATGCACAAGGGAGAGAGAGAGAGAGAGAGAGAGAGAGAGAGAGAGAGAGAGAGAGAGAGAGAGAGAGAGAGAAAGAGAGAGAAACAGAGACAGAGAGACAGAGAGAGAGAGAGAGAGGGAGAAAGAGATAAGGAGAAAGAGAGTATAAAGTCATTTTCGTGATAGACAAACTTTCAGGCCACTAGGTGACCTATTAAAAACGTTTTAAAAAGTATTTCAACACCTACTCAGCAATTTTTTGCACAATGACTATGTTGTCAAAAAAGACTATTTTTTAATAACTTTGCAGAGTTGTTTATGTAAATTTATTTTGTCATTGGATGTATTAATAGTTGCTGTTGAGGATTGCAAAATTTGGCTAATTTTACTGACTTGGAACAAGATATCATGCCACTTCCACGAAGGAGATGATGAAAAGCCATGTGACGAGGTACGCTGCCAATGTGCTTTCTTCAGTTGCTGTGACAGCGTTTTTTTTCCGCAATCTATCTAGTTTTTTAATGCTTCCAAGAGGTTTTCTCAGTGATATGGTAAAGGTTTAACGCAGTTGATGCGGTTTTATATAAGGGGGTTTGGTGGCCTTCTTATTGAAATCAACATTAGCTCGCAGCTAATAAATTCAGCCATTACTTCGACAAATAAAAACAATATTTGCGACATCCATAGAAGTTTCCCAGACGACAATAAAGCTTTCGAATGTTCTAAAATATTTTTGAGTGAAAGACACAATGGGGAGCATTTACAACAGTGTAATAAAAAACTAACAGCAATTTATTTATTTTCCAATTTTTTAATGTGCTTTAAAATCAGACAAAAAGATTATAAAAAGCACTCAACCAAGCCAGCAAGCAAAAACAGTCGCAGAAATGTGTAACTTTATATTTATGGTTTAAATTGTCATATTAAAGGATAGGTGAGTGAGGTGAGTTCTCAAAGATGTAGAAAAGTTGTTGTAGGTCGAATGTTCTCTGACTCCCGGTAAAAGAGCGTTCCAAACGACGGGTCCAGCAACATGGAAGGATCGGTCTCCGAGCTATTTGAGACGGGATCTGGGGATGATGAGAGTAGGAAGATCAGTTGATCGGAGAGATGATCTTCTTTGAACTGTATTTGAAGTGACGAGGAGGGAGCTTATGTATTCCGGCAAGCCATAGAGCATGGCTTTGAAGATGATATTTGATATTTTGAAAGTAACTCTTTCCGGAATTTTTAACTCCTGAAGCTTGTCCAATAGCGGAATGACATGACAAGCCCTACTCGACGCGAAGGCAGCGGTGTTTAACACCTTCTGGAGAGTATACAGTGTTTTTTTTTTTAACATTTGTTAGTAGAAAATTGCAGTAGTCCAGTCGCGTTAATACCAACTGAACTACAAGAGTTGTTAGAACCTCTCGAAGAATAAAAGGTCTAATCTCCCTGAGAACCCCCATAACCGCATAGCAGCGGGCTGATGTTCTGTTCACATAGACAAGGTTGGGTCAAGGTAAACACCGAGACTTTTGACGATCTTTGACGCGAATTTCAGCACCAGCAAGCCGCAGCGATGCGGGCGGCACTGAACGCAGCGCATGGTCCGATCCAAGCCACATCACCTCAATCTTCTTCGAGTTTAGTAGTAGCCGATTTGACTCCGTCCAGTCGGCAATACTGGAAAAACAGCCTTCTATCCTCAGGAAGAGAGATGAAATATCCTTTGGCTTGCAATGTCCATATAATTGTATATTATCCGCGTATTGGTGGCTAGACAAACCACATTGAGCGACAAGACCCTCCACCTCAGCAACATAAAGCAAGATCAGCAGCGGATCGGCCTTGAATAAACTCAATGTAGTGGCTTCTCGGATGCTGGCAGGCAACATGTTCCATGTTGCCGGTCCTGCTATACTGAAAGCTCGACTGCCGTAAGTTTTTGTCGATTGACAACAAACGAATGCAGCAACTAAGGTGCAGACGGCTTTGATGAATTATTTATATACTGTTTTGATGTCAGCAGCTATGAGTAAAGCTGAATCCTGCCTGATACTCAAACTGGACTTTTTTATTTGCGCTCTGTTCTGGCTTCTAAGGTTTGCTAAAAATTCTCGTTTGTTGTATTAGAACGGAGCAAAATGTAAATTAAACTTTGGAAGATACGATAAAAACTCAAATTTGTTGATAAAGTCATGCTAAAAAAAAATTGATGATGAATATTGAACGTATCTTAACGAAAAAAGCAAAACTTTCAATAAAATAAAAACAATATTTGGGTGTACAATTTTTTGGGCAAAACCGCCTGCCATAGGTACAAGATACACCGCAACAATAGTACGTGGTTTCAATTTGTCAACATTTCACGCGAAAGATGCAGCGACTCCTAGTTTCTAGTACACTGTATAAATTTTTTTTTTATATTTTTGCTTCAGGAAAAAAAGAATGATAGAGTAAGAAAGTTCTATCTCGTCAATGAAACAAGTGACTTGTGGGTCCCTGAAGGATCAGTACAGGGACCACTTTTATTTATCATCTACATTAACGACTTATGATCAGTTTCAGATCACCTTGAATTTGTTTTGTTTGCGGATTATATGAACCCTTTTGCGACCAGAATGAAAAAAATGCCTGGGTACATGGAGAAGAGAATAAAGTGTTTACAAGGTTCGTCCGAAGAGAATTTCTTCTCGCTTAGTAGAACCCCTATACAAAAGACAAAATAAGAGTTATGTTCAGAGTTAAGTCATTTCAAATAGCAATACAATAAACTTATCAAGGAAAAGACTAAAATTAAGGTAATAAGTACTGAACATTTATGAATGTGACAATAATACGTAAGATTTTAGAGCTTGCTTAAATAACAAAATACATTTCAAGGAAGAGACTGAGTATGGAATACTAGAGTAAATACGAGAACCAGAACATTTAATAGAAAATGTTTTAAGAGAGTTCCTAGCAATATCCGTCCGAAAGAAGCGACCGGGGCGCAGATCATGGGAATGAACATCAAGTAATTTTACAATCATGTTATCGAAAGACGAAGGTAACATAAAATTATCATATTTATATATGAAAATGTCAGTTTGGAAGAAATTAATCTGAGATATATTAAGAGTGTTGTTCTTAGCCATTTGAACTTTACAGAACGATGCAGGGAGCATGTGAAAAATAATACAAACAATTCGGTTTTGCAAAATATGAAAAAGCTTTAAACGAGTAGGATAATTCGAGGCCCAGACAATATTACAGTATGACAAGTACGGAAAGATAAGAGCATAGTATAACATTACGGAAATATTGGCATCGACAAACTGATTTACACGAGATAACACTCCACAGTTTTTTGCAACCTTAGATGTAGCATGTTCAATGTGAATTTGTATTTTAAGGTGTTCATCAAGCAGTACGCCTAGGAACTTACAAAACGGAAGTTGACAATTATAGGAGATATTTTTATTTCTATGATGGAACAAGATATAATTCATTTTGCCTACATTCAAAGAAATTCTACTAGCAGAGAACTATTTGAAAACAGAAAACAATTCGCGGTTGGTATCGGAATATAAATCATCCAAGTTTTCACGAGTTTTTTAACACAAACTTTAATTTTAAATACACTCGATTTAGAAATATGAAAAATGTTCAAATTAAGTTTTTTTCAATTGAATCATGTGTTGTCATCCAACAAAAAGCTATGCTGAAAGTTTCAGCTTCCTAGCTAGTCAAAAAGCTGGTTAAATTTTACTTATAAGATTTGCGTACAGAGAAAGCCACACATACACACACAAACAGAGATTGTAACCTAAATAAAAGTTTGTAAAAAAAAAGTGAGAAAGTGAAAGAAAAATAGAGTAAGGGAAAAAAGAAGTGAAACAATAAAAACTAAAGAACAATTACAATTGCTATGAATGCTTTATTGTATTTGATCGGAGATTTTTGGTGTCTTGTTTTATTTGTGGACAACGTCTTATTGTGAACAAATATAATCTATAAAAAAACAAAACAAAAAACCAGTCAACGCCAGGTAGCCCAGCTAGTGCATGCATATACCTACCAGTGCATACATACAATATACCTACCAGTGCATACTCTTTCACAACGCCTTTTCCAAGACAAGTCTTGCTCGAAGGCGAGAAAGGGTACTTGCAGAGGCAGCCATTTGTAGGCGCCTACCCTTTTAGCAATGCGAGTGAACTTCTTGCTTAAGGGAGTTACGCTGGTGACACCGGCGAGGTTCAAACTGCCGACCTAACGATCGACAGGCGAACGCTCTACCGCTCTGCCACCATAAAATATACCTACCAGTGCATACATACAATATACCTACCAGTGTATATATACAATATACTTACCAGTGCATACATACAATATACCTACCAGTGCATACATACAATATACCTACCAGTAAATACATACAATATACTTACCAGTGTATACATACAATATACCTACCAGTGCATACATACAATATACCTACCAATGAATACATACAATATACTTACCAGTGCATACATACAATATACCTACCAGTGAATACATACAATATACTTACCAGTACATACAATATACCTACCAGTGCATACATCCATCATACAATATACCTACCAGTGCATACATACATCATACAATATACCTACCAGTGCATACAAACAACATACAATATACCTACCAGTGCATACATACAATATACAATATACCTACCAGTGCATACAAATTGATTATAAATAAATTAAAATATAATATTTTAGAAAAACATAACTACAGTGTACAAAAAACCAGCTTGTTTTGATTACTTTGATATCACGGCCTCGTTCGTACTATATATGCCATAATTTCCATTATATTTACCAGTGATAATTTTATAGAAAATGAAAACTAGTTTTTTATATTGATATGTTTCTATAATAGTTGTCAAAACTTTTAGCTAATGGAAGCTTTCTACTCGGTAATTGATTTTTGACCATTTAAAAATCTATGAGTTATACTTACAATCGAGAACGAGTGAAAACATTTGATGACATGCACCTATGCACCTATATATTTATAAACTCTTATGACATTTGATAAATTTATGAACGTTACGATGTTTATCTAGTTGTAATTTTTTTTATTTTAATAAGTAAAGTAATTGCTGGTGTAATTTTGCTTTTTATTTTCAGAAATTTTTATTGATCGGTTTAAAGAAGTCTGTTATATAAAATGAAACATAATGATTTTTTTCAGAAAATTATTATTAACTTGACTCAAAATAAATGCTAAAACGTATTGGTCTCATTAAATATGCAACTGTTGAAAAACGAACTTAAACGTTTCGGAGAAGTAACATCAATTAGAGGAGTACCAAAAATCTTTAAAAGCAAGGATCCGTTTGTGAAAGCTTTGTGGTTGTTGTGTGTTTTAGCCTGCATATTAATACTTGTTTTCTTACTTACAACACAATTCAATAAATTCTTTCAATGGCCAGTCACGACAACGTTTGGAGAGAAACTAGAAAAACAAATTGTCTTTCCTGATGTTTCATTTTGCAATTTGAATCCATTTGTTTACAGTAACTCAGAAAAATTGCACGTCAAAAAGTTTGAAAATGAAATCGTGTTATTAGAAAATGAAATTAATCAAAAATTGCTTCCATATCAAACAGAGACATTGTTATGGTTTGTGTCAGAGATTAACACCGTAAATGGTCTTCTTGCTAGTTTGCCACAAAAATTCAAGCCTTTTGTAGACTGTCCAAATTTTATTGTTGAATGCATTTTATTTTTTAAAAATTGGCTACCTGGTTTTGATTGCAAAAATTATTTCACAACAATCTGGAATGTAGAATATAAGACCTGTTTTACACTAAAAGCAAGTAGATTGAACTTTACTGAATCAACATTTACTAGAGGATTAAGCCTAATTTTAAACGTTGGACCAACCCCTAAATATCTACTGCCATATAGAACACTTCTTGTATCACCTCAATCAAAAGGAGTACGAATGGCAATTCATGCTCCTGGAACTACTCCTGATTTTAAACGAGGACTTACCTTGGCAGCTTCAACCGAAAACGTAATCACAATAACTCAAACAAATATTCAGAGATTAGATACACCTTACAATCAGTTTGGTTGTACAAATCAACAATATGTAAGCAAATTTCAAAATGATAGTTATTCAAAAGATATATGTTATGAGTTTTGCATACAAATCAAAACTTTTCAAGAATGTTCCTGCGTAGGATATTGGTATTCAGCACCAAATATATTGTCAGAAATACCGATTTGTGGTAACATCTCGGAAATGATTTTTGAGAATAAATTTAATTTAACAAAAATTTACGAACAATTTAGTTGTGTTGTGAATGCTTATAATGCACAAAATGTTAGCGAATGCGAAAGTGAATGTCTTTTTTCTTGCAAAGAAACCAAGTACACTTACGATTTGTCATCATATTCTTGGCCGCCAGATTATTTGCAATCAAATATTTGCAAAAAGTTTTTTCAAAACTGTTCTGGTCATTACTATCGTGTTGAAAATATTAGTTTAAATTTTAAAGAATTAAATAATTCCAGCAATGAAACATTTGGGAATCAATTTGATGCAAGATCAGAAATGAATAAAATTCAAGAATCTTTTTTACTTGTGAAATTGGTTATACCGGAAGACGTTCCTTATTCAATGGTCAACAATCCGTTGTATTCTTGGGATGTTATGGTGAGTCTTGTAGGAGGTATGCTTAGTCTCTGGTTGGGAATTACGGTAATGACTTTAGTAGAATTGTTTGAATTTATTTTTATTTTAGTGAAAAATTTTTTAGAGCAGAAATCTTAATTTTTCTCATTGACATTTTTTTATTTTCTTATAAAAATAAATTATAAAAAAAATGTTGTTTATTTGCATTAATATCATTTATGAGAAAAATATTGTCATTTTTCAAGCATTTTAAAGTATTTTTTCAGCTTGACATAATTAATGCTCAAAGAAGCCACGACAGTTGAGAAATAAAATTTTTTTGTACTTCCCTTTTGAAATTAAAACTATGGTAAATTTTAATTTCTATTTTTTAGTTATTTTTTCAAATTAGACGCTTTTACTGAATAAGCACACTGTTTTTGTCAGCCTGTTTGTCCTCAATTCTGGTATGTACAATAATGTACATGTACATGTAACTTATTACTACTGTGCTCAATTATTTAAAAAATACTAACAAGGTAAGTTAGTCAATTAATGACATAATACAAACGATATATAAAAACAAAACACAAGTTTTATTTTTACAACGCTTATATTAACTTGCTCTGTTGTTTGTTTCATCGCAAATGTTGTTTTTTGAAAACACCGTTTCTCGTTCGATCAACGAAGTTAAGCAACGTCGAGCCCGGTTAGTACTTTGATGGGTGACATTAAATACATTTATCCGACCTATATCACGACAGACGAACGCTTTACCGCTGTACCACCATCGCCTATTAATATATCAATTTCAAGATAAAAAAAAGGCCAGGGCTACCTATTAAAATATTGTTGAGAATTAGTTCGTGATTTTTTGTTGTTGATATTTTGACATCAGAAGCATGCGGTGGGCACTATGTTCACTGTGTCTTAGTATGTCAATGTTTTAAAATTAGTGTAATTATCAAAAACTTGAAAAGAACCTTTTTTTATAAACTTTTATTAAGGTTTGTGTATGTATGTATGTATGTATGTATGTGTCTTTCTCTGTATGGTAATCTTGCAAGTAAAATGTAACCAGCTTTTTGACTAGCTAGGAAACTGAAACTTTTAGCATAGCTCTATATTGGATGACAATACATGATTCAATAAAAAAACTTAATTTGAACATTTTTCGTATTTCTAAATTGAGTGTATTTGAAATCAAAGTTTGTGTTGAAAAACTTGTTTTTTTCTTTACTTGGTAAATATTACTAACGGGGTTACCCAGCGTTGCCCGGGGGTTTCAAAGATCTTTCTATCATTTTTCTCTTTCGCTCCTGTTTCCTTCCCCACTTGCTTTCCTGTTTCTTCTTGCTCTTCAGCTTCCTCTCCCTTTTCCACTCGTTCTCCCGTTCCCTGTCGCTTTCCCATTCCGGCTCACTATCCCGTTCCCGTTCGCTCCCGTTTCCGTTTGCTTTTCCGTTTCCGCTCAATCTCCCGCTCTCACTCGTTTTCCCAATTCCGCTCGATTTTCTACTCTTTTCCCCGTTCCTTTCTTTCTTCCACTCTTTTCTAAATCCTTTTTGCCCATAAAACGTAAAATAGATTTGTTAAAATTTGCTTGAAATCTTCAAACTTTGTTACGTAAACTATATTTGAATTTTGTTACTCAGTAAATTTGTATGTTCGTACATAGGCACGTTTGGCCTGAAAAGTTTGGAAGTCATGAAAAAATTAAAATCAATTGAAAATTCCCTATGACCTCTTACTCTTTGAGATATACAACCGTGCTAAATTTTGTTAAAATTGGTTCAGCGGTTTGGATTAGAATAGAAGACAGAAAGACAAACAGTCATTTTTATATATGTATTTCGATTTTGGCAATGAATTTTAAATTTAGTTATTTTTACGGGCTTTGATAGTTGCAGTGTAAATGTAGGTGTCAGTAAAACTTGACAAAACACTATTTGGAAAACATGAAATAGTGAATATATTAATTTTTTTGAACTAAACCTTTTATTTGGAAGATAAGAGCGTTGGGCTTTATTTAGTCAACAAATCCGCTTTAATGTTAATATTTGAAAAGTATAAACAAGTTTAAAATTTTAAATATTTAGCAAAAAACCTTGTATGTAAGCTCTTATAGCGCTATTTGGTGTTCAATCGTCACTTTGTTATTGTTATTAACAATAAACGCATTACTATTTTAAACACTGTAATTTGAGTTATTTTAAACTGTAATTTAAGTTGGTATTACTTAAATATTTTTCAGTTTCAATTTTTTTTTAGTTTCAGTTTTAGTTTATTATCTTTCACTTAACTTCAGCGTGGAATCTGTTAATTTTGTAATATTTTGCTTTGCTTATTGCGAGCCAGTTTCAAGCCTGGATAAAGGAGGGACAATTAAAATGATCAAATTTTGATCCACGACAAGAAGTACTTAGGTGCTTCCTATATACAGTCATTTTAGTTATAAAACACCTTGTGTAAAGGACTATAAACTATTTAAAAAATTAATAATCTTGTGATAGTTTTTTCACATAGTTCCTGTTTTCAGATTCAGCCGAAATGTTGCTTGCATATTAGTTTTTAACGACAATAGATAATTTTATTATAAAAAAAATTACTTTGAAATTTTATATTGTTTTGTTATGTACGGAGGATATTCCGTAGTAAATATATAGCGGTCGTGGCTTTTGGTAGAGTTTGGTAAATTATATTTAAGACTTAACTGTTTCCTGCTGTATCAATCATGTATTTAATTTTCTAATAAAACAAACAATGACAACAGAAAGCCAAAATGAGGCCTGGGCTGCTTTCCCCGTTCAAAGTCAATTTGCTAGATTTACCCATGTCATTTGATAGATAGTACGGATGAGAAAACTTACAAACATTTACAAAATGTCAAAAAACTGAAAAAGGTAAAATAAAATAAATTAAAACACACTCTTACTCACAAACGCACTAAAAAGAAAAAAATAATTTTTTTGTCTCGTGTCTGAAAATCCTTTTTAAATAGTTTGAATTAGAAGTACAAATGTGAGACGTGTTTTATACGTTTCTACGAGTGACATAACTTATATAAAAATCCAAGTAATTCAATTTAAGCAGATATTTATCTACGCCTTTTAGCGGAAACCGCTACAAAGTCGTATAAACTGTAAAGTTATTTTTAATTGTTTTGTAAACCATGCTTGTTGGACGAACAAGAGGTGAAACGAAGGGATCGTTGAACGATATTTTGGGTTTACACCTGTGCGAGGCCTGCACGAAAAGTAATGAAGAGAAAATTAAAAGTTTTCTTATAACTGTAGAGAGTCGACCACTTGCAGTTGAGGTTGTTGAAATTTAAGAGTCGTTAAAAGAAATGAAAAAATATATATCCATTTTGGAGAACAACGGGAAGTTATTACTTGAACAGTTATTACTTGAACAGTTATTACTTGAACAGTTATTACTTGAACAGTTATTACTTGAACAGTTATTACTTGAACAGTTATTACTTGAACAGTTATTACTTGAACAGTTATTACTTGAACAGTTATTACTTGAACAGTTATTACTTGAACAGTTATTACTTGAACAGTTATTACTTGAACAGTTATTACTTGAACAGTTATTACTTGAACAGTTATTACTTGAACAGTTATTACTTGAACAGTTATTACTTGAACAGTTATTACTTGAACAGTTATTACTTGAACAGTTATTACTTGAACAGTTATTACTTGAACAGTTATTACTTGAACAGTTATTACTTGAACAGTTATTACTTGAACAGTTATTACTTGAACAGTTATTACTTGAACAGTTATTACTTGAACAGTTATTACTTGAACAGTTATTACTTGAACAGTTATTACTTGAACAGTTATTACTTGAACAGTTATTACTTGAACAGTTATTACTTGAACAGTTATTACTTGAACAGTTATTACTTGAACAGTTATTACTTGAACAGTTATTACTTGAACAGTTATTACTTGAACAGTTATTACTTGAACAGTTATTACTTGAACAGTTATTACTTGAACAGTTATTACTTGAACAGTTATTACTTGAACAGTTATTACTTGAACAGTTATTACTTGAACAGTTATTACTTGAACAGTTATTACTTGAACAGTTATTACTTGAACAGTTATTACTTGAACAGTTATTACTTGAACAGTTATTACTTGAACAGTTATTACTTGAACAGTTATTACTTGAACAGTTATTACTTGAACAGTTATTACTTGAACAGTTATTACTTGAACAGTTATTACTTGAACAGTTATTACTTGAACAGTTATTACTTGAACAGTTATTACTTGAACAGTTATTACTTGAACAGTTATTACTTGAACAGTTATTACTTGAACAGTTATTACTTGAACAGTTATTACTTGAACAGTTATTACTTGAACAGTTATTACTTGAACAGTTATTACTTGAACAGTTATTACTTGAACAGTTATTACTTGAACGGTTATTACTTGAACAGTTATTACTTGAACAGTTATTACTTGAACAGTTATTACTTGATGATCTGAAAACTAGCTTGGAAAGTTTTGGAAGAGAATCGATAAACAAAATTGAAGAGACACAGAACACAGGAAAAAAAAGGTCAGAGCTTTTTGCAAGTGGGGTTAAATCACTGCCAACAGATGTGAAAAGTGTACAACGCTCGGTGGAAGTCACAGGAGCAAGATTTGATATAGCTGCTGACAGACAACGTCGGAAAAATAACATTATATGCAGGAGGCCGAGTCCACTTCTAAAACTGGTGACAAAAATGATGTAATAAAAATGTTAGAAGAAATTTCTGATTTAAAGCTAAAAAAGAGATCATTGATGTCTACAGACTGGGAAAACTCAATGGTTCTGCAAGGCCTAGACCAGTACTAATCAAGTTAGAAAATTTATCAGTTAAGAATATAATAATGGAAAACGCGTCGAAGTTGAGAAAAAGTGAGACAACAAGAGGTGTCATACTTAACAATGATCTCTCGAATGAAGATAGACGGGTTTGCAGAGAACTTCTGGCAAAGAAAAAAGAAGAAATTGGCGGTAAATAAGATATAAATAGATGGATCTTCCGTATACGTGGTCAGCCTGGAGAGTTCCGGGTGCTGGCCTACAAGAAACAAAATTTATAGTTAAGTCATGTTTAAGAAATGAGAGGGTTCGGAACTCGACTAATTCTAGACAACTGGAAAGATCTGAAAGAAAGTGGATGTTGACCAATATCAGAAGTTTTTTTAATAAATTACACGAATTTTCTCTGTTTCTACATTTGGACAAACCTGATTTGTTTTGTTTGATTGAAACATGGCTTCACAAAAACATTCCGGATGCTATGATCTGCTCGCCAGGTTACAATATTATAAGAAAAGATCGTTTATCTCGAGGTGGTGGGGTCATGATTCTTCTTAGAGATTTCATTGGTTATCGACTGGTTGATATTCCCCCAAAGTACTCCCACATTGAACTGATTTGTATTGATGTTATTTTTGGACAAACTACTTGGAGAATAATTGGATACTATTATTATAGATATGGAAACTATAACAACAAAGCCCTTAAATATGCCCAGGATAGCGTTGATTGTCTTCGCTTTCTATGCCATAACAAGACTGCGATCTGCTTGATGGGTGATTTTAACCTTCCAGATTTTAACTGGAAATTATTTTTTGCCCCATCCTGTGGTGTGTACAGTCTCTTTCTCAATTTAATTAATGAACTGGGACTTTACCAATTTGTCAATGTCCCCACACGCAGGCAAAATATTCTAGATCTTGTTTTCTCCAGTGATTCGCAGATGATTTCTTCAATCACCACGAGCTGCCCAATTTCTAATAGTGATCATTGCGTTGTTAGTTTCCAACCGAATATGTCTCTTCAAGTGCTGCGGAATCAACACGGCTGTCCTACAGATATGGATTCAAAAAAGCCGACTATTCCGTAATAAATGAATGTTTGCAACATATTAATTGGAATTCTATATTTCAACACTGCTTCTCTGTAGAGGCCTGCTGGAAGGTTTTTCGAGGCTACATTGCTGAGATAATTCGTTTGAAAGTCCCAAAGGTGATGAATAATTTTTCTCATGTTTTCTCATGTTTATTATCAGAATGCAAAAGTTAAAAGCTAAAAAGTGGAAGAAATGGAAATCAACCGACTCTGAGGAAGACAGGTCAAGTTATAATGAAATTATGAAAAAATATCGCAAAGAAATACGATGCTTCTATTCCAATGTTGAACTAAATTTAACGAAAAGCAAGAAAATTAGAAGCCTCTATCGTTATATTGGTAGGAAAATCTATTCTCGAACAGGTATTGATGAGATATTGCTAGCAGATAAAACTACTACACGAGATCAGGGAGCTATTGCTGATACCTTCAATCGTTATTTTTCATCTGTGTTTACTTTGGATGATGGTCAGACTCATGATTTTCCTTCTCAGACATCGGCCGAGCTGCATGACATCAACTTCTCGCCTGAGGTTGTTTTCGACGCCTTGTCTCGCCTTGAGCCATCTCTGTCTTCAGGATGTGACGGCATTCCCAATATATTTTTAAAGAATTGTGCTGCATCATTAGCTCAACCTCTTTCTCACGTTTTTGAGATGTCAAGGCTCGAAGGGCTAGAGAATAAGCTCCCAGATGCTGCTAGCTTGCAGAAAAATGACTCGACTCTGCTAGAGGCAGTTTCTCGCTCATTCGTGCTGCATGAACAGGAAAAGGAGGAAAGGAAGAAGAGATCCAACAATGATGTTATTTCTGGAATGATGTTGGATGATGCTGTTTCTGACTCCATTACTATCTCAAATTTTTGTGAAAACCACCTGACGGTGAAGCCAAAAATTCTGAGGACACGACGATTGAATAAGAACCCAAACCAATCCAAGACACTCATTTGTGTGACTTTTTCTAGTGCCGAGGCTGTGGATGATCTGATACAGTCTTCTATGCTTCTTCGAGCTTCTAAGGATGACGGCGCCAAGCGAGTTTTTATTAACCGCGATCTCACTAAGGAACAGGCCCATCAAAATTACCTGCGACGATGTGAAAGACGCGAAAAAGTGAAAGGGTCCGTGCAAGGTGTGCCAAAGCTGCTGACTGATGGTGGAAGTAGCCAGCCCTTTCGGATTTAAACCTGGAAGTCGCATGGCTTTAACTAACTTAAGAAGTATAAATAACAAGATTGCGGAAGTTGCTCTATTTTTAGAAGATTATAAACCTTTTATTTTTTGTGTTATTGAAACCTGGCTTACTAAAGATGATCCCGACAGTTTATTTTTACCTAGAGGATATTCTGCATGTCGCTGGGACAGAGAAACCAGAGGAGGTGGTGTGGCTCTCATAATTAGAGAGGACGTTGTCTTTAAACTCATCCAAATACCAAATCAGTTCAAGCATATTGAGGTTGTCTGCATTGACATTCGTCTGAATACAACTCCATGTAGAATTATAGCCTACTACCGAAGTGGAGGTTTTGACATGGAAGCTCATCAATATGCCATCGATAGTATTGAGTGTTTAAAAATAATCTGTTCAACAAATCACACACTATGCCTAATGGGAGATTTCAATCTACCTGACATCAACTGGTTACAGTTTTCTCATCCCAATAATAAAATCTACACGATATTCATGAATCTATTTAACGATCTAGGACTTCATCAATTTGTGTTCCAGCATACTCGTGGCGAGAGCACTCTTGACTTGATTCTTTCTACTGACCACATGTTTATTGCAAAAATAGATGTTGTTTGCCCAATAGCTACCAGCGACCACAATTTGATTGTATTCCGGACTAGCGACTCCGTCTCAACTACTGGTGCGTCTAATCAATATATCTACGATTTCAAACGAGCACGTTTTGAGGAAATGAATTACTATTTAAGTGACATCGACTGGAATCAAGTTTTTCAATACTGCTTTGATGTGGAAAACTGTTGGTCGATCTTTAAACAACAGTTGGACATGGCTATGACATATTTTGTTCCTCTGTGTATTAAAGGATCAAGGTCAAAAAAAGAAAAAACTCCGAAAATTCTTAGAATGATTTACAAGGCCAAGTTGTGGTTTTGGAAAAGATGGAAGGCTACTGATGCTTTGAAACACAAGATTTGCTATGTCGAGTTTTCAAAGAAATGTTCTAAATTGGCCAAGGAAGTTCAAGTTACCACTGAGAGAAAACTTATCTTGGGGGGTAACATTGGAACGTTTTACAGGTACGTCAGCAGTAAGCTATTTACTCATCCTCAAATTGGTAGCATTGATTCGGGAAATGGCAACTCTACATCTGACGCTACCGAAATTGCCAACATTTTCAATAACTATTTTGCAAGCGTGTTTACATTCGACAATGGCGTTAATCCCATGTTGGATCCTCGATCACCGAGCTCCTTGGAGGACATCTCCTTTACGCCGTCGACCGTTGTGAAAACGCTAAAATCTCTCAATAACTCATGTTCTCTTGGTCCAGATGGCATTCCGAACCTACTTTTGAAGAAATGCGCTTCCAGTCTAGCAACGCCTCTTTGTCATATTTTCCACACGTCTTTAAAATCTAAAATACTACCAAAAGAGTGGAAAGCAGCATTTATTCAACCCATCCATAAAAAAGGTCCCACCAGCAATCCTTCTAATTACCGACCCATTTCTTTTACTTGTACCTGTTGTCGCATTATGGAGAAAATAATTAATAAAACCATGCAACACTATTTAATTGAACACAATCTCATCTCTCGACACCAACATGGATTTTTACAGTCAAGGTCAACCAGTACCAATCTACTTGAATGTGTATCTGACTGGTCATTGTCAATGGAGAAACGCAGACGCACGGATATAATTTATTTTGATTTTCAAAAAGCCTTTGATTCCATTTCTCATTTCAAATTAAAAAGAAAGTTGGAAGCTTATGGAATAGCTGGAGATCTATTGGCATGGATCACTGACTTTTTAAAGGATCGCCGCCAGATGGTTCAGATAGACCGTAGCCTGTCTGAGCCAAGAGCTGTTACAAGCGGGGTTCCGCAAGGCAGTGTTCTCGGTCCAACTCTGTTCCTGATCTATATTAACGATGTTACAGATAGTGGGAGTTGGGATCGATCTCAGTCAAACTATTTGCCGATGACATCAAACTGTATGCACCTGTCCAGCCTAATGCCAACAACTTACAGAAGGCAATTGACCACTTGCTGGTATGGAGCAAAGACTGGCAGTTGAACTTGGCACTGGAAAAATGTCTTGTTCTCTCTATTTTTGGTCCCGCAGGTGCAAAACTTAAATCTCCCATCTACACCATTGACTCTTACCAACTAAAGAACGTTGATTATATCAGAGACCTAGGAGTGATTGTGGATGCTAGCCTGAGTTTCAAATATCACGTGGCAAATATCGTTCATGTTGCGTCTGTGAGATCGCGTCTCATCATTAAATCATTTACATCTAAAGATCCAGATTTGCTTAAGCAAGCCTTTTGCACATATGTTCGACCTCTTCTGGAGTATTGCTCGCAGGTGTGGAATCCTCATCACCGATATCTTATTGACGATATCGAAAGAATTCAAAAAAGATTTACCAAGGCGATCCCGGCTCTCAAGAACCTTCCGTATGCGGTGAGACTCAAAACTCTCAATCTCCCATCACTTGAACACCGAAGACTCATCAGTGATCTTTGTTTGTGCTACAGCTTTTTGAACGGTTTTATTGATTCCGACTTAAAACATAGTTTTCAGTTCTCCATGTATCATTCCACTAGGGGTCACCAGTTCAAGCTAAAATCTGTCTTTAATAGAGTTGATGTTACCAAATTTTTCTATACTAATCGTATTATTAATATATGGAACCAATTGCCTAGCGATATTGTCAGTTCAACCACTCTCAGTAGGTTTAAATGTCTCGTAGCGGAAGCCAACCTATCAAACTTTCTCACATATAAATAGATATCTGATTGCTCTATTATTACTCCTTCTGTGACATCCTCATTTAAAAACTGGTATCTATCTGGTACCTAGATCTAAATACAAATATTTATCTGATTACCTTGTTGTTTCTAATCCATCTATTATGTATTAGTTAATATTCATATATAGTCATATAGTTTATATTTTTAACACAACTCTTCTGTTCTACTTTTGCCTGGCTCGTCGCCTCACATCAGACGGTTTATTTTGTTTTGTTTTTCTTTAGTTTTTATTGTGTTTTGTCCGAACAGTATTAGTGGCCCTTTGGGTCCCTCTGTTCGTTTACCAATAAATAAATAAAATAAATAAATAAATAAACTTGGACACTTTTTTATATTACAGTTAGAGTTATTTTTTTTAATTTTCTGTTATTCTGTGATATCTATGTGTTTTTTTTTGTTTTCACTTCTTGATGGTTTCTGTTTCCATGACTAAGGATGTCTGTGATTTTTTTTATTTTATTGTTTTTTTTCATACTGGTGTTAGTGGCTTACTAGCCCTTCTGGCATTTTTCAATAAATAAATAAATAAAGCAAGTTGACATTTTCTCCACTAGATTCGTACATGTGGCCTGCAGTGAGTAACCGTAGATCTGGAGATCATCAGCATAATAATGAGCACAGAATCCATGTCGGCCCACCACATAAATGACTCCAGCCACATAGAAAATAAAAATAACCGGACCAAAAACCAATCCTTGCAGCATACCGTAAGGAATGGGGACAATTCTTGACATCAGTCCGTTGAAGTGAACGAAGACAGTTCGGTTGGTGAGATAGGACTTTAGATATAATAAAACACGACCTTTATTCCGTAATCATATAGTAATCTGTCGAACAGGGTTTGGTGGTCCAGAGTATCGAATGCTGAGCTGAGGTCCGATAGTCCTAGTAATGTCACAATTTTTCTGTCAGAAGCCTCGTAGAAATCAGTACCGCAGACTCAGTTGAATGGGAGCGCGATATGTAGATTGAACATTATAGGTTTTTATTTGACAGATATTCACTAAGCTGTTTATTGACACAACGTTCTAATAATTTTGACAGATACGACAAATTGGATATTGGCCGGTAATTGCTGGCTTCGTGTGTGGTTAAACTTGGTTTCTTTAAATTTGTGAGACGATGACATTCTTTTGGGAAGTTGAAAAAAAAATGTTGTAGGAAGTATGCAAACAAGCCCACCAAATTTTAACACAATTAGATAACGGAGAGTTGATTTTTTGGAGTGCTATGGGGTCCCAACGTATGGCTCAAGCAAGCAAGCATGCAGGCAGGCAAGCAATGAAGCAAACATGGTGAATTTACTATAAAGAAGTTTATAAAATAAAAAAAAAACGCCACAACTGCAGGAAGAACTTGAACGTTTCGGAAAAATGGCATCAATTCGAGGAATATTAACACTTTTATACAGCAAGCTCTTAGAATTACTCTAAATGGTTACAACTTTTTTTTTAGTAATTATGCATCGGTTAAAAAATTGTTTGAAATTTACGGAGAAGTGATGTTTGTCCGAAGAATACTGAAATGTTTCTCAAGCAAAACTATCAGCGTTATTTTTAATTAATGATTTTGTCTCCTGAATAAAGAGAGACCGGTTGAGAAAAATAGTTTGAACGCTGTAGCGAAGTGTGAGGTACTTCAAATAATATAGACATGGACAAAAATCCAACAGCTTTTAAAAATAAAGAAACTAGATCATTAACTTAAACGGTACATTATATTAAGCAAACTTAATAGCAATTTCAAAGTCATTATAAAAATACATAAGCAATTTTTCGATCAAAACAAACGCATAGACAAATTCATTTTTTTAAATTTTCTGAATTTTTGTTTTTGTGGCAAAAACACTTGAAGTACATCTCAAAAAAAATAAATAATTTTCAGCAATAATTTTTCAGAATTGTTTTTTTGGTAATAATGCATCAGTTGATAGAAGAACTAAAACGTTTTGGGGAAATAACATCAATTCGCGGAATACCAAAGATCTTCAAAAGCAAGGAACCATTTGTAAAAATTCTTTGGTTGGTGTGTGTGTTAGCGTGCAGTTTGATACTAATTTTGTTACTTGGAACCCAATTTAACAAATTTTTTCTATGGCCAGTAACTACAACGTTTGGAGAACAATTAGATGAACAAATCACTTTTCTGGATGTTTCGTTTTGCAATTTGAATCCATTTGCTAACAGTTATTTGGAAAACTTGCATGTCAAAAGGTTTGAAAGTCAAATTACATTATTAAAAAATAATATTAATAAAAACTCTCTTTCAAATCAAAAAGAACCGTTGGAAGTGTTTTTGTCAGAAATTAACTCTGTAGATGGTCTTCTTGCCAGTTTGCCACAAAAGTATACGCCTTATATAGATTGTCCAAACTTTATTGTCGAATGCATTTTATATTCAAAAGAATGGTTTACTGGGTCTGATTGCAAAAATAACTTCACCACAAAATGGAATGCGGAGTATAAAGTTTGCTTCACATTGAAAACAAGTGAATCAATATTCACCAGAGGATTAAGCTTAATTTTAAACGTTGGACCACCCCCTAAATATCAACTGCCATATCGAACACTTCTTACATCACCTCAATCAAAAGGAATACGAATGGCAATTCATCCACCTGGAACTACTCCTGATTTTAAAAGAGGACTTACGCTGGCAGCTTCGACAGAAAACGTAATCACAATAACTCAAACAAATATTCAGAGATTGGATACACCTTACAATCAGTTTGGTTGTACAAATCAACAATATGTGAGTGAATTTCAAAATGATAGTTATTCAAAAGATATATGTTATGAGTTTTGCATGCAAATCAGAACACACCAAGCCTGTTCCTGCGTTGGATATTGGTATTCAGCACCAAATATGTTGTCAGAAGTACCGATTTGCAATAACATATCTGAAATGATTATTGGAAGTGAAGTTAATTTAGCTCAAATTTATGAACAGAATAATTGTTTACAAAATGTTTATAATGTACAAAATGTTAGCGAATGCGAAAATGAATGTATTTTTTCTTGCAAAGAAACCAAGTACAATTTTGATTTGTCATCACATTCTTGGCCACCTGATTATTTGCAATCAAATATTCACACAAAGTTTTTTCGAAACTGCTCGGATTACAACTTTGGTGATAACATTAAAAGTGAAAATAATAAAGAGTTCAACAAATCTTCTACCGATACAAGGTCAGAGTTGAAGAAAATTCAAGAATCTTTTTTACTCGTAAAATTGGTTATACCCGATGACATTCCCTATTCAATGGTCAACAATCCACTGTATTCTTGGGATGTTATGGTGAGTCTTGTAGGAGGTATGCTCAGTCTCTGGTTGGGAATAACGGTGATGACCTTAGTAGAACTGTTTGAATTTCTTTATATTTTAGGGAAAACTGTTTTAACAAAAACATCTTAAGTTGTGTTTATTGACATTTATATATATTTCATAAACGTGTATTTACTTTATTGACAGCTATATACTTTATTTGCTATAGTTGTGATAATGTTATACATTTTTTCTTATGATTAGTTTTACATTATTGTTAAATCTATTTTTTTGTGATTTTGTTTAACTTCTTAAATTTTCTTTTATTTTAGTAAAACTTCTTTTAAAAAAATCGCAAAATATGTATTTTGACATCTTCACACTTTATTGACATTTTTATGTTTCATTGACATCTATATACTTTTTTCTTTGTTGAAATTGTGAAAATGTTGTAATATATTATCACATATAATTTGACATAATAGCTTTTTATTTTTTAAATTTTTAACATAATTATACGCATTTATACCAACAATGCTTAAATTAAACCTTAAAAGTCGTTTTGGATTATTAATATTTGGAATTTTTCAGTTGATGTTAGTTGCCAAACTTACAAAAAAAACTATAACTTTGGTCTTGCTGTTATTACATAAGAAAGCTTGAGGACAGCAAGATATCCTCAAGTATTAAGCCCTAAGCGGTTAAAGTTTTACAGTTGAAAACCGTGGTTTATATCGCGTTTGCAGTTGCGATTGCGGCTTACATGTTTCACCGCAAAAACCCTTAGGTTTTTTAATAATTTTATACTAGCATTACACGTCGCGTACAAATTTGAGAATTTAAACCATGTATCAGAGAGCCCTGCATAATTTTTTAGGCCTGGTTCGGCTTATTTCATTGAAAAAAAATTCCAGGGCCAAACGGTCCGTTTCATAGACACAAGAAGGGCTTGCCCGTGCTGAGTCTTAAATAATAAAAAAAGTCGTAGCCCGGTACGGGCACAAAAACTCAAAGCTCGGAACAATAGTTTCGGCCCAGTCTGTTTAGATTACCTAATATAAGTGCCTGGCCCAGTCCGAGTATAGCTCTATTACATCAGAGTTTTGCGGTGCGTTGGGTTAATAAAGTCTTTTGTGTAATCGGTTCTACAAAGTGGACTAACCGATATTTTTGGTTGACATCTATATAAACTCAGACTAATATGAGGTGTTATATTTTAAATCTGTTACATTACCTTTGATAGTAATTTAATCTTTTTTAAGTGGTATAATGTCATTAAGATTTCTAGGCTACGAGCTCTTTAAACTCTTTAGAAATTCTTCGACAGTCGCTGAGCCAGTGATGTCAACAAGAAGCTCGTTGCAAAGTTTGGGACTGGCAACGGCAAACATATGTGGTCACTAGTCGTTTTCAGCCTAGTCTTTCGTAGATGGAGTGAAACCAAAGATGAAGATCTTAGCTTTCTCCTAACGGCGAAGTCAGATATCTTGTAAGAATATCAAAGGCGATATAGCTTACACGTGGAGATGATGTGACAAACAGAGAGCAAAATATCACAAAAAAATTCGAGAGAATTACTTTTTAGTGGTCAGGCTCGTCCTAAAGACGGAAAAACAGTGGCTAGTACGGCGATGCTGAGAGTGAACAGCAAACAAATAAATGAAATCAGGAGATCCTCTGGTAGAGTTTTGCCTGTGTTGCCTGATAATTGATTGAGTGTTGCGTGGATGGAACGGCTGTTTAAAG
The DNA here is from genome assembly GCA_963978895.1 of Erpobdella octoculata. Lineage (NCBI taxonomy): Eukaryota > Metazoa > Annelida > Clitellata > Hirudinida > Erpobdellidae > Erpobdella > Erpobdella octoculata. The sequence continues at coordinate 38,948,050 of OZ022238.1, read as the reverse complement.
TCTGGTCACAGAGATGGCTGAGGCAGTGGCGGACACGGTTTTGGATTAGCGTGTTGCTAGTGAAAAAAATATTGTGGGTTGTTGCGGCGAAACACAGTTTGAACCGAAGTCCACCAGCTGTGTCTCGGAACATGTAACAGAACATGTAACAGATGGGGCACGAGGAAAACAAAAAAAGGAGAATTAATCCAGTTTTGTGGTGGGGCGCCATTGAGGTAGACCCTGTAGCTGAGTGTTGCTGGAATCTGACAGATTCTGGAGAAATCGTCGGATCCGTTGTAGAAGTTTTGGAAGCACCTGGTGTTGCCGGTACTGTGAGCAGGTTGTAGAGAAGTTGTGTCCAGATAATGAGTGTTTCTTAAATTTAAATAGTCGTGGAAACTTTGCAAAGTGCCTTTCAAATGTAAAGTGCAAGGCTTGCTTGGTAGAAAATTGTTTCGAGAAACAGGAAAACTGCTTGATCAAATGTACCTAAATATTCCTGTTGCAGAAATGGTTTTCGACAGTTTCGTGTTTAGTGGCATTAGATTGAATAAGCTGCGTGATGAACACACTTGTGATGAGGCTTTTGGACAAGATGTTTCAATTTTTGGATGGCAGGCCGGAATTGTTAAGTGGTCATCAGTTCCGAGACATTGGGGATGAGTTGGTCTAAAAAATTGTTTTCAAAGAGATGGAACGGAACTCCAAATAATGTCTAATGCCCATGTGAATAATACTGCTACTGATGAGTCAGCTGAGGAAGTTGGTACCTCGGATGTTGTGATACAAGTTAAAAAAAACTTGTTGAAATACAGCTAACAAATGTAGGAGTGTAAGTATTGAAACGACTGTTTAATTTAGAAAGTTAAAAAATGCTAATGATGCTGGGGCTCAGAGCTGTTTGAACAAGGATTTTTGTGTTTCCGTGGTGGCTCGCAAAAATGGGGTTAAAACTTAAGAAAGTCAGACAGTACTGCATTGACGATAATCCTGTGTTTAAAAACTTGAAAAACAGTAGAAGGTCAGAAACTGACTGTGCCATACTGTTGCGGATCCGGTTGCGTGGAACCGTCGGTGACCTGGTGAGGGCCCACTGTGATCGACAGTCATGTATAAAGAAATTAAGATGTAGCGATTTGACGTGGTATTCAAGCCCATAATGCCAATTCGAAAATCACAGAGCCTCCAGGAGACTGGAAGAGACTGCGTCAAACAGTAAAAAAAATAACCATGTTGTTTGTGAATTGCGGTCAAGGCCACGAGTGAAAATAAAGATATTCTGTGTTCATGGCCTTGTCGGATGTTTCAGAGACAACTATGCTGTTTGGGACGAACAGGATAAAGAAGCAGGTAGTTTTATATCTAGGTTTATAGCCTTATTCTTTCATTGATTGATTTCAATGACTGAGTTTAGAAAATTACCATGGAAAAGTGGAATCATCGTTATTTGTGAGAACATGATTATCAAGAGACCGAAAAAGTGTACAAAAATAGTCCTCATTCTTATTACTTTCAATAAATTGTAAAATCATTCCAGAAAAACCCCGAATCCCATTGTCAATATCGTGACAATATAAAAAATAAATTTTATATAATTGTCAAAAGATTGATTTATATTGCTAATATACAATTACATCCAGATGCTTAGTTTTGCCAAATCATCGGACCTGCTTATATCTACTGCAACATAAAAATACATAAAGATGAATTTCCGTTAAGGCCTATAATATCGCAGTGTCCTAATGATTATATTTTTCTTCTAGGTCTATCAATAAACTGATCTCCCAATACTGCCCAGCATCATACGGTTTGAAATCTAGATCCCAGTTTTCAGATATGATCAGAAGTTATCAGCCATCTAATTGTAATATTGTTTCATTAGACTTAGAAAGTCTCTTTACAAATGTGCCGGTTTTTGAAACTATTATTATAATCCTAGATTAAGTTTATCATAACAGCAACCGTTTTCTTCCTTTTCTTCAAGAAAGTGTTTTCTCTGACTTATTGAGTTTATTTGCTATTGAGGTTCCGTTCACTAGTCCCGATGTGTTCTCTATGTACAGGCTGATGGTGTGGATGTGGGGTTACCATTGGGTCCTAAATTTGCAGAATTCTTTATGGGACATTTAGAAAATAGAGTGTTTAACGATATTCTTCAAAACTAATCTCTAAGGACGATATGTTGATGATATTTTTTTCAGTTGCCGCGACGTGTCTGAAGTAATGGTTTTGCGAGATATTTTTGATAAACACTCTGTATTGCATATTGCTTTTGAATTGAATGACACTAACCGATAGCTTTTATTTTTGGATACGCTTGTCAACCAGTTTGAGTCTGGTCTAAAACTGAGTGTTTATACAAAGCCGTTTTTGACCGGAGAGACTTTAAATGCTCTTTGATATTGTCCAGATCATTATAAGGTCAATGATAACATTGACTTCATATGTAAATTTAGAGCTCATTTCTCATACTGAAACCAAAAGAAATCATTAAAAATAGCTATTTGCCAACATTTTTGTATCCGTAAAAATCTTGCACAAGTTTAAAAAAATTAAACTCAACCGCTTCTAATGAACGCAAGCAAAATTATTCAATGTCATGGTTAATAAACAGGACCGGCCTTAGAATTTCGGCGGCCCTATGCAAAACTTTGACGCGTCCAGGATCTTTGAGCAAATTGAGTGTTACGGTTTTATCACATCCACATCAGGTGAAAAAGTGTTCAATGAATTTTTGAGCAACAATTTTTCATCATCAATAATAATAATAATAATAATAAAGAATCATTTGATTAGGCGCTCCCTTATCGACAAAGTCCATTACGGGAGCGCCGTACATCATACGTTTCAACGTATGATGTAAGACAATAACAGTACTATAGATGCAGTAATAAAAATTACAATTAGCATACAATATTGATGTTTATCACTAAACAGTAAACTCCAAATACTTACACTTAGATAACTAAAATATTAGTCAAAACGTTTGCACTCAAAACTTTAACTTAAAACGAAGCTCTGCGAGCTTTAATGAATGCAAATTTTTTATAAGACTGGTATAGTTGAGTTCCTTTGCAACAGAATTTTGAATGGACAATAACGCCAAACTATTCAGTCTATCCTGTTTCATGCTTGCTCGTAAGCAAGTCTTGATTAGCTTCAGCGTGGAGAAGCTACTCCCGCCTGAAGCAACGGTTATTGGAATAGTCAGTATATAGACTGGTACTAACTGGTACCACAATTTTATGAAATGCACTTAAAAATTAACCATAAATTTATTTACGTGGATTTTTTATATAATTTAATGACAAATGTTAGGCGGATATATCTAGAAATAAATAGTCAAATTTAAATACATTTTAAAAATCATGTTATTACTAGAAACCACATTTTCGTTAACCCATCTCAAAAATTAGGTGATCCATTCAGTACGTCGTGGTCGTAATGAATGGACCACCCCATGTACTGAATGGACCATTCTATAAATCGTTGTTTTGCTTATAAAAAACATTAAACCAATCATAATGAATTGTTTGACATTACAAACTGCAACAATTTTAATTTTCACCACTCCAAATAATTACATTAAACGATTTTTTAATACATTTAATTGAACAAAAATGTCAAACACTGCAAAACTACATTTAACTGGACAACTGGAGAGCCTAAAATTATGAAAAATGAAACTTCAGGGTTATTCAATATTAATAAGATTGGTGATATTTTTATTGTTGTTTTACACGCAATGTTGTAATCACTTGGAAAGATTTGTTTCCGCTACCCAGCCCGTTGATTGAGTCCTACTTGTGCATCACGGTGGTTCATTTCGCAAAAAATAACTTTGAAAGGTCGAAAGGTGATGTAAAATGATTTTATTAAGCCCCCACAAGCATTTACTGCATTGCAAATGGAAACAAGTGTTTCCTGTTCATCACTTGTCACCGTCGAGTCATCGCTGCCACTTAGCGATTGCTTATGTATGCTATGATATGTTCTGAAACTTGCTCAGTTTTCATTTCTGTTTCGTCGCATTTTTAGATGTTCCTTGTCTCAATTTTATATTTTGTCTTATACAGACGCCCAACACTAACTCCTGAATGAGTGCTTGATCACTCTTATAATTGCAACTATAATCAGTAATAACTCTGTAATAAATTAACCGGTCCATTCAGTACCATGTAAGGTGGTCCATTCAGTACAACGTTAGTCCTAGTCATTTGACAAGGTAACAAAAGAACCTGGAATTGAATTAAGTAAAAATTCATGTGCACAATAGTTATAGAAATGCTGCTGAATATTTCTGCATTAAATAAAAAAAATTAGCGTGTCTCTGTGATATGTAATTTGACAAAATTTGAAGTCCAGAAAAATTACTTTTTTACGAAAAACCTACGATAGAACTTTTAGACGTCTTGACCTCAATATTTTTTTTGCAACAAAAGATAAACATGTACATCTGTCTAAAAGCAAACTATATTTAAAATTTGGTTGTAATCAGATAAAAATTGAATTTTTAAAGCTAAAGGTCCAATCAGTATGCGGTCCATTCAGCACTAGTCTCCCCTAAAACACGCAGAGCAACAGAAACATTTGGAAAAACCTCATGCAAACAATTGAATTGTAGAAAACGTAACACCACAGCCTGGCCGTGCAAAAATGTTTAAACAATGATCCCTCCTGTGACTTGGCAAGTGGGTTTCTTACGCTTGCGTTTTGCAATAAACACTCAGACCGCATAGACTAAAAAGCCAGGCAATAAGTAATAAAGAAATTACAACGACAAGTTCGACAACGTAAAAAATAAAAATGACGCTAACGCAGTTATATGACGACAAATTCTACAAGCTGAGCAACCATAGAAAAGTAGATCATAGATGATATACAATAAATTATAAGAATATTGAATATTGGCAAATGATTCAAGTCACGTCGAGTGAGTGAGTTTGCAACTTTGCGCTTGTTAAACAAATTTAACATTTTAAAAAAATTTGTTGCATGGAGGAAATGGCGGCCCTTAAATATTGCGGCCCTGTGCGGTCGCATAGGGCCGCATAGTGGCTAAGGCCGGCTCTGTAATAAATATCACCAATTTAAAAAACAATTTGCAAAAAATATGCAAACATTCAACAAAATCTGAAGTTTTGTTTGCGCAAAGCAAACGCTTAAACAATTGTTTCTCAATATATATATATATATATATATATATATATATTAATTTTTCAGCAATAGTATTACAGAAGATTTACAATTTATGATAATAATGTATCAGCCGAAAGAAGAACTAAAACGTTTTATAGAAGTGACATCAATTCGAGGACTTTCGAAAATCTTTAAAAGCAAAGATCCTTTAGTAAAAGCTCTGTGGTTGCTGTGTGTATTGGCTTGTAGTATATTATTGGGATTATTACTCGCCACACAGTTCAATAAGTTTTATCAATGGCCAGTTACAACAACGTTTGGAGAAAAATTAGATCAACAAGTTGTCTTTCCTGATGTTTCGTTTTGCAATTTGAATCCATTTATTAATAGTTACATAGATAACTTGCGGGTCAAGCAGTTTGAAAAACTGATTACATTACTAAAAAATGAAATTGATTACAATTCGCTTCCTTATCAGAAATACAATTTGTTACGTTTTTTGTCAGAAGTTGACACAGTAAAAGGTCTCCTTTTTAGTTTTCCACACAAATTCATCCCGTTTGAAGATTGTCCAAGTTTGATTGTCGAATGCATTTTGTATTCAAAAAATTGGGTTCTCGGTCCTGATTGCAAAAATAATTTTACTGAAATATGGCATGTGGAGTATAAAACCTGTTTTACAATAAGAGCAAGTGAACTGAATTTAACTAAACTAACATTTACAAAAGGATTAAGCTTAATTTTAAACGTTGGACCACCCCCTAAATATCAACTGCCATATCGAACACTTCTTATATCGCCTCAATCAAGAGGAGTACGAATGGCAATTCATCCACCTGGAACTACTCCTGATTTCAAACGAGGACTTACATTGGCAGCTTCTACAGAAAATGATATCAGAATAACTCAAACAAATATTGAAAGATTAGACAAACCTTACAATCAGTTTGGCTGTACAGATCAACCGTATGTAAGTGAATTTCAAAATGATAGTTATTCAAAAGATATTTGTTGGGAGTTTTGCATGCAAATCAAAACTTTTCAAAAATGTTCCTGTGTTGAATATTGGTATTCAGTTCCAAACATTTTGTCAGAAAAACCAATTTGCAATAACATGTCTGAAATGATATTTGGAAGTGGATTTAATTTTACTAAAATTTACGAACAACTCAGTTGTGTTTCAGATTCTTATAAAGTTAATTTTTTCACCGAATGCAAAAGGGAATGTCTTTTTTCTTGCAAAGAAACCAAGTACACTTTTGATTTGTCATCATATTCCTGGCCGCCTGATTATCTACAATCAAATATTCGCACTAAATTTTTTCAAAACTGCTCGGATTATAGCTATGGTGTGAAAATTTCAAATACAAATATGACAGAATTAAATAATTCATCTAGCAATGAAGCAATTGAAAATCAATTTGATACAAGATCAGATATTAATAAAATTCAAGAATCTTTTTTACTCGTAAAATTGGTTATACCAGATGACGTTCCTTATTCAATGGTCAACAATCCGTTGTATTCTTGGGATGTTATGGTGAGTCTTGTAGGAGGTATGCTTAGTCTCTGGATGGGAATAACGGTAATGACTCTAGTGGAACTGTTTGAATTTTTTTATCTTTTAGTAAAAACTTTTTTAGTAAGACAATCTTAATTTATTTCAAATATTGTTTGTAAATTTCATAAACTGTGGGAAAAGATGTGATTTTTCACATTTAGGTATCCTTTAATTTCACTAATGAATGAAATTAGCTTTTTATAATTTTCGTTTAGTTTGTTGGTGTTTCAAAGCATACTTTAAGTAAACAATAACAACTCTGAGTTTTTTTATTGAGTTTTATTTATAATTTTTTTATATTCGATATTAATTGCCTGTTGTCAATGCTTGCAACAAATTTAGAAGTCGGTAGTGCAAAGACGCTTTAATGCTCTGTATCTGTTCAACTTCAACTCCTGTAATTTAAAACTGTCTAATAAAGAGCTTAAATTTCTCTAACTGAAACTTCCGTAAGACAAAAATTGGCTAAGTAATGTCTGTATTAGCTGTTAATAAAATTATTTATTACTCTATGTAAGTTAAAAAAATGAAAACTAAATTTGAGGGCGTCAAAAATAAGGATTTACCTGTGTTAAAGTGGGTGGGTCGCTATCAAGTCTACAGGCAACTGCCTTACCACTATGCAACCAGCACGCGTCCATTCATCTGGCAATTTTTTTTTATGATAAAGGTCTTTTGTTCTAGCGAACCGTCTCCCTCCAGAAAACGCATTTCTATGCCAAAACTAAAACGCATTCAGCCTCCAGTGAGAGAAAAATATTAACCTGCTAAATGATGGTTATGATGGTGAAATTAAAGAAATCTGAAAATGTGTTATGTTAAAGTTGAATCCAACAAAAATTTAGTTTGGACATTTTTTTTATTTTTCCAAAAAACAGTTTAGGCTTCCCTAGCTCTGCTCTCCTATGTTTGTTTACTTTTTATATGCAGGCAGCTAAAAATCAAGCTAGGATGCATAAATTCAAGCTAGGATGCATAAATTCAAGCTAGGATGCATACATTCAAGCTAGGATGCATACATTCAAGCTAGGATGCATGAATTCAAGCTAGGATGCATAAATTCAAGCTAGGATGCATACATTCAAGCTAGGATGCATGAATTCAAGCTAGGATGCATAAATTCAAGCTAGGATGCATAAATTCAAGCGTAAACTTAAACTTACATCTCTAGAAAAAGTAAAAAAGTGATAAATTTTGGTTGTGATACAAAAGTTTTTTTTAATACAACGTGATGAAAAAGGTTCAATATTTTACTAAGAAAATGGTTAAAACTCGGGTTCTATAATCATTATTATTACTAACAGTTAACGCTAAATATATCATCATTCTTAAATATGTTGACACCATTAAAAATTTTTAAAAACAGTTTCACTTTTTAAGACTAGTAGCATGAGCTCTCAAATGGTTATAACCAGATATGGCATGTTTTTGTAAAACTTAGTCCAAGCACTGATTATGAAACTGATGACAATTTTCATGTGTAAAACATGAATGGATGTGTAGTAGCTTGAAATGAGAAACTAAACTAAAAAGTGCATTTCATTATAATGTGGTTTGATCATTGTCAAGACAATTATTTAAATCCGATTTTATTTTATTGTATTCTTGGTATTTGATACAGGTATTTGATACACATTTTTATCAAAAATTTTGATAAATTACAATTACAACAAATTGCGACGTTATTCGTTATTGAATAGAAACTTTCTGCAAGAAGGTATCCATATCAATTGCTTTACAGAGCGATTTTTCAAATGCCAGAAGTATAAGTTGGCTCTTTCTCTCATGGGACAACTACAGAATCATGTAGCATGCTACTCTATACTTTTACTCTTTTTGGTATGAGTTGTAGCAATGGTTCATTTATTATCTCGACTTCATTCACTTTTTCTTGTAAACCAGCTGACTCTGCTATCTTCTTGAAAGCTTCCTCGTTTTTTAGCTCAGCCAAATCAGTAATAGCAAACTGAATCAGGTTCCAAGCTGCAGACATATTGCATTCATTAGCTTGCATCATTTTGTTCGCTGGATCCAAAAATTTCAAAATCTGTACAAAGATTTCGGCAATAACAGCACAATCCATTTTTTGAAAATTTATCAACAATCCTGATGATTCAACTGCTAGGTCTGCCTTATTTTCATGAATAATTTTTGCTGATTCTAAATGGCCTGTCTAACGCTGTTCTGACAATCTTTTCAGTTTATGCCCTTCATAGATATTTTATGCCAACTGTCTACGGAAAAATACATTCAGTTTTTCGCACAAATCAAATATTTTTTATTCTTGTGATATGCTGAATTGAGTGCACGATCCTCAAATGAAGTTGGTGGTTATAACAGTGCACATATGGAATTTCTTTTTTGGTCTCATCCTGCAAGTATTTCTGTACACGACCCTTACAACCAGACATAACACTGGCCCCGTCATAAAATTGACAAAGTGTAGAAGTTGTTTAAATATCATGATTAGAAAGTTCATCAAGGATGGCTTTGGTGATCGCTTTGACATCGACTTGTTTCATCTCAACGATCGAAAATAAATGTTCGACAGGTTTACCATGTACAACATACCTCAAAACCAGAGTCATGTTTTCAACATTGCATACAGCTCTTGTATCGTCACATTTTAAACAGATATTTTGAATGCCACTTTTTTTTTAAATTCATCAACAATTTTCTCTTGTACAATCTCAGCCAGTACACTAATGACCTGGTTTTGGATATCTGGAAACGTGTACTTGGCATTTTGGGCATATTTTCTGCTATTAACTTCATTTTCTGATCCTTTTGCATAGGAAATTTAAAATTCTAGTGGGGGGGCTTGAATTTTTAGTGGGGGGGCTGCAGCCCCCCAGCCCCCCGCTAGTTACGGGCCTGTTTCTAGCAGTAGCGGTTTCAGGTTTTACCACGTGATGGGCGATAAGAAATTTATAAGGGAATCTGGAAGGCTTGTTGCCTTCAGCAGTTGATTGATTCACTTATAGTACTACGACTATGCGTTTGTATGAGAATACAACTGTCTATATTGTGCAACGCGATTGTTTGTTTTTATTATTAGGTAAAAAGTGAAAAGTATAATTATATATAATATATATATAATTATATTGCTTATATTATATCAATTAACTCAAAAATATCTATATTATAGCAGCTCACGTCACTCACTCACTCACTGATTCTGTCACGCTTACGTAATTAGTTGTACAGACCAAGGATGTCTTGTTATATCAAGATATCCTTGTATAGACGATATCAATGTGCACATAAGAATTTATTGCGCGCAGGCGTGTAATAAAAGTTATTATGCAATTGTACCTATATACCAAGGATGTCTTGATATAACTACTGGATCCACAACCTATACTAGCGAATTTTACTTAGTAGGCCTACGTGCGCTCAGTCGAATGCTGTCACAGTGCACCTGATATGGGACTACACGATATTTTAATTTGCTCTAATCTAAATGAAAAACAAACACCATTTCATTTCAATGAAGCAGAATTTATTGAAAAAACATGACAAATTAAAAATAATATTAAGGAGCGTTTTTAATTTTATTTAATTTACGTTTTTTATTTAAATTTGTTTATAATATATTAAGGAGCGTTTTTAATTTTATTTAATTTACGTTTTTTATTTAAATTTGTTTTATTCGAAACGTCATCATTAATATTTCTAACAAAATTTCTTGATAAACAATTAAAAAATCTTCCACTGATCATTTCCTTAACATTATGATTTGATGAACAGTAGTTGTTTTCTACTAATAATTCCTCATCTTCTACAAATTCGTCTAAAATTTTTACAAAGAATTTCTTTTGGTTGGCTGATGATAAAAACATTTTCATCACTTCTTCTGATTTTTTCATGGAATCAAAAACCTTCCAGCAGTTTAAACATACCAAAAAAACATATTCTGCTGGTTTTAATAGTCCTCCTCTATTAATGTCATCAAAGTATTGGAAAATACTTAAGTTGTTAATATCTGAATGAAAAGATTCATCGTCTAACAGTATTTCTCTACAGTGGAGACATTTTGTAGAATTCAAGATGCTTCTTGCGACTGCTCCTGCTATATAATAAATTGTGCTGGCTTCATTTTGACTAGGCCAGCTCAGTTTGTCCAACTTCGGAATTATGGTATCTGAAAATTCATTGTTATTGCCGTCAACTTCCAGGTGTATATCGTCAATAAAATCATCAATACTCTGGACTGTCAATTTAGAATTTCCCAGCAAAGAAATCATTTTGATTTTCGTTTCACTTTCAACTATCTGTCGGACAGAGAGGAAATAGTTGCCTCCAGACATCTGTCGAAGCCAACCGAATCTAGCTTCAATTGGATCAGATTGAAAATGACCCAACAATAGAAATTTAAATTCGGTTGCATTTAAAAGATACTTGCTGCAACCAACAAGAGCTGAACAAGTTTGTTTCATAGCAATGAAAGTTTCTCTACTCAGTTTTCCTTGATTGGATTTCTCCCACAAACATAAAAAATCATGAAATTCCAATAAAAAATCAAGTTTCCAATCGTTGGACGATCTTACGGGGTCCATTGAATGACTTCTTTTGTGTTTTCCTTTTGTGCACGTTTTGACATTCATGACTTCCCACAGTTTTGTAATCATTCCAATGAACTGAGCAGTTCCCTTCCACTCCACCTTTCCTTCGTGTTCTACATAATAGTCAAATGCATCTTTTGTTGATTGACAAAATATGGAAACAGCCAGTTTTACAGATACTTTTTCGATGTTTGAAGGATTAAATAATTTGGCACTAAGTTTGTGTGCTTTTTTCACCAACATTTCTAACTCTAAATAATACAGTTCTTCTATATGTTTGAAACTTGCAGTACATTGAGAAATGTTAATATAAATGCTTTTGTACTCTGGCAAGTCAAATGTTTTTCTAGTTAAAAAATTATTATAAATGTTTTTAACATTGTGCACAGAATCAAATAACAAGAAAATCGGTTGGTTGAATCTTTGATCGATTATGTGGCTTTTCAAGTTTCCTTTGCATAAGTGATGAACATAAAACTTTCTATTGACGGCTGCATTGTCCACCGAAATCCCAACAACATTAACATTTAATTTTTGCAGCATAGTTATGACTTCGTTGTAACATTCATACAACTGCAACGCTGTCAACTTATTCATCGGATAAATGGCCACCATGTCTTTGTACTTGTGACAGAGTGATTTTATCATAAAACACAATATGGTGCTAGCCAATTCTCCTCCTGATGTTAAACCAATCATCTGTCCTCCAAAATATTCTAATCGCCTTGCAACATATATTTCGTCTATCATCAAAATGCAGGTCCTTTCCAACTGATTAAGACAGCTTAATCGAAGTGTTAGATAGCCGGCATTATCAAGTCCATCACTACTACTCTTAACTCTTCTGGTTAATTTTCTCAAAGTATTTACTGAGGGCAGGCACAAATTTTTACTGTCTAATATTTTCATGTATGCTGCATGGCTTGTTGAATGGAGTATATAAGACCAAACAATAGTTTCAGGTGAATAAATTCGTGCATGTTTGCTAATACCGATTAATTTCAATTGACCAATGAGAAAGTTAAGTTGAAGAAATTCATCTTGATCTTCATCAAACAAATGTAAACAACTTTTCAATTGTTTTGTGGCAATGAGTTTTTGTTCTTCAAAATTGTTACTTTGTGGAATATCATCTGAATAGATTTTTAGACGAACAAGCAAATTCAACAATTGACTCATTCGTGTCAATTCTTTGTCAATAATGCCTTCCATGAATGATTTTGGAAGTTGCATTGTTTTATGATGAACTGTCACTTTCAAATTTTCATTAATTAATATTGAAGAAACAATAATTGGAAAATCTTTCTCAATAGCTACTGTATAAATCAACATAGAGTCGTCTATCAGTTTAAATTCAAATCCAGAAGGAAGTGTACTTTCTTTTAGTAAACGTTGTAGTATATCGTTTAGTTCACAACCAACTATAGTATCATTCTGTACAAATTCTTGTTCTGCTTTTTCACATTTCTCAATATCCAATTGACGACGACTAGCAGCTGATGACTTTGTTGCTGGTCGCTGTTGTTGTGCTGGAGTCGATAAATATGATGGGGCATTTTCAAATCTTGAAGGCACTGCATCATCTTTCAACTTTCTTCTTTGTCTTTCTGCACTATTATCACCCTGGTGTCTGTTCAGCTTGTACATATACTGATCACTAAAACCAATCACAAAATCTGAATGATCAAAATGTAATGAGCATATTTTTGAGTTTTTATTTGGTACAAAATCTTTTCGAGGGTTGGCTCGATTCCATTGAGCACATAAATCTGGATTGTTCAACGGAAAGGCGTGAAATGAAACATTGTTTTTCTCATCATTTGCAGCATTCGAGGCATATCCACTTCTGCATCCGTATGCTGAACACTTATTAACCATATTTGATATAACAAATTTTACTAGAAGTAACTAAAACTAGCTTAGTTTAAGTAAATCCAAATGTAATCCAAAATACGAACACGTTACGTCCGTTACGATGTTACGTCGTTACGTTAATACGTTAATATAACTTGAATAAACCGACGAACACGATAATACAACTTGAATAAAATGATCCGACGAACTCGTTAATACAACTTGAATAAAGAATAAACCAACGAACACGTTAATATAACTTGAATAAAGAATAAACCGACGAAAACGATAATACAACTTGAATAAAGCGACAACGAACTGTAAAGAATGTTTATGCTGTTGAGTTTATAAGCACTGGTGCGTGCGCACAGCCTGCGTGCGCGAAAGCTATAGGCCTACTATATCCAAATTAAACCGCGACACAAAATGGGTTGTGGATCCAGTAGTTATATCAAGACATCCTTGCTATATACACTCTCAGTAAGCTTCTGCGTCCCGTTATTTTTTTTGGAACGATACGATCCGATACGATTTCTGAAATTTGCCCCGAATTAAACGATACGATACGAGACGCTTCGAACAATAACGATACGATATCGATACGATACGATACGATTTCGGGATCTCGACTGAAGCGGAAATTTTGCCTAGAGATAACATAGAATGATAAACTATACGCGACAGACAATATTAATAACTACATTAAAGAAATTCATTGAAAAAAAATATATAAATATTAAAAAATTTCAAAATTTATAAAAATTTACCAAATTTAATTTTTTTTTACAACTTGAAATAAGTTTCATTTGTTTAGTTTCGGTACATCTATTTGTCTAAATTTAGACTCTAAATAAAACGCTACCGCCGATAGAAAGTATTTATTTACTTTATTTAGTGACGCGGCATGATAATGATGACAAACACGAGAAAGTGCCTCTATGCAAGAATTAAAAAAGTGAAAAAACCCAGCGTGTTTATTTATAGGCGATGGCGAATGCGGTTAGCAATAGCAAGAAAGAAGCTGAGAAAGTTTCGAATTCCAGCTGCAGACTATACGGGCTACGGCTCTGTCGTGCACACTACAGGTGGCACACACATACTCTCACACAACCAAAAATATCATCGAGATTATAAATATATATCTTAGATGAACTACTATTACGGTCAATTACGGATATCGAAACACTAAAATAATCATTCCAATTCTATGTAACAAATTTGAAAAAATAAGTTTATGAAACAGACTAAACCAAAACATAAACATAGAATGATCATTACTATTACATTACTCATTATTCTCATTAATAATAATAGTCATCGATGTCAGCGAGTACGATTGCCTTGTAGGGCTTGTAGTATCAGTACAATCAGTAGTGTGCGCAGAGCTCGACTAGCAGCCTAAGAGGAGCGTGGCTTTTTTGCTGCCGGTTCCCAGACTAAAAATAGTAAATAATGGGGCTACAGGCTGTCTGGAAAACCGAATTTAAAGTGGGGATGATAATAGTTGTTGAATCAATTGCAAATATTCACAGTTGTGACAATCGTTAATTAAATATGTATGACTTTATTTATTGGAAAATATTTTTAAAAAATCCCGATATTTTTCGAGATTTTAATCGAGAATGAAATTTTAAGTATCGCCAATTAATATCGATACGAGATCTCTTCCGCAGGCTGTATCGTTTCAACAGTGATACGGGAATCCCGTATCGTTTTGAAATCTCGATTGAATTCGAGATAACGATATCGGGACGCAGATGCTTAACTCTCAGTACTAGAGATAAAAAAGGGGCGCTTCAATCGAAAAATATTATATAATGAAATTTAAAAAAATTTCAGAAGAAAGAACCACTTCTCAACGATGGCAGTCAATTCACAAGAAATGTCGTGTATACTGAAATTCTTTAAGAACTAATTATTGCACCCTTTAATTTTCCCATCCTTTGAATTTATATGAAATACTTTAGTAAATTGAAAATTTAAACACAATAAAAAACTTCATTAAATTTGCTTATATATACAAAAAATATTATGGTTATCAAATGTCATTTTGTTTTTGTTGACTATTTTTTATAAAATGTATCTAAAGTACATCGTAACTTTAAAACATCCATCCTTGGGACGGGTAAAACCACTAGTATAAAGATAAACAGGCATGGTACCAGGATTTTCCGATGGGGATGATGAATTTATTTTTAGCTGTCAGTTTTCCAGACACGTTATTTGGGGGAGACAAACTCGTTTCCCCTTGATTTTAGCCATATTTTCCAAATTTTCACACGGCGTTTAACTTTCCTAACTATTTTGTAGTTTCTCTTCCGTAGCACAGCAATCATTTTCAACTTTATATCTTTATCTTCCTGGAGGCTAAATGCTTTTAAACACAAATACTGTCAGTAATTTTGTGAAATTATATCTTAATAAATCGATTGAGGCGCTGAATACGCTGCCTGCATCGTAGTGGTCTTGAAATCGATTCGTCGGTATAACACCACTATAATCTCATCGGAATCTTTATCGTTATCTTATCTTTTATTTTTTATCTTTAATAGTGGTGTCAATATAATGTTGCATCACGCATCTGCAGCTAATTCTTTGGTAAAATCATTAGAGATTGATCTTATCTTGAAGCAGTGGCGTAACAACAAAAAGTCTGAGAGCCCTTAACCTCATACCGTCCTCTTTTCTCTGAGTCTTTTACTAAAGCAGGGTTTCTGAGGTTAGTAGGGTTTGTTTATTTAAAATTTTACATTGCTGTAGGTGAGTTTAACAATTTTGAAGCAAGAAATTTTTTTTATTAAAGTATTCCACGAAAGAAACTCTTAAAAAATCACTTTATTTTTGAACATTTACTTAATACTGCATTAAAGAGAACATACTTTGAGTGTTTATTTAGAAACATTTTGTGAATGCTTGTATCAAGGGAAAACTACAATTAGACAAAATTTAACAAAAACAACAAATAGCTTTACTAGTTTGAACAAAAACGCAATATTAAAATAATTACAAGACCGCTTATTTGTATAACAAAACTTTTCAATCAATCGATATTTATTTGTATAGCGCTATTTACGTGGCGTACAATAACGCTCGGTCATGAAACTGATCGAACAGGGATGTTTTCAGTCCACGATGGAAAATAGTTTGCAAAAAGAAGTGATAACAAAAATTAATAATTCAACCAGAAAAAAGGCTGGTAAATTTCAGTGGTGAATTATGTGAAGATAGAAAACATTTGAGAAAGCTTGAGTTTTATTGGAATAAAATTTATTAAAATATAGTAGTCTTTTCCACGAACCACCTCCCTATTTACAACTCTCTATTTCTCCTGTTTTTTCGCTAACGGATTGATTTTCAAGCTTGATCAACGTCCCCCCATTTAAGACCCCCTTTTAACGACTGGATTTTTGGGCAAACTTCAAGATCATAAAAAGGGATTACCACTCTAAATGTAAAAACCACCTTGTATATAAAATAGTATACACAGAATATATCTATCTGTTGCATTTTCCTATGAAAAGGACATAATTGCACCTCTTTGTTTTTCCATTATAACTTTTTAAAATAATTTTTAAAAAATATTTTAAATAGCCTACAACCTATCCTCAGACCTACCAAATGTACACAAAAAATTTAATAAAAATCGGTACAGCCGTTTCGGAGGAGTTTGAAGTCAAACACTATGAAACGAGATTTTTAACTAAAAACGAAGGGCTTTAGAAATTTGGTATCTAGATTCTTCTTAAAAATTGAGAAAATACGTGTTTCACCATTTTTTAAAAATTTGGGTTTCATCCATGTGGGCTGGAAAATAAGGTTATTAGTTTTTTAAAGTAACAGCTACTCAGAAACTGTAAATACTACAGATGTAAAAATTAATAATCAGTATCTTCTCAAAGAAATAATGATATACCTGTTTCGCCATTTTTTGAAAATTTGGCTTCCAGGACCTCAGGAAAAAAACTAAAAAAGTGAAGGTTTTAAAATTTGGTATTGAGGGTTTTCTAAAAAAATTAACATTATACATGTGTAACCGTAATTAAATAATTTATTTTCTGGGACATCAAATATGGAATGGAAAATATGGTTGATTGGTTATTAGAGTAACTGTCACTTAAAAATCAACAATCTATCTATCTATCCATCCATCCATCCATCCGTCCGTCCGTCCGTCCGTCCGTCCTTCCATCCATCCATCCATCCATCCATCCATCCATCCATCCATCCATCCATATATCCATCCATCCATCCATCCATCCATCCATCCATCCATCCATCCATCCATCCATCCATCCATCCATCCATCCATCCATCCATCCATCCATCCATCCATCCATCCATCCATCCATCCATCCATCCATCCATCCATCCATCCATCCATCCATCCATCCATCCATCCATCCATCCATCCATCCATCCATCCATCCATCCATCCATCCATCCATCCATCCATCCATCCATCCATCCATCCATCCATCCATCCATCCATCCATCCATCCATCCATCCATCCATCCATCCATCCATCCATCCATCCATCCATCCATCCATCCATCCATCCATCCATCCATATATATATATATATATAGATATATATATATATATATATATATATATATATATATATATATATATATATATATATATATATATATATATATATATATATATATATATATATATATATATATATATATATATATATATATATATATATATATATATATATATATGAGATTATGTATGTAAGTATAATGTCCTTTATGCATTGCTACACCATTCATCCGATCTTAATGCAATTTTTACACATGCTTGAGAGCCAATGGGAAAAGGTTTTTGTGAAAAAAAAATTGAAATCGGTCACAAAATGAGCGGAGCGGGAGAGCGATCTTGATGAAATTTGGCACGGAGGCGGTCCTCATACAAGGGAAGATGTTAAGGTTTGGACTTCCAACTCCAATCTCCCGGCTCAGGTGGGCCAAAAAACTTTCCAAGCCGAAAGTGCCTATGTACGACCATAAAAGGTAATTTGAGTAATAAAATTCAAATTTAGTTTACGTAACAACGTTTGAAGGCTTTAAACATATTTTAGCAAATCTATTTTACGTTTTATGGACTAAAAGAAGTTAGGAAAGAGTGGCCAAGAGAAAACGAGCGCGAGCGGGAACGGAAACAGGAGTATGTATGTATATATGTATGTATGTATGTATGTATGTATGTATGTATGTATGTATGTATGTATGTATGTATGTATGTATGTATGTATGTATGTATGTATGTATGTATGTATGTATGTATGTATGTATGTATGTATGTATGTATGTATGTATGTATGTATGTATGTATGTATGTATGTATGTATGTATGTATGTATGTATGTATGTATGTATGTATGTATGTGTAAGATGAAGATGATTCATCTTACGTATTTTCATAGTATTTGTTTATTTTGTTGTATTATGTGTGCATATTTTGGTTGTGTTGAAACAATAGTCATTTATGTATGAATGTATCTGTGTGTATATGTGTGTATATATATGTATATATAATGTATATGTATGTATATATGTATATTTGTGCTCCTGTGACATTGTGTGTGCGTATAATTTTTGTATCATTAATGTATATATATGTATATGTGTGTTTGAGTGTATATATACATGGATGGATGTATGTATGTGTATATATATATATATGTGTATATATATGTATATATATATATGTATATATATATATATTATTGGTATTGGTCCTTTTCCTTTTTGTGGTCCTCAATAGAAAAAAGTAAGGTTGTAAGAATCAACTCCGCCTCGCTAATTGCGAGCCAGTCCCAAGCCTGGAGAAAGGAGGAGGGAAAAGTTATGATCCACAACAGGAAGTACTTAGCTGCTTCCTACATACAGACATTTCAGTCTTAAAACACATGGTGTAAAGGACTATAAACTATTATAAAAAAAAAAAAAAAAAAAAAAAAAAAAAAAGGTTGTAAGAAGAGAAATTGGAATTATCAAAAGATTTGTCAGAACCGGGTTAACTTCTGCAAAGTGAGATAAGTCAGTTTAGAGTCAAGAAAAGGATTATATTCAAGGAAGAATAATAAAGTTAAAATAAAATTCGAGAAATATTGTGTTATAAATAACTTCGACTTTAACGTTACGAATCGCTAGAAAGCATATTCCTCTACGTTTACAGTATGTATGTATGTATGTATGTATGTATGTATGTATGTATGTATGTATGTATGTATGTATGTATGTATGTATGTATGTATGTATGTATGTATGTATGTATGTATGTATGTATGTATGTATGTATGTATGTATGTATGTATGTATGTATGTATGTATGTATGTATGTATGTATGTATGTATCATATATTGTCAAATTTCATCAAGATCGCTCCAGCGGCTTGGATTCCTATAAGAGACAGACAGACACACACACACACACACACACAGTCATTTTTATATATAGATTAAAAAAATAAAAATTTTCAATGGTTCACTTGTTTGTAACAATCTCAATATTTTTTTTTTAAGTAGATAACTAGCTGGGTACCCGGCGTTGCCCGGAGTTTTTCTCTTTTGCTCCCGTTTCCTTCCCCGCTTGCTCTCACGTTCCCGGTTGCTTTCCCGTTCCCGATCTCTCTCGAGTTCCCGGATATATATGGTTCCCGGTCGCTTTCCTGCTCCCGATCGCTATCCCGCTCCCGATCGTTATCCCGCTCCCGATCGCTATCCCGCTCCCGATCGCTATTCCGCTCCCGATCGCTATCCGGTTCCCGATTGCTTTCCCAGCCCGCCATGATTGTTATATCTATGATAGATAGGTTACGATAGTTAATGTCAAATTTTAATGTTTAATAAAAACAGTGAAACTAAAGTTTTCAAGTTTGTAAATTATTTATCTGCAATTAATAAAACAAATAAAGCAATATAACATCTAAAATACATACTGAGTTGATAAATAAAGCTCATTTGATGTTATTGAATTTTCTAAAAGATTAATTGTCAATGTTGTGGTTAAGGTGTCTATTGCTCGCGATAGTTGGGCGGCAGGCTTTTCCAAATTTCAAAGATTTTAGAATTACGCCAACATACGAAGTTTTTTTTAGGGTTTCGTATCTTTTATTTTATTTTCTACTTACAGTGATTACAACTTTTTATTGCTATCGATAATACTGTTATATATGTGTACCCTCTGCAAAAATATATTATTACTGAATTACTGTTTTATTAAAAAAAATTTATAAAATGATACATTTTACAAACAATTATTATGACTATTCAGATGATTAGGTAAATGTTAATATATATATATATATATATATGGCTATGGCTATGGCTAGGAAATTTTAAAAAATATTAAACAGTATAGTTGAGTATAGCATGTTGCATATAATTTTATAAGTTTATATAGTCATAGTAGTGTAATGCAATAGAAGTTTATTCCTATTTCATTAATCAATTTTTAGAAATTGAAGCAGAAATATTTTTCTTTAAATTTTGTGTTAACAAAAATTGTTTCATGTGTAAAAAAACGTATCTGAATAATAGTAATAAAGATGACAATTTATATATGCAGCAGAAGCTGCTTAAAAGGTGCTGAAAGTAATATCATTAAATTTATTTTTGATTTTAATGTTTTCAGAAGCTTATGGTTGTGCTGTGGAAAATTCATCTGGTGAATCTTCTACCTTAGGTTAGGATTAGAGGACCTTTCCCATTAGATGTCTGACTTCATTTACATTTTCTATGGATTAAAAAAATTTTTAGCAAATGTTCTGGCAACAGATTTTATTTAGAATTAGTCATATATTATTGCTTTTTTTGGTTATTAATGTTTTGTCATTTACAGACTTGATATGGATTTCATACCGTTTTCTTATGGCACATCATCAACGCTGTCCTGCAAAGTTAATTTTAATGTTGAGGATTTGTCTGCACCATCTTCTGGTATTATGAATCATCCATGTTATTTTATGAACGCAAATATTTCAATATTAATTTAATTTCAAAATAACACTTTCTATTACTAAATGTCTCTGTGATCTTAAAGTTTTATTAGTATATTATTTTAAGATATTTTAAATACATTAATTTTGTTTTCACAAGATGGAAAATTTGGGTGGGCCACTCACGGGAACAGCCTTGAAGTTTTCCACAGCTGTACTGGACAACGTCTGTCATTCTGGAGATTCGGGTCACACAGTGCCTCCAAGCACAACACTGCTATAACAGCGGTTTGCGAATGTGTCGGAACGCCGTTTCTTGTGGTGGCCACTATTGCTGATGATCCTTACATTCCTGGTGCTCTCGTGTGTCTTGTCAATAACAGTACAAATCAAATTTCAAAAGTTGTCAGAGTGCCTTACGAAGTGAGATTTCGTAAATTTGTTTTAAATTTTTTGTTTCAGGACAATATTGTTGTATTGCTCTGTAATTAGTTCTTTGCATAATGGCAATTTGTAGGCAGATAAGCATTTTATTTTTTTATCAGGTAACCTCGTTAGAGTATGTTGACAAATACAACTCCATGCAAGCATCAAAAGTACACGAAGTTCTCGAAAGCTTCGATGGAATTGTCGTCATGGGAATGCATGGTGGCCATGTGTATATATTGGGTTTGAATTGATATTTAGTTTCATAAAACTTTTTTTATTGTTTGATTGAATAATTTTTTTTTAGATTTAAAAATGAGTAACCCTTTCAAGACTTGTGAGAAAGATCCTGGCTCTCTTGTGTTCGTTGATGATCATTTAAGCTCGATTAAAGAAAACCAGCACTTTGCATTTGAACTTATCTTAAAAGGTACATCAACAAAGACTAGTTTGGCTCATTATTTTTAATAAATACATTTAAACATTTAGATTTATTTATAATAAATACATTCAAATATTTATTTATTTTCTCCTCTAAATGACTATTAAAGATTTTTTTATCAATTTCAGGGAACAAAAAGAAATCAAGCAATTCTGCAAACGGTGTGTTTTTTCAATATCATATTTTGTAGTTTTTTTTCTAAAACATTGTCATATTTTATGGGGTGTTACTTTGTGATAATTATTTGTGATTGATTTTTATATTTGTTGATGTTATTAATTTGTGATGATAATGTTTTAAATAGATATTAATTATTCATATGATATTATAATATAATAACAGAGCTGTACATCAGTGGTTTGAAATATATATCTCAAACATCTCTGCTTGTCGTCGGCACGAGCGATGGGACGTTGGAGATGTGGGACATGTTCACTCTACAAATCAAGTTTGTACTTTTTTTTAGATTCTGTGCCAACATTGTTTATTAACAACTAGCGGGGTTACCCGGCGTTGCCCGGGGTTTTTAGAGGTTTTTCTAATGTTTGTCTCTCTCGCTCCCGTTCCCTTCTCCACTTTCCCGTTTTCGTAGCGTTCCCGGTCGCATTTCCGCTCTCGGTCGTTTTCCAGCTCCCGGTCGCTTTCCCGCTCAGAAGTTCTGTTATCGATTTTCTCTCTTGCTCGCGTTTCCTTCCAAGCTTGCTCTCCCGATTCCAGTCGCTTTCCGCGTTCCCGGTCGCTTTCCGCGTTCCCGGTCGCTTTCCGCGTTCCCGGTCGCTTTCCCGTTCCCGGTCGCTTTCCCGTTCTCGGTCGCTTTCCCGTTCCCGGTCGCTTTCCCGTTCCCGGTCGCTTTCCCGTTCCCGGTCGCTTTCCCGTTTCCGGTCGCTTTCCCGTTCCCGCTCACGCTTGCTCTCCCGTTCCCGGTCATGCTTGCTCTCCCATTCCCGGTCACGGTAGCTCTCCCGTTCCCGTTTCCGTTCCCGCTCATTTTCTCTTTTACATTCTTTCATAACTTCTGTTAGCCTATAAAACGCAAAATAGATTTGCTAAGACTATATATATATATATATGAATGTTTGTGGGTTAGTTTGTCTATTATAGAAACGGGAAAGCACCCGGAACGGACAGCGAGCGGGAACAGAAAAGCAAGC
This sequence comes from Erpobdella octoculata, assembly GCA_963978895.1. Lineage (NCBI taxonomy): Eukaryota > Metazoa > Annelida > Clitellata > Hirudinida > Erpobdellidae > Erpobdella > Erpobdella octoculata. The sequence continues at coordinate 38,924,978 of OZ022238.1, read as the reverse complement.
GTGAGCGGGAATGGGAGAGCAAACGTGAGCGGGAACGGGGCAGCGACCGGGACGGGAAAACGACCGGGAGCGGGAAAGCGACCGGGAGCGGGAAAGCGACCGGCAGTGGGAAAACGACCGAAAACGGAAAAGCTAACAGGAGTGGGAAAGCAGGTGGGAAAGGAAACGGGAGAGAAAGAGACAAACATTAGAAAAACCTCAAAAAACCTGGGCAACGCCGGGTATCTCCGCTAGTACATACATAAACACACACACAGACACACATACATGCACATACACATACATACATACACACATACATACGCACATACATATATATATAGTTCCCGCTCGCTCACCCGCTCCGCTCCGCTCATTTTGTGACGGATTTCAAAAATTTTTTTTTTAGTTTTGATTTTCATTGACTCTCAAGGTTGTGTGAAAATTTCATTACGATCGGATGAATGGTGTAGCAATGCATAAAGGACATTAACATAAATACAAACATTCATTTTTATATATATAGATAAATTATGAAGAAAGTTTTCTTGTGCGAGTGTATTATAATTTGTTTGTTCAATCTTCGAATTATATTGCATAAGTTGCTACATTCAAAACCACACAGCATTACATTCAACTAATGTAAGATATAATTTTTCAAACATCATTTTAATTTGGGGTGATATTAACTTTTTTTTTTATAAATGATTGTTTTAATGTTAAAATTTTGTTTTTGAATGATCTTTTGAACAGATTCAACAGTCAGACATCTAAGAGAGGAAGCGAGCAAACCATCAGTAGATTTTTATTTCAAGAACCAGAAAATGATCCACGAAATGTTTGCTATCTTTGGATATTTTCAACTCCTACTAGGAACAATTCTATGTTAGTTGGAATATCATCCACTGTAATTTGTGGACATTTCTCTGTTCATTCTTTTTATTTAATAAAGTTTTTTTATTTATTTTCTGCTAGAAATGTTATAAATGTTTTATTTCTATATATATTGATGTTTTATAGGAATGTTGGGAAAGTGTTTCTTCTACAGATGGTGTTTGCAAATAGAACATGGACGAACAACGCCGGATTTTTTTATGAGGTCTGCTTCTTTATAGAATAAAGTCAAAGTGCTCGTCATTGAATTTTATAATTGTTTTAAAATAATCTTCCAGAGTTTCGTTGATGCAAGTTTACGTTTCTCGCATCCGTTATGTTCTATCGACGGTCCACAGCCGAAAGTTAACTACAGGATTTTATCTTGCTCTTGTGATGTCAGTGGATTGAATTTAAAAGAAAGTGATGAATGTAAGTAAAAAAAAATGACAACAATAGATTTTTTGTTACACACTTATTGAATTTATTATATATATATTTTAATTAATTATTGCTATTAAAAGAATATTATTGATTAAAATATTTAAACTCTTTAACATTTGCACTCAAGTGTATATTTATAATATATGTGCATTTTTATATTGATTGATTGACAGACCATTGTTCGGAATTAAATTTGATGAATGTCGTGTGGGAGGAGTCAGCTGGAAGATCGACAAAGCTGTTCCTTCTTGTTTTTGACATAAACCACTGGTATCATTGTCAAATGCCATCATCTTTTAATTACTAGTAGGTTCATTGACATTAATTAGTCTTATTTTTAGTTATCATTTGATATATTAAATTTTAATAACTCTGCCAATTTACTTAAAAAAATAATTTTTATTTTTCTATTTTTTAGTGCAAAATCTGAGACTTCGTTTCTGAGCGTTTACTCGTTAAATGTATTAAAATATGCTTCTCCTGATGTAGATTACATGGTTGGTTTCATTTTATCATTGTAATTTTTATCTTTTTACTTTTGGCTAATTTTGAATGATTAATTGCAGTACATATCAGTAGAACCTAAACCAGCATTTGACAGCTACGACCATGGCGTTCTTAACCAATTGGGATTTGGTAATTTGTATTTTTATGTGAATTAATTTGGGATGATTTAAATCATTCGGTACGCTAATTAGTGCTGTTTTAATACCTTAAAAGGTTGACATTCGGTGCTTTTGTGGCACGGATGGTTGTTAAGTGCGTGACCCGAGCCAGAGTTGATGACTTTTGTGTTTTAATTTTTCCATTGTGAATGAATCAAGTTGTTTAAATGAATTAACTTTCTTAGGATTGGTTGGAGTTACATATAAAGGACTTGTACAAGCTAGCCTACTCTCCAAAATATCGCAGGTAACTTGGTTTTTGACAGTTGTTATTTTCAGAGTTTATATAAATATCAACATTCATTTTTAAAGTTTCTGAAAGACTTGCAAGACAAAAGTTACGAGATATTTAGGAACATCGAATCGTATTACAACACGTGCATTGATCTCGGTCTCATATCGGTAGAAGAAAATCTCATAATTGTGAGTATTGCCATTTCTACTATTTTCGATGTTGAGGCAATCAGCATATCTAATGTGGTTTTTTTGACAGTCAAATAGAGAAGGCGCTCTTTTATCAGTAGCACTCGAGCAAGATATGGTTGGAATAATTGTATCCATAATTAATCATGCTGCTGCATCCAAAGCCTCAGGTGTTTACAAATTCTTTATGTTTTTCTCTATTTAAAGATTATTAAATGTCATCGTAAGAATATTTTCCTCCAGGTTGTGAACCATGTATCACTTTAGAAACCATTCTCAACTGGGCCTGCCAAAAGTTGGTCTTGTTGAAAAAAACCTTTGACAGACTAGGTAAAAATTTGAATTTGTCATTTATCAGAAGTTTCATTTTTATTAAATAAACTAGCGGTGTACCCGGGGTTTTTAGAGGTTTTTCTAATGCTTGTCTCTCTTGCTCCCGTTTCCTTTCCCGCTTGCTCTCCCGTTCCCGGTCGCTTCCGTTAGCTTTCCCGGTCACTTTCTCTTTCCCGCTTGCTCTTTTGATCTCTGTCGCTTTCGCTCTCAGTTGCTTTTCCGTTTCCGCTCATTTGTGTATATGTATATATATATAGTTCCTGCTCACTTTCCCGCTCTGCTCATTTTGTGACCGATTTAAATTTTTTTCACTAAAACCTTCCTCCATTGACTCTCAAGCTTGTGTAAAAATTTCATTATGATCGGATGAATGGTGTAGCAACGCATAAGTTATCTACACACACACATAATCTTATTCTCATTTTTATATATATATAGATACAAGATACACTAAATTTTGTATACAAAATTTCATTTGTTGCAGTTTATCCATTTTTTGAGTTCGGAGTTGCTCAGTATGACAATCAGAATTCAGCCGACATGCGCCATTGTAGAGTCTCCATCGGCCATCTTGTTACGGTCTTTACTGAGATAGTTATGTATTCACATCTGCTGTCGAGTTCGGGTTTGTATACTTTATATGATGGCTTTTATTTAATTCTTAATTTGCTAGAAATGGTTTTTATAAATTTTTTATTTTCTTTCTATGGTTCTGTAGAGGAAGAGCTGCTCGCTTCCCGTCTTACTATCTTGTTGAGCATTGACAAGTTTGCAGATTTTTTCCATTGGATCGTCTCCATGGATATATTTCACTGTTCAGATGGTTTGTTGTAGATATATGTTGCATTATCAACTGCTTAATAATAATAATATTTTAATATACAAACATTTTTCTGATATCATAATGTTCTTGTTATATTTGTCTTAATAGTATTCATATATTTCCAGTTTTGCCTTTCATGATATTTTTAAATTTGTATGTCTTACATTCATATTATTTTGTTATTAATATAACTTTATCTTCATCTTGAAAATAAAGGCTTGACTGCAAGTGGAAAAGTAGCAGAACAGATGTTTGAAAAATATGTTTTGAATCGAAGTCAGACACCGAGGTATGTGCATGTACAGATTATTACATCAGGGGTTGTCAAACTGGGGTTGTTTTATGAGATATTTGCATTAATTTACACTAGAGATTTGGATGAATTGCATTTAAAAACAGACGTTCCTTCATTTAACCTGTTTGGCTTCTACGATGTTGAAATCCATCTTAATAATCCTCTTTTTATGACATAACAGTTCTAGAAAGTTAACGGAAAATATTTAAACAATTATTGGGCTAACTACTGAAATCTTTTATTAGAAATTAACGAAAATAATTACCTAATTCAATAATTAGTTTTTAATTGAAATAAATAAAGGTTTATAGTGAGTGTATAATATATTGTTAATATATTTTGTCAGTTCTGTTACGTTACTACTAATTTATATATTTTATTAATTTAACTGCATATTTTATTCAGTAAATTATTGTAAAAGAGGAGTATTTGAACAAAAACATTTATTTCATGAGACGAATGATATTTCTTTAACAGGAAACTCATCATTGATTACATGATTTCAAACGAATGTCCACTGCTTACAGAACATTTTATTGAAAACTCCAAATCTCCACTTTATCCTCCCTCAAACATTGAAGTAAATTTTGGCTTCTTTATTAAATTATTAGAATTCTATAAATAGAAATCTGAACTGAAGTTCTGAAATAAAATATTTGTAATATTTATTTCAGACGATCATGACGATATATCTTCACCCGAACATCAGCTTACAAGTCAAGCATTTTGTTGTACTCTATTTTGTGAAGGACCTGCTTAGTAATGTTGCAGAAAAAAAGGTTTGTAGACATTGAATCTTCTTTCTATTTAAATTCATTAAGGCCAATTCGGCTGCAAAAATTTTTTTTAAATAAAATCGTTATGCTCATTTCCATGTTATGTTGTTGACTGATCAATTTCCAGCATTGATTTTAAAACCCAACTTTCATTCAGCCATCTGTGCCTCTATAAGCTTGTAGATGGGAATATTTGGTTACTTGCAGAAGATAGCAGAACTTGAGTTACTACTGGTTATTACATGTTGAAAATTTATTTTGTTTATTACAGAGCTCAGAATTGCAGGAAACTCTTTGTGCTCAATTAAACATCTGTCCATCACTGTCTTCATTAGTTCAAGCATGCTGGCTGCTTGATCATCATGATTTCCAGGTTTGTAAATGTACTGTCCCTGTACTTATGTACTGTACATACATTTAGATTAAGTCAAAATTTTAAGGTTTTTTTATGTATATTCTGTAAATTCATAAATAGGCTTATTTAGATTTATTTTAGTGTTTTTAGCATTTTATTTTCAGTTTTATTACTCTAATTTTTTTTGACGTATGACTTGTAATCTTTCTGTTGTTGATAATACAATAGCAGATTGTCTTCTGAGATGACATCATTTTATTATATTATTTTCTTTATCATTACTGAAATGACATGCACTCTGTGGTGATATCACCAATTAACTAAATTATCTATAGTATATGTGTTATATTTAGTAATAACTAAACAAATCTCTTTATTCATAGAACAAGTACATTTATTATACCATTCAGTTTAAATTAAGAAATATGTTTTTACTAAGCATTAAAACTATATAATCTACTAATAAAAATATATGTTAACAGGAATCTTGCAAGGAGTTCCACAAAATATCAAGAAAGGATTTTTTCAAGCCTCACTTTTATGCCATCATCCTTGATGCTTTCTTGTGTGAAAATCAAAACAAGTTTGCATTGGAACTCTATAGAAAACTTCTACTTCCTCTGGAAAACTCACAAGAACTACAATTATTGTTTGATATTTTGACGTCAAACAGGTGCGTATCTTTGTTGGGTGTTTTATAACATTATTATATTATATATTATTGTATTATTATGTATTATGGCATTATTATATATTATAACATTGTCATATATTGTAGTGTAATTATATATTATAGCATTATTATGTATTATAGTTATTTTCTTCATATTGCAGTAAGATCCATGAAGCGTACAAAATCATTGATTGCCATAACGCTAGTCAAAATGAATATTTTTCTGAAGTAATAACTAATACTGCAAAAGGTGGTTTTTCTTATTTAGTTTCCTGCTTTTACAAATAATTTTTCCAATTAGAAGTAATTTGTAAATATATCATGAATACTTGCTAATATATTAAATAATTTATGCTAATATGACTTTTTCAATGTTTATAAAGATGGTTTCCTAAGAGAGTTTTTGAAGACACCAGTGCAGCTTAACAGAAGGAGCGGCACTCATAAGGAAGTTCTCAAATTTCTGCCACATTCACTGTCTGATCCTGATGCACTACTCAATTTCAGTGATGGAAATTTCAACTCTCAAGTTAGTAGTTGATTTTGGTGGAATTTATTATGTTAGTCAAATTTCACATTGTTTTGTTTTTAAATGCTTTTATTTAACTTCACTCGTCTCTCTGTTTGTTTGTCTGGTGTGATCAAATCTTAGAAACGAAAAATCACCCACTTTTCGATTGTTTTAGATTCAAAAATTTTAGTTCGTTTACTCAAATAAAGAAAGAAAAACATTTTTTTAAATTTATTTTGTGACTGTTATATATAATATATATTTACTAGAGATAGCCCGTCAAAAATGATGGATTTGTTTAAATCTAATTATATATTATTTTACGCATACATACATACATACATAAGAAATTATGCATGTAGATGAATAGAATAATTGGCTAATTTACAATTATTTGCAATTCGTTTATTCAGTTAAGGATTTCTTTGATAAAAATGTTTTTTGTAAAAATTCTTGAGTTTTTCAATAAATCTCCTTGATATAAGGTATCTTTCACTAAAACTTTTCTATTTTCGTGATATCTTCCTCGAGTTGAGACCATGAGCGAAAAATGGCTCAGGAAGATATACACTGGCGTGATCAAAAGACTGTCCTTGACTCTTATTAATTGTCATTGCGAAAGCTAACATTACTGGAAATTGTCGCCATTTCATTCTGAATGGTAAATCAATTGTTCGGTTCCAAATCAATTAGGGGCAGGCAAACTTCTTCGCCTTTATTACTTCCTGTAATAATTTCAGCTTTAAAGCAATTTTTTAAAGAGACTTCAAACTACCAGTCACCTTCCATTTAACAAGCCCTTTATTGGGTTTAAATTTCGAAGAAGCATTATAAAAGCACCAATTTTTAATTTTAAACTTTTTTAGCTGTTTCTGGTGGTCTTAAACCTAAATATAAATATAAAAAAAATATATATATATATATATAATTATATATATTATATATATAAAGATATATATATATAGTGTTACGCAGAATTGCTAACATACATACTTAGCAAATTATGTATCAATATATCTTAATATATATATATATATATATATATAGCGTTACGCGAAATTGCTAACATTTATACATACATACATACTTAGCAAATTGTGTATGCAGATATGTTAATATATATATATATATATATACATACATATGTGTGTGTGTGTGTAAAACGGTTGTTTTAGATTCAAAAATTTTAGTTCGTTGACTCAGATTAAGAGGCAAATAAAAGCTTCTTTTTTTTTAATTTATTTGTTATCTTTACTTATTTCATATCTCATTGGGCAAATTAGGAATGTTCAAATGATTGCTTGAAAATGTTTGTTAAATTATTTTTTAGAGTGCAGTGAACTCCAAGTTCTTAAAAGTAATTCAGAAAGGCATAAAACAGAAGTGCAAACAGACAGTTACGTGTGGAACTTTTCCTAGCAAGTCGGGTAAGTTTAAACAATGTGGTTTATATTTGTTTCTTAGTGTAATTGTCATTTGAAAGTGGTGCTGAATAATTTGAATCTACAGGGAAGAATATATGCGAAATTTCAAAGAAAAAAGTTGACAACTTTTTTAAGTCTGCAGCCGCTGAATGTGAAGAAAAATCATGGTGGTTTGTACTTTTTCATTGAGTTTGTAAAATTTAAAAAAAGTTTTAATGATGGTTATTCGAGTGATTTGTTGGGTCACTTAAATTGCCAAGAGATCAAATCACTCTTTATAGAGTCTGTGAAATAAATAGCGATTTCATGATTTAGGTTGTTGACAGAATCTGAGAGTAGCGGTAAAATAATTAGATCCTATGTTGATGTATTATAACATTTATGTAGTATCCTGGATTAGAGATGTGTAACATTTGTGTAGTATCCTGGATAAGAGATATGTAACATTTGTGTAGTATCCTGGATTAGAGATGTGTAACATTTGTGTAGTATCCTGGATAAGAGATGTGTAACATTTATGTAGTATCCTGGATTAGAGGTGTGTAACATTTGTGTAGTATCCTGGATGAGAGATCTTTAATTTTATTAAGTTTTTTTTTTTAGGTCATCGGAAGTTGGAGATGGTAAATTTGATAGAAACATGCTTGAAAATAAATATCTCAAACCAAGGTTCTTGTTGTTGATGTTTTAATGTGCTGTGTTTTTAGAGGTTTAATTTGAAATGAATTTGTTTAATTGAGCAGAATTTTTGAAGAATGTGACATGGCTCTTCTCAAGATACCAAGAACATTTAATCCAGCTTCCCTTAGAGACTCAACCAATTATCAATCTATTCTGTCCAAACCAAAAACTCCACAGAAAAATGATTTGGGTAAGTAAAGTTTTAAAAGGTGTTTTTAGTATGTTTAATGCGCTCTGCTAGGATGCCAAGTATATATTGCATAAAACATGGCATGTCACACTCAATGCTTCATAATGTAATATAAATATTATCAACTGTTTAATAGTAGTTCTTTTTATTTTTTTATTTTGAAACTTACTGCTCCCTTTTAGATGATCTAACATTTGTTAATAATTTAGGAGAATCTGTGGTTTTCAACCCAAAACAACTCAGATTTGCTGCATTAGCTAACTCTAACGAAAAGATATCTGATGTGCAAGCAATAAATAATACCAGCAAAGGTTTTTTTATCAAATTTGTGTTTTGCTATATTTTTATCTTTTCAGGCTTACTGAGTTACTTTTAAGTATTTTTTTTTAAAATAGATGAAGGCGATGAAACTTTTTGTGACGTGGAAAAAGAAGATGGTAATAGTTTGTGTGAAGTAACAATAAATGATGTTGAAGCATCAAAACATGGAAGCAAATCAACGGAATGTGATAGAAAAGTATCAGAAGAACTTTATGCAAACGATTTGGAGAATGAAACGAAAGACAGTAGTGTCGTTTTAAAACAACTGAATCTCTTGAAAAATTCTAAACATCATATTGAAAACTCAGACAAAGAGACAACTAATAAAAGAAGGGAAGAAAATGAATGTAATGATGAGGAGGAGAGAAAAGAGACTTTACAGACATCTTACACGTAAAAAATTTTTATTATTATTTTCAAATCCATTTGTTTGTATCAACTTGTATTTCTTGTAGATCAAAATGTAGTGAAACGATTGAGACTACTATGACAGATGGAGTGTCAGAAGTTGGAAGTTGTGCTACTCTTGAAGATTTTAATGGTAAGATATTGAATTTACATAAATTCGTTTTGATTGATTTATTTGTATTTATCAGCAACTTTGATATTATTAAAGTTGTATTTTTTTTAAATTTGGTTATCAAGATGAAGAAGATATCTCAAAATCATTGAAAAGGCCTCCATTGAGAAGATCTAGGAAGTTTATTGGTATTTACATAAATATATAATTCAATTTAAATTTAATATTTTCTTGTTTTGTTATCTTTTTATGACAATTTTTTTAAAAAATTGCACAACTTTTAGATCGTCCGCTTTCAACCCCTCTAAGAAGGTCTTCGAGACTGAATACGACTGATCATTCCTCAAAATGTGATTCATCGTCTGAGATTTCAGAGGTTTCATGTCTCTCCTCTATAATAGAAGAAATTGGTAAAAACGATTCTGAAAATCCGAACAAAGAAGACAATGTGAGGAGCAGACGCCAGAGAAACATTTCAAAAAGAATGAATGAATCGATCTTGCAAGATTCTAGAAGAAAAAAACAAAAAGTAGATGAGGAAAATGAGCTTCCTCACATAGAAGATAAAACTGAAATAGATTTTGTCTCTGTCAACAAGCGAGAAAGTGTGAAATCAAGATATAAAAAAACTCCGACAAAAGATGTTGGCAAGACTCTTGTAAATGTAGAACATCAGGTTAGTGAAAGCCAAACTAGTAAAATAATTACTAGAAGTAGAAAAGTTGATGAGTCATCTGAAAAAAGAGAACATGAAACGGTTGAAATACAAACAAAGAAAACTCCAAAAAGAAAAAGAGCAGATGAAGAAATCACTTGCGAAGAACAAACAAAGAAAGTTAAAGTTGAATCTCCAGCTAGAAGAGGAATGAAAAGAAAAAATATCCAAGAAGTGGAAGCTGTTGTGGAACAAATGCCAGAGAAGAATGAAGAAGTATTAACACCAGCACAGAAACTGATACGAAGTAAAAGACTCTTGAAGCAACAAAATCTCACTCCAAAGGTAGTTGAAGTTTATTTACTTTTCAATCTATGCTGAGCCTAACAATCACCCTGAAATAAAACGATGATACCATTTTCTCACCAAATTCACTATTGATAATTTATAAAATTTCAGGAAACTTCCAAGAGTTCTATCGGTGGAAGTGACCAATTCAAGAAGGACAATGCACCAATGAAAATCCAGTTTTCTGCTCCATTACCTAGTATCCCTTCGGCAGGCAAGTCATATTTAAGTAAATATAATTATAGTTAGTTTAATATATAAGCTATTATTCAATGGGCTATTTATTTCAGTTGTGAACAATCTTGAATCTCCACGAAAAGAGCAGTTTGTTTTCTCTCCTCCGCATACCCGATCATGGCAGAAGAAGAATGAAACAAATTGTTAGAACAACGAAAAATAGACTTGAAAATGATTTTTTCTTAAAAATTTGATTCCTCCGTGGTTTTCGCAATTGCCATTTTAAAATTTAGTTTTATCTTTGTAATAAATACTTATATTTTATCTTTTTTTCGATGAGACAAAAACTTAACTGATGAATACAACCTGAACATGCAATGAAGGCTCTTTCGACTATTGCAAATGGGACAACCTAATGTTATTGGATCTACATTTTTATCCATGTTTTGTGATTAGTTTATTTTCAGAGACAACTGAGACTATCTTTAAGTTGAGGAAAAAATTTGAGCATTTGGGAGGGCTAAGAATAAAATACAGTTGTAGGATTAGATTTTGGATCATAACAGCCTGGTTATTAGCTAAGATAATATCTGTTCACCAGATTTATTCATTGCACATGGAGTCAGACGAAATTGAGTCAAAATGAGGAAGTAATGCTTCTTAAAAGGTCAGTATTTCAGAATCTCTGGTGGGTAGACCTTCCAAAATGCTATCTGTATTACATGACATGCACTTATGTCATCTCATCTGAAAAATTTAGATTAGATTGGAGAAATGTTAAACTAACGCAAGAAAACCAATTTATAAAATATTAAAGACAAGAGATTAGAAATGAAACTTCTAAAGAGATTAGAAATTCTTCCATGAGTTTTTTTTAACTTTTATTATGGGGATTATGCTAGCTTTAGACCAAGCTTCCAGCTTGTAATTTTGTGAAAATGGCTTATTCAGTAGTTCAGTTCATGAGATTTTTGGGCCTCGTTTTTGCCCTTTATTAAATACACAACAGGAGGAAAAAACACTGCTGGAATAATTTATTATGAGAACAGTGTCACAATGAATGTTGTTATTTGGTAGCGTTATTTATGATGACGACTTTTCTTTCTGTCTTCTTTTAACATCCCAGTTGTAGACTCGTGCCATGTCTGATTGATATCGGTTAAGGATTACATCTGATAGAATCGTTTAATGCTATGAATTCCAACATACGTGTACTGAGTTACAGGATAACTTACATGTGTAAAACAGTAAATATTCATAACTAGATTCTAGGAGGTAACAATCTAGTTAAGATTGTAGTTATAAATAACATAGTAAGAAATATATATAACGATTAAATACTATTTAAAATTTCAATATGAAATAAGACCTGAAAACAATTAAACAATATCAAGAAATTAAATTATGAAAAATCATGAGGCTCTACTTTGTTTCTGAAAAATTAAAAATTAAGTTTAATAAATTTACAATGAGCATTTAGAAGGTTTAAAACATAAAACAATTTGTAAGAGTAAACTTTTAAAAAACAGATAAAATTCTTCCACTTCCCACATGAAAAAAAAATTGAGACAGGCTAGCAAAATACATTAAATTGTTAGAACTTCTTAATTTCTTCTTACTTTTTAGATCAAACCAAAATTAAACAAGAGAGAAACATTACTCCATATGATATCAGAAAAAAATATAATTCACTTTCTGCAAACACGCTTTAAAGGATACTGACTTCAATTGTCGTTGTTTGGTCTCTAATGAAACCTAGATCTTCATCTACTGAAGACAATGCTTTCAAAGCAGCTTCTTGATTTTTAGTCAGCAAATCTTTTGCTTCATTCAGGCTATATTCAAGCATAATATTTGCCTGAAAAAAAGAAACCCATTGAGACATTTTCAAATTGTGTACAACAATTAAGAATTGTTTACCCCAAGCCACAGACAAACTTTATCTGTTGGCGGAACTTTGGCTCTGGTGAAAAGTGAGTTATTCAACTGATAATGAGTTTCTAATGACTTCTCTGAATCCTAAAATGACAATTAAAAACATTTTTATTAACTTTTAACCTTATATTTACTTGTCATTTCAATCAGTAGAATGCATTTACCATGTACATAATTATTATCATTAGAAACTCAAGAACACATTTTCATCAATACTTTTAAAAACAAAACATTTTCTCACAATGAAAAATTAAAACAAGAAAATGAAAAATCTCACTTTAATAGATTCTAAATACGATATCAGACCTAAAGAAGATTTCAATTCTGGGACTTGAGACTTTAATCTAGAATTTAAAACACACAGAAAATGCATTATCCATGCATATAAAGACATGCTAAAGATTTTTTTTCAATAAAAACAAGTGATTAGATAAAAAAACCTATTCTTTTTCGTTGTGAGATTAACTTCCATAAACTTGTACTTATTGTGCTGTTCCTCCAATAATCTCAATATGGATTCAGCAGGAGTACCCTCGTGAGATGACATAAAAGCATCAACATCTTCCTGAAATGTTCAAAAAAAATTTTTAATAACAAAATGATGCCAGATCGATTTGCAAAATAAAAACCCTCTGCATTAACATAATAATTAATTGTTACTATATACATTAACATAATAAGGAACTGTTACTATCTACATTAACATAATAAGGAATTATTACTATGTGCATTAACATAATAAGGAATTGTTACTATCTACATTAACATAATAAGGAACTGTTACTATCTACATTAACATAATAAGAAATTGTTACTATCTACATTAACATAATAAGGAACTGTTACTATCTACATTAACATAATAAGGAACTGTTACTATCTACATTAACATAATAAGGAACTGTTACTATCTACATTAACATAATAAGGAACTGTTACTATCTACATTAACATAATAGGGAACTGTTACTATCTACATTAACATAATAAGGAACTGTTACTATCTACATTAACATAATAAGGAATTGTTACTATCTACATTAACATAATAAGGAACTGTTATTATCTACATTAACATAATAAGGAACTGCTACTATCTACATTAACATAATAAGGAACTGTTATTATCTACATTAACATAATAAGGAACTGCTACTATCTACATTAACATAATAAGGAACTGTTACTATCTACATTAACATAATAAGGAACTGTTACTATCTACATTAACATAATAAGGAATTGTTACTATCTACATTAACATAATAAGGAACTGTTATTATCTACATTAACATAATAAGGAACTGCTACTATCTACATTAACATAATAAGGAACTGTTATTATCTACATTAACATAATAAGGAACTGCTACTATCTACATTAACATAATAAGGAACTGTTACTATCTACATTAACATAATAAGGAACTGCTACTATCTACATTAACATAATAAGGAACTGTTACTATCTACATTAACATAATAAGGAACTGTTATTATCTACATTAACATAATAAGGAACTGCTACTATCTACATTAACATAATAAGGAACTGTTATTATCTACATTAACATAATAAGGAACTGCTACTATCTACATTAACATAATAAGGAACTGTTACTATCTACATTAACATAATAAGGAACTGTTACTATCTACATTAACATAATAAGGAATTGTTACTATCTACATTAACATAATAAGGAACTGTTATTATCTACATTAACATAATAAGGAACTGCTACTATCTACATTAACATAATAAGGAACTGTTATTATCTACATTAACATAATAAGGAACTGCTACTATCTACATTAACATAATAAGGAACTGTTACTATCTACATTAACATAATAAGGAACTGCTACTATCTACATTAACATAATAAGGAACTGTTACTATCTACATTAACATAATAAGGAACTGTTATTATCTACATTAACATAATAAGGAACTGCTACTATCTACATTAACATAATAAGGAACTGTTATTATCTACATTAACATAATAAGGAACTGCTACTATCTACATTAACATAATAAGGAACTGTTACTATCTACATTAACATAATAAGGAACTGTTACTATCTACATTAACATAATAAGGAATTGTTACTATCTACATTAACATAATAAGGAACTGTTATTATCTACATTAACATAATAAGGAACTGCTACTATCTACATTAACATAATAAGGAACTGTTATTATCTACATTAACATAATAAGGAACTGCTACTATCTACATTAACATAATAAGGAACTGTTACTATCTACATTAACATAATAAGGAACTGCTATTATCTACAGATGTCTTGAAAAAAAAAGATAAGCCGCATCAACTGTGAAAGTGGTGGCAAGCTGAAGTGCTGAGAAGTCCGCTCATCATGCTTGTGTCTAAAACACAGCCGACAGGCTAACCCAGTTTAGTTTGTATATCGTTTTAATTTGAACATACTTATGGCCGGATCCAATGACTGGGGTCTGTTTGAATGGGTTGACAAATCAGACTGAAGAATTATTGTGAGCTGCCTTTTATGAATTAGCTGAATGATTGTTATTGATGAGTCATGCTATCACATGACTCTTTGGGGCATTGTTGTTGTTTTGAACAAACTGTTTTACAGTTTAAAATCAGTTGTGTGCCAACATTAAAAAAATAATTAATTTTGTTCAGTCTCTTAATAAAGTACCAACGTTTCAACTAGACCAAAAAATAAATAAAATGAGGCCATAATAATTCAAAAGTCGGTATACGGACACCATATTTTACAAAAAAATGTGTTTTCTCGGCATTTATTTCACTTTCCAAAGTTATAACCATGTTTGGATTCAGTGGCTCACCCTAGGGATGCGCATGTCTGTTATATAAAAGCACTGTTTACATACTATGAGGCGTGCAAGTAGTGCAAGAGCGATCGGCTACGAACTGATCATAGATATCTATAGAACTGTCTGAAAAGGAAGGTCACTAGCTGTTAGCAGAAAATAGTAAGAGAAAGTAGAAGAGAATTCTAGATTAAAGGAACAGACAGAAAAAAAGTTGGCAAAACGGTGCTTAAGAAAACAAGTAAAAATATAGTTACCAATTCTGTTTAAAAAATTGTTCAAATTTCCTATTCGCGATTGTTTAATATCATGGTGGCTATCGAATTTTCTAGTGTTTTTAGAGTTTTGTCAATGCAGTTGAGCACCGATATGTTTTAAAAATCGATGATGCTATGAGTTGAGCATTGTTTGTTGGCAAGGAGTAGAGCTGTCAAATTGCAATGGGTTTGGGAGCAAGAGTGATATGAGATAATAGACCATAGAGTAGCTAATGACACTGTCCATGTAGAGGAGCCATATTACAATTTATACAAACACCTTGAAGTATCAGAAATAGAACACCAATATTGACCATATTTTGTTTCAAAATATAAACAAAAATTCTCTTGACTCAAATTTTTGCCTCCCCTCATTTGAAGTCGTCTGGATCCACCAGTGCAAGCATATTTCTCCGAGTTGTGAGTTTCTATGATAGAAGCAACACCCCACACAGGAATAAATATACAATAAAGTGATTGGAATTATCACTCTGTTGTATTTTGTGATTTTCAAAAAAATGTTTCTTAAATAATGAAATATTTTAACATTTATAAGTTATACGTAACAAACTAGCAATTTACGCTTCGCATCACAAACTTGCTAGCACACGAGAATTAAGTTTGCTACATAACATTCAATTTAATCATAAAATATATTATTGATTTTTTAAATAAACATATTCATTTTTTGTGCTTGTCCTCAACACTAACACAGTGTAAAGTTAACCTCGAGGCTGGTAGTTAAAAAAGTTCAAATTTCTCAAGGAAGAGCCAAGGCTGATTTTATGCAATTTTCATTGGAAAATCGTCGTTTTTGACTTATAACTTTTTTATTTGTTGAACCGAAGAAAACTCAAATATACCATTCGATTCCATTTTGTTAACCCCATCCAACAATGCACAGCCCCAGTGCATGCAATTTTTTATTTTTTTCAATTAGCATTGCCAGCCTCGAGGCTAACTTCACACGCATTAACACATTTGGTCTTGAATTAAATCGTATCAACAACAACACTAGCTGTCAATCAATCTATTTAGATCTGTCAATCAAACTATCGTCCCTACTTGTTTTTGTTTAAATCCCAGATTCTATGGTTTACCCCAGTTGCCATATCAAGATATCCATAGACCAGACTTAAAGCTTGATTATTAATTTTTAGTTTTTTAAATTATTTGTGCTGTAATTAGTCTTTACTTATTTGTAAATATTATTAATGCTGAAAAACCGGTCATTTTTTATCGAAATCGGTTCGGGACGCTATACTAGAACTTTACCCTCTACCATATATAATTTATTTTAAAATAATTTAAAAACAAAACTGTCAACGGATGTTTATTGCTTTTGATGGGGAAGTAATAAGTAGTTATCATAAATAAGAAAAAAACATAAAAAATGTTTTTACCAAAAATACAGCTTTTGGAATTCCAGAACTGCTTTTCTCGCTCGAGAGAATGATTAACGACGACATTATCTAAAAAAGCAACGCGCAAGTTCTGTTGTTTAGGACGATAATTAATTTTGATTACCAGGGTATAGAGATGTGTGGTCTGCTTTTAAACATAAAATTGAAAGTCTCAGACATTTATTTAACTGAGTTTTTTATGTTTTTATCAAAACATTAAATTTAATTATAGTTAAAAATGTAAAGATGATTATATTTAGCCAACACGTTCGAACTAGTCAGAAAGCACCTCCTAAGAGAGAATTCTCAGCAGCTGAACTATTGATGTCATGCTTGTACGATGTCTATGGGTCAATGGAATAGAGTTGATAAACAACTTCAAAATATAATGTTTCGAAAAAAAATATATAATAACTTTAACTTCTGTTTTGTAGTTTTTCACACATAGACTCTCAAACCACCTTAAACTATGTAGATATGTGTCATATTATGTAATGTTATCATCAATGGTCTTAACTTAAAATATATAATAGTCAAATAAAATAACTTTACCCGTTGTAAAAACACTGTTTCATCAACCTTTACAACAGTGAAACTGATGTCAGCTGTATGATATAAGAACTACTTAAAATCTTTGCAACAGTTGTTATATGAAAATAGATTACAAAGGTATCAGCTAAATAGAAGCACAAAAAGGCATTCCAGGCTACTTAGTATATATCACAGATATCTATGATGTACATTAACAAGTATAAATGTACTTGCTTGTGCAAGTATGTATACAATTAACTGGCCTTTTCCATAGGACATGGGCTGGGTTGTATCCAATTCTGTCGAAACATAAACGGGTTGGGTTGAAGAATCATTTAAGACAAAATTGGATCCAACATAACCCATGTCCACTCCTGGTCTGTTTATAAAAGACAAGGAAAGCACTTAGGGAAAAATACAAGTGAATGATTGCATCCAGGCCATTTGTGGCATGAAGTCAAAAGTTTTCTACTCAAATCTCATCTAGGGCCAGAATCAGACAAGCAAATGTTTTTTGTTGACATTAGAGAATTTGTCTTGAATTTCATCAGTGTACAGACATGAGTGACTAATAAATTTGTTTCTCAAAATTAGATTCACAATGTCATTTTCAATGAACTTATTGAGCTAACAGAAGACCTCTGAATTAAGTTGTTCATTTTTGCTTTAAAATACAAAAATTTAAATCAGTTTAAAAAACAGCTTTTAACTTTTTTTACTATGGAAGCTTTTAATTTTTTTCATCAGATGTTTCTTTATCAAGTGGTGGGTGAACAAGCACTTGATCTATGAGACCAAAGATTTTTGCTTCATTTGGCGACATAAACCTGTCTCTTTCCATGCTCATCTCTATAATATCAAGTGGCTGCTTAGTATGTTTCACATACAGGTTGTTAATCTGTTTTTTCAGCTTTATTATTTCCTCAGCCTGAATCTGGATATCAGTAGCTTGTCCGACAGCTTGGCCAGATGGTTGATGTATCATGATCCTAGAGTTTGGAAGAGAATGTCGCATGCCAGGAGTTCCTGAAAACATAAAAACAATGGTGTTTTTATAAGGACATTGTCTAGTTGGGTGCAGGTGATATAGCAGTAAAGCATTTGCCAGTAGATCTGAGAATCTGCCATTTCAATCCTACTGGAGTCACCAACTCCCACAGGGGTATGGGTAGGCACTTGTAAATGGCTGCCTCTGAGATTGAGGTTTTTCTACAGAGTATTTAATTAACTAACAATGACTAACATGGCAAAAAATGAAGACATTTAGTTTTGTATAACATTATTTAAAAATGTAAATACCAAGTGAAACCTGCACATAGCAGCAAAGAGCCCATACTGCAAGCCTGGCCAACACACCACGTCGCGATTGGTGGCAGGACGTACTGCATTGTATCGTAAATGCCAAGCCCTGCTGTAACCGATCCTCCAGGACTGTTGATGTACATGTGAACTGGCTTCTTTGTGCTCTCTGATTGCAGAAATAGAAGTTGGGCAACGACTAAACTCGAAAGACTGTCATCTATAGGACCCATGACACAAATTATCCTTTCCTTTAGCAGTCTTGAATATATGTCGTATGCTCTCTCCCCTCGCCCGGTCTGTTCAATAACTATTGGCACCAAGGGAGACCGGGCAACAGGAGAAGTGTGGATCATTTGTGAGTACGACACAAGCTTTGCAGCACATTTTTTTAAGCACAACATTTTTCTTAATAAGAACAGTACAATTAAGAAGATATAGTAGACTTTCAAGCAGAAACAGTCTACAATGTTAGCGTCCTACAAATAAAACAAAACAAGGCCGGATCACAAATTTTTAAAGAACTGAAAAGCAAGTGTCACTAAATGTTGCATATAACAAATATATTATGTGAACTTAATAAAAAATTTTTTTCAAATTCTACAGCGTTATTAAGTTGTGTAAGTCAATCATTAAGAAAGTTTCAGTACACCATTATCATAGGTGTAGCCACCGTGGGAGCTCCCCGTATCCCCGCACCTCTTTATATTGACAGATGATTTTTCTAATTTTTTCAAATATGAAAAAATTTTTTATTTCCTTCTTAGAAGAAAAAATTGAAAAAAAAAAACGATGCTTAGGAATTTGAAGTTTAGAAGTAGGCTGCCAACATAAAGAAAAGGTAGGAAAAAGAAGAAGGTAGAAGAAGAGACTGGTCATATAGAATTTAAAAACGCCTGTGTGGACTTTACCGTTTATTAACATAATTTTCTAGGCCATGAAACACAGCGTGTATAACATTTATAAAGCCGTACATGGAATAAGTGAGCGAACATCTTCAGAAAGTACCTATATTTATTTTGATTTTTTGCAGCATACAGTTTGGTCAGCGCTCTGAAAACTGACTACTAAATGATGTAAACAAACATTAAACTTGAATAAGGCATATTATCTTCACAAAAGTGTGCTGGTAGGCAGTGGCGTAGCTAGGGTGATCGGCGGGAGCGGTCCGCCCCGGGTGTCCCCCGTTTTGAGGGTGACACCCGGCTGCGATTAAAAAAATCTTAAACAAACTCCATAAAATGAAATAACGGCTAAAATTCTAAAAAAAAAACAATATACATGTCTAGGTTTGGGTTTGGGTGCTCATTTTGATGAGGTTGCGGCTGCAATTTAGGAATTTTGTAAAAAACAAGAAAATGTAGACGCCAGAGGTATGTAATTTAACTTTTCTTTGTTACCTCTTCTCTTGGAATGATGTACTAAGAAAAATAAATTGCACTCAAATTGCATTGCAAAGTAAAGGCTTGAGTATTGATCAGTTAGCTACAATAAAAGTAGCACTTTGTCTTTATCTATATATACGACAAGTGAAGCAAATTTAAGTATTTATTTGAAAATAATCTTTTAAGTGGCGCCACGGTCAAGTGAACTTCGGAGCCACTGACTATTAATGTAATCCAAAAGATTTTGTGAGAAAAAATGTTTTCAGCCTTTCACGGAACTCCGCTTCTGATGCTGTGAGCCAGAGTGATGTCGCAAAGTCGTTTCAGGTCCTGGGACCAATGACTCCAAAGCATCTGTCGCCAAGTGTTGCTCGACGAAAGGTGGGCACGACGAGTTTTCCAGAAGACGAAGATCTGAGTCTCCTGCGGCTGGTGACAGAGCTGGTTGGTTGTAGGTCTTCACTGAGATAACACGGACCATTTTCATGCAAACACTTATACACGAGCAGCGCGATTTTGTAAGCTATTCTTTCCGGAAGGAGTTCTTGGAGAATAGTTGTCACGTAGTCATACTTCTTGCTGTTGGTGATATTCTTAGCGGCGATGTTGATGATGGTCAGGAGCCGGTTGAGTTGGAAGTTCGAGGGCAGTCACGAGGGTCTTCCTTCCAAGGATGGGTAGAAATCTGCTCATACTCCTGATCTGCCTGAGGATGGAGAAGCATGAGCGGACAGTACTGGAGACCTGTGACCGCATAGAGAGGTCAGAGTCTAAGAAAATACCGAGATTTCTAACTGTGGATGAGGGGCTGATGTTAACACCACAGATGTTGATGGGGTTATTTGGAGTTTGGTGAAGGAGACGCTTTGACGAACACCACAAAACCTCAATCGATCCGAAAAATTGATAGAATGCATTGTTAATCAGTTCGGAGCTATGTTTAAATTTTTAAGTCTCTAACTCATCGGGAAGTTAATTAAAAATCGATTGCGAAATTTGACGACAGACAGACTGACAGACAGACAGACATACCGACAGACAGACAGACAGACATAGAAGTCAAGTTAAGTAAAAGTGTGTAAAAAATTCGTCATTTTGACGGGCTATCTATGCCATCTGTTCCAATATAAGCAAGTGAAGCAAAAACAAAGTTTTTTTAAAACGGGAGCGTGAGAGAAAAACGATAGAAAACCCCGCTAGTATTATTATATATTATTTATATTATTAAATATCTTTGTGTTATGTTTGATATAATTTGTATCATTATATAAACAACGAGCATATTAGCATACACAATAAAAAGTTCGACGAAAATATCTCAAAAAATATATTTAAATAAATTTTGTCCAATCGATCCAAAAATTTGATGGAATGCATTGTTAATCAGTTTGGAGGTAGGTATGTTTAAATTTTTAAGTCTCTAGCTCATCGGGAAGTTAGTTTAAAATCGATTGCAAATTTTAACGACAGACGATCGACAGACAGACAGAGAAGTCAAGTTAAGTAAAAGTGTGTAAAAAGAATTCGTCGTTAAAACGAATGGGCGGGGAAAACGATGACAGTTGAAAATCAAAAAGATATGCTGGAATGTCTCGACCGATTTAGTGCGGAACTTCGAACTAGATCAAAATCTATTGAATGAAGATGTTAGCTTCATCGTTCTAGGTTGTCCAGCCAAATACTTTGCTCACGCCAAACATCGAAGAATTGAAATTATCTTTATCAAATTAACTGGCTTGTATGAAATACCAAAGTATTGAAATTAATTAGACTTCTGCACAACAGGGCTGGCCTCGGGGCTGACGAAATTAGCCACTTACTTGCACTGTTTAATTTTGAAAATGATTTTAAAATAGTAAAAAAAACTTTAGATGCCAACAATATCTCATGCACGATAACCACAGTAATAAGTTGTAATTTTATTTTAATATTTCAAGCAGTCCAGAAATTAATTTATTTTGTTTTTTGAAAAACCGCAAAAGCCTTTCTTTTAACAAAGACATTTTAGAACATCCCAATGGACATGATCTGAAATCTGATCAAGTAAATTTTTCTTACTAAACCTACTAGCGCTAAGTTACACGCAAATATTTTAACTATTATTTTTTAGTAGTTGAGAATGGTTCTTGAAGGACCATCTAGTCTGGTCTAGTCTATATGTCTTATTAAATTTAATTATGTTTTTAA
Source organism: Erpobdella octoculata (assembly GCA_963978895.1). Lineage (NCBI taxonomy): Eukaryota > Metazoa > Annelida > Clitellata > Hirudinida > Erpobdellidae > Erpobdella > Erpobdella octoculata. The sequence goes on along the minus strand of OZ022238.1, from coordinate 38,902,684 downwards.
AATACTTATCAGTATCTTTTGTGCAACTTAACGACGCAACGTCTACTCGGTAATCCGCCATGTTATTTTATAATTTTATTTGTTTTTTTTTTATTTGTTATTTATAATGTTATTTTATTTATTATTTAAAAAGCTGCTTGGAGGAGGCTCTCTCGCTCAGCTCTTCGACGATTTGAAGCAAGAAAAGCAGAATGGTTTGTAGTTAAATAGATTCAATTTATTGTATATAAATTGTCTTTGATAAATTATTGAACGTGAATTCGGATGATATTAAATTTTAAAGAGGTTTGAGAGACGAGACGAGCTCGACGATTTGAAGCAAGAATTTCTTGAAAGACAACATGAATTTAGCGTTTTAGATTTAATTATTAAAACGTTTAATTTAATTATTGATTGAGATTATAAAACGTTTGCGTTAGGTAAGTGAATTCCTGTAGCACAGCAAATTTCAATTTAATGTGCTCTGAGTGCTTCGATGGCTGTCGACAGTTGAGCGGTTGACTTTAACTACTTTAAATATTAGTGAACTATTAGTTAATGTCAATTCAACGTCTAGTTATTTTAACTAATTAAATAACTAGGCTCTGGTTCAACTCTCAGGCGCCTCACAAGATTACATGCCGCCAGAACTGACGAGTCAAATCGTTTTCTGCAGGGCATTTGAGCGCTTTCGTTGTTTCGGCAGAGTTACAAGAACGTGGAGGTGTTAGGTGTTTTGGTTACACCTTCTGCCGTTAAAAATCCACATAGTTCCGCGACGACTCTGTCACATGGCGAGTATGAGCCGCCATTGCCAAAGCTCAAAACCAATTGCTGCCAGTCACCGTCAAGGGCGGAACGGGGGCATCGTAGTGAATCATCATGAAACTCGAAAGCGCTATATAAATGGTCACATTTGATGATAAAGCAAACGTTTTATTAATATAGAAATATACTTTGAACTTGTCACAAATTATTTTATGAATAAGAATAACTTACCAGATTTAGTATATTTTTACCAGCATCTAACAGTGCAGTTTGTCCCGACCTCAGCCTGAAAGAATGCCGGTGATGTTAATGTAATGAGTGACTTCCTGGATAGAAAAATTTTTAAGGTTTGACTTTTGATCAGAATAAAAAGCGGATCGCTTCGGGTTATTGATTGGTCTAATTTCTGATATTGAAAAGTTTTTTCTTTCAGGGTTTGAACTCATCTGATGAACAAACAGGTCAGACGAACTCACTGGTCAGATGAACAGACGAAAACATACATAGATTGGAACGTCAAAGATTTTTTGTTTTTATTGATTTAACTTAAATTTAGTTTGACTATTGTCACGTCGTCATCAGTACCGTTTTTCACAATTATTTTTTAGTTTTATTTCGCTGCCGAGGTGCTTATAAACAATTGTTTTAGAAACCCTTTTAAATTAAACTTAAATCTAACCAAACTTTAGAACCCTTTCAAATTAAACTTGAGTCTAACCAAACTTTAGAAACCCATTCAAATTAAACTTAAATCTAACCAAACTTTTTAATATGCACAACTTTTCGGGTTTCGGGGACATGCTTTGAACTCAACCCCTAAAACTTAAAGCACCTCTGCCTCTTCCAAAGTCCTACCTGCACCTCAACGTGGTGGAAGAGTGAACAGTGGATATGGGGAAAAAATTCCTCCATCCTCTGGCCAACGCAGGAGGCTGAAAGAGATGATAAATTTAAAATCTGCATTACCAGTTAACTCAATATTTAAGTGTTTATTGTGACGATTTGCAGGGTTTCTTTCAAACTCTTATGTAACTTGGTAGCAGGCGCGGTTCCACCATTGGGGATGCATTCCCCCACCAGCCTCAGAGTTCAATTTTTTTAAATGAATAAATAAAGTTAAACGTATTACCAAACAACCCTCCGCCAAACACCAACTATCTATCTAACAGATAGTTATAAAATATGAAGAAATCTGTGGGCGTCAGCAGTGCGCAATTAATATCTCATTATTATACCTGAGTAAGATATGCTTGACCAACCGAAAGCGATTACGTCCTGCCAACAGGGGCGCAGCCAGAATTTTTTTTCGGGGGGAAAACTGATTAATAAGGAGTTTTACTGAAAAATTTACAACCCACAAAGTCAAGGCTTAACAACAATTTCAGCAACAGTTAGTAATAACAAACCATAGTTGAAAAGGATCTCGGCTGTCGCGGAAGAAAGGGGCAAGTGGTGAAGAGTTTAAGCAGCGTATTTACCTGTGGGTAGATGGAATATTGACAATGTTGCAGAGCATCAACTGCGGTATGTAGCCGCTCTGCCAATTGGGTCCTAGCCAAAGTGGGTCTGGTCAGAAATTCTGGTGGATCAGTTTTTCAAAAATAGCCCCATGGACAACTCTCACCCTAACATTTTTGATAACTTATTAAATATTTAATTTGCAAAATAATTGTTAACTCAAATATGTCTCAAAAACACGGCACACGCATCACTTCAACACCAACACTGGCAAGGTTTAGGGGGGGCGGACACAGGCCAGTCGGGACGGGGGGTGGTAATATGATGAAACTCGCGAATGAGATCAACAAATTCTTCCACATGGTCTCCAGTGACCTTCAGCCATTGAACTCGGATATACTGAAAACGATCCCTCCTGAACAGCTGGACATCGCGCCAATCACGATCAGTGAGGGGCAGGTGGAACGGAAGCTGATGTCAACAGGCGTATTTAAATCGCCAAGACCTGACAGCATACCCAACTGGATCCTCCATGACTTGGCGTCTTATATCAGCGGACCAATAACTGCAGTTTTCAATTTATCCATATCTGAAGGAGTAATTCCTGACATCTGGAAACAGTCAAATGTAGTCCCAGTTCCCAAATCGACTCCGCCGAGGACAATTGAAAACGACCTGCGCCCAATCTCACTGACCCCAACTCTTGCAAAACACCTGGAGTGGTTCATTGTCCAGCAGCTTCTATCGGCTGTATCGGACAAGCTAGACTCCCAACAATTTGGGGCTCTTAAAAGTCGTTCAACAACGCATGCACTTGTCGATATCGTCCACAATTGGAATGCAGCCCTTGACGCTGGGTCCTCCGTCTGCGTCGTTTTTGTGGACTACGCGAAGGCTTTTGATCATGTTGACCATTCCATTCTGTTTTCCAAACTCATCTCCTTGAATGTTCCAGCCTACATCATCAGGTGGATTTACTCATTTTTCGACGGGAGATGGCAGCGCGTCAAGATTGGAAGCATACTCTCAAACTGGCGGCATTGAAGTTAGACTGTCTGCTACACAAGTTCATAGATGACACGACGGCATCCGAGATCCTCAGGAAAGATCAAAGCAGCGTAATAGAGAACATCTATCAGCAACTGTTGAATTGGTCAAAATTAAACCACATGAATATTAATTCCAAAAAGACAAAAGAAATTATCCTCGGCACACTGTGCAAAAATCCCCCTGTTACTCTGACAATGGATGGAGCAATCATTAAGCGTGACATCATTTAGGCTTCTAGGCGTGATTATCTTATCCACATTGAAATGGGACGATCACGTTACGGCAATCTGCTCGAAAACCACCTCCAGGATGCACTTTTTGAAAATTCTAAGACAAGCTTGTATTTGCCAGAAGGACGCCTTGAGCTTTTACATAACAGTCATCCGACCCATACTGGAATATGCCTGCCCTGTATGGCACAGCATGCTAACAAAGAAGCTGTCATCCAAAATTGAATCGCAGCAGATACGGGCATTGCGCATCATATACGGTGAATTTAAGTACGACGCTGCTCTGATGACTGCGGGGATCTCCTCACTACACGACAGGCGCGAGAGGCTGACTCGCGATTTCTTCCAGTCTGTTCGTCAACCATCCAGCTGCCTTCACCACCTCATGCCGGCTCGGCGTGATCCAGAACCTCTATCGAAGCTGCGAAATGCTTCAGAATATTCGGTGCCTTTCTGTAAAACTAAAAGATTTCAAACATCGTTCTTGCCATATTCTCTTAAGAACTTTTAATAATTCAATATCACCTTCTTCCTATCTTTGATCTTACATGTATATATATATATATATATATATATATATATATATATATATATATATATATATATATATATATATATATATATATATATATATATATATATATATATATATATATATATATATATATATATATATATATATATATATATATATATATATATATATATATATATATATATATATATATATATATATATATATATATATACATTATATACAAAATAACTGGTGATCTCATTATAAATTCAGACAATAATATAATAGAGCAATGAACTGTCATGTTAACAATAAAAATTGCTTATTATAACAGTTTATTTTAACATCTCAATTTCCACAGTTGATCAATGAACTTACATTGATACAGTTCATTGTAAAATAATACTTGATCTGATTTTATTATTTATTTTTCACAAACGAGTGGAAGGATTCAATGAATCGCTAACTCCATCCAGAAAAAAATATGTACAATAACATTTACAGTCAGAATGACAAAATAAGTAACATTCTAATGAGAAGGAAATAATAATAGTGATAGTATAAGAGAAAAACATCGACAGTGAGATGGCGACTCATTCAACGTATATCAGACAAAAGTAGAGATAAATCCATTTGAGCAATAAGATGTTTAAATTCCGAGAAAGTAGGAGAAGAAACAATCTGGTCCGGCAATGAATTCCAAACATTCACAACACGATTAGAAAAAAAGTACTTGGTAGTATCTACTGAAAACACATTTGTTCGAAGTCTGTAACTGTGACCCCTGGTTGCTGGGTAGTTGGTGGGGTGAAAATGATGCACCAGATTGGTGCATACATTTCCATGCAATATCTTGTAACATAAGCTGAGATCTAACACAAGCCTTCGGTACTCGAGAGACTGCAAACCGAGCATCTTAAGGCGGGCGGGGTAAGGTGCCTGACGAAGAGAGGGAATATTCTTGGTGAATCTTCTTTGAATTTTTTCTAACTTGTTCATCAGAAATCTATGGTGAGGACTCCATACAGAGGAGCAGTATTCGAGAAGTGGCCAAATGTACGTGCAAAAAGCTTTCGCTAGAGTCTGATGGTTTCCTGAAGTAAAAGACCTGTGGATAAGTCTTGATCGGATTGCGGCAGTGTGTGTAATAACATTTATGTGGTTCTTGAAAGTAAGACCTTCATCAATAGTTATCCCCAGATCCCTCATTTGAGCAACATTCTCAAGCTCATGTTTATTTACAAAATATTTAGAGATTTGCCTTCGACTGTTCTTGCTGCGACAAATCGTACATAGTACACATTTTTCAAGAGCTAAGTTGAGCTGCCATGTCTTGCTCCACGACATCAGCTCGTCAATAGCCATTTTATATTGGTTTTAATCAATTTGATCCCAATAAAAATTGCATTGTGATAAACTATTTTCTATTTATTATTATAATTAGTATTGAGAACTAAAAATAACGGGGAGACATGCGAGATGGGTGACGAGTCTTCAAAAGTTCTTGTTTTTGTTGTCAAAAGCGGATTGTTAGTAAAAACTAAAACTTCTGGAAATAATTTTGAGTCTGCATTAAAAAGTTATAAAAAACCGTCTCCTAGTCCGAAACCCCTGGGTGGAAAAATCAAAAGGTATACCCATTGGCGAAATGACCATTTACTAAAGGCATACACTTTAGTGATTATATCTCAAAATTGCTATTTTTAAAATTTTAATACAAAGTATATGTAATTTAAAAAAAATAAATACAATAATCTTTTTTTAGCCTGTTTTTTAAGATTCAACAAAAACATTAGGGTTGCGGTAATACCCAATTTTATGTGTTTTAAAAGATACAATATGTAAAACCAATAATTTATTTTTTTTAAATAACTAAAAACTTTGTCGGTAAAATGGGACGGTTACACCCCCCAGGGTGGGCATGTTAGCTACGGCCCTGGGCGGGCCCCCTTGCTGGGCCCTGCCTGCCAACTAGCAGCTTATCAATGAGGATATCCAGCTAAGGCGATTCTTATTCGGTTTCCAGCTGTTTTTGGGTTTTCTATTCTTCGTTGTTTGCTGGCATTAATCATTAAAATTTTTAAGAAAAATTGAATTTGTGCGAGTTTAGAACACTAGCTTTTCCAGAGGGCCCCTTTTAGTACAAGGGGCCAAGTTTAGTGCCGAGTCCCCCCTTAAGTGCGTGGTTCCCAGTTCAGTGCCAGTGGCCCCTTAGGTGGCGCTTAGGTGCGTGGGCCCACTTTAGGACTTTAGTGCCTCCTTAAGTGCGCGGGGCCCACTGAAAAGTTCAGGAAAAGCTACTTAAAAGTCAGGAAAGGCCCACTTAGGTGCCGGGGCCTACTTAAGCGTGGGGGATCCACTTAAGGGGGGGCCCACTTAAGAGCGTGGGGCCCACTTTAGTGCCGGGGGCCCACTGAAAAGTCAGGGGAGACGATCGCCTCTCCCTGCTCCCCAAATTGACGTCCCTGTGTGTGAGCCTCCTCATACCCCCTACAGACGCTGGTGACGCCGGCGAGATTTGAACCGCCGACCTTTTAGGCCAGTAGGCGAACGCTTTACCACATTACCACCATCGCCCTTTATTTATTATATTTACGTAATAATAATAATAATTCATAATAATTAAAATGGTTTAAAGTGGTTTTTAGACGATTCTAAGTCCGTGTTAAAACCACGCTAGGTGAGCTGAGTTGGTGGTGTTAGCTTTGAATGTCGAAGATTCACGGTTCGACTCGCTCTCACTGCCTCGTAGCCCATGTCAACGGAAAGCTTAGCGGGTAAAATCGTTTCTCTCTGTGGGCCATATAAAAGAACAGTGCCTCTGAGCTCTTAAGAGGCGCTATATAAATTATCAAACATTTACATCTTTTTCACCAAGACCGTGAAGGTCGCTGCTATTGCCTCGGCGGTTCGACGTGATTACAATTGGTAAAATTGCTACTAACCCTAACCTTAACCCTAACCTTAACCCTAACCCTATCCCTAGCTCTAACCCTAACCCTAACCCTAACCCTAACCCTAACCCTAACCCTATTTCTATCCCTAAACCCTATCCTAGTAGCATAAAAATTTCAAAATAATTATTTTTTAAATTTTATTAATATTTTTATATAAAGGTACAAATTCTGAGTTTGAATATAGCATATAGTGTAAAAAAATTAATAAAGATATAGCGAATCAAAGATCGCGTACCGCCGTGACAATAGCACTAACGAAAGTGAAAGTGTTTTCCGCGACTGGAGGCTAAACTAGAGTGGCTAGACTAGTCACTAGAACCAGAACCAGAGCTCTCTATAGTCACAGGTATTTCATTAGAACTTTAGAGTTTAGAGCCTGGTTCTGACGTTGTACTAACTACTAACCACCCCTGTGTGTTTTAGTTTTAACTTTTAGACTAGCTAGAGAGAGGAATGTGATATGTGCAGTCGTTTTAAAAGTTCATTTTTTAGGTTAAGAAAACGTATCATGACCAAAAGCGATAAAAGTTTGGGAGTGAAACTTTTCAAACACATAATAAGTAAAAGTTCTTTAAAAAGTGGTATTCTAGTGTCTCTATATGGAGATGAAGAAGATAAGCTACACCTGGACAAGTATGGGAAAGTGTACACTGCTGAAGAAATTTGTATTATAGTTGCCAAAGATCATCGAATAAGCACTGCAGATTTTCCCTTATTTGCACTTTATGCAAAAGAAGGAAACATTTGGCTGAACCCAAAAGAAGAAGTAAAATGCTTGAGAGATTCAATCCAGCACTTTTATTTCCGGATAAGGTTCATACCTTCCAAAGATGGCCTGTTGACCATGAAGAGCCAGGAGACTCATAAGGAAGCTCTGAGTTATTTGTTCTTTCAAATGAGAGATGACTTTTTGAGAGATGACAAAGACACCATAGAAGAAGATTCCAATTCTGTAAGCATAAATTTGGCTTTTAATAAACATATAAAAAATGTTTAAATGCATGAAGTCCAGTTTGAGAAATAACTTTGATTTTAAAAATATTAAAAAAAACCATTTGTTAATGTTAGAGCAACAGATAGTATAAAATTAAAACATGATAGTAATAGTAATTTATTGTATTTAAGAAAAGTCTTGGACTTGCAGTTATTGATAAATTGCGCTATGGGAAAGAAAACAAAATGAGCTGTGAAGACCTAGTCAAGATTCCTTCCACTCAGTTCATTCCGAAACGAACTAGACGTCACTTCAGCAATTTCTTAGACAAAAAAAAGCTTGAGTCAAATTTCAAACCCTACTTGGAACTAGAGTATGAGAAGTACAAAGACAGCAGTGTCAGTCAAGTCAAGTTTGTTTACATTGAAGCACTGATGAACTATTTGGAAAATTACGGATCAGAAGAGTTTCGATTCATGACGGGAACTGATGAAGAAAAGCTGGTGGTTGTGAAGCCATACGATTCCAGTTGTCCCGGATTCAAAATCATTAACACCAAGATAAATGTGAGAGGTTTTACATATTTATGGTTTTTTAATGTAGTTTAGTTTTAGTTAATAATAATAATAATAATAACTTATTTATATAGCGCCAGGAAAGTCTGAGGCACTTACGAAGGTTCCTTCAGACTAGTTTTGAAATAATGAGTCTTTAGTTTAGATTTAAAAATATTGACGTTTGAAGAGTCTCTAATATCCGGAGGAAGAGAGTTCCAAACGGCTGGAGCAAATTAATTGGTGTTTTTGCTTCTCACAGATTTACTTCTTATTTAATCAATTTTAATATTTCTATCTTTTAATGGCTGCATTAATTAATCAAGATCTTGTTTAGTAGAAAAATGCAGTTGTACTTGTCTCCATCACTTTGCTAGTTTAACAATTTTAATGTGAAACTCCACTTTGATACATTAAAGTTATATTAAGAAAACTAATTAAACTTTTTTTTCATAGGATGGTAGTTTTTATTCTCGCATTGAAGATTTAATGGACATCTCTATCACTGAGGCATTAGATGAGTTACCGAAAATCATGCACATCAACCGAAAACAAGGACAGCCTTTGGTTCGTAAGAAAATGTGTTGTTTGATAAGTTTAAGTAAATTCAGTTAGTTTAAGTTACTTAGCTAGTTTCCTTTAAATTTTAAGTATTCTAAAAAGTTGTTGTTCCACCATTACTATGATATTAATTCAGGTTGTACAATTTCAAGACACAAAGCAAGCTCTTTCTTTTATTTCACTGTTAGATGGATATTTCCGACTCATGGGGGATTACGACCACTCCCTCTGTACAGCTGTCGAAATGGACTTTGTCAAGCATTTCAAATCGCTCAAGTGTCACGGGCCTGTCAGGTGTTTTTTTCTCTATTTTGTTGATTGGTGGGATCTTTTTGTTAATTTTATTGATTACTAGCGGGGTTTTTAGAGGTTTTTCTAATGTTTGTTTCTCTCGCTCCCGTTTCCTTTCCCGCTTGCTTTCCCACTCCCGGTGGTTATCCGTTCCCTGTCGCTTTCCCGCTCACTCTTTCGCTCTCAGTTGCTCCCCCTAGATCTGATACTGCATACATACATGAAATGAAATGAAATGAATTTATTTATATAGCACCAGATAAAGTCAGAGGCGCTTACGAAGGTTCCTTTGGAATTGGAAACTTCGAAGAACATGCTATTTACATAGACATGAGTTAACCCTAGATAACGCTGAGTTGACATGAGCACATGTGAGTTAGTTTCTTGCTCAAGGAAATTACATGCCTGGACCGGGAATCGAACCCGGGTCCTACGACTCTCAAACCCGGTATCTATACCACTAGACCAACACGTCCCATAACATACATACATACATACATACATACATACATACATACATACATACATACATACATACATACATACATACATACATACATACATACATACATACATACATACATACATACATACATACATACATACATACATACATACATACATACATACATACATACATACATACATACATACATACATACATACATACATACATACATACATACATACATACATACATACATACATACATACATACATACATACATACATACATACATATATACATACATACATACATACTTACAATCATACATACATACATACATACATACATACATACTTACATCCTCCCGCTCCCATTCCCGCTCCCATTCCCGCTCATTTTCTCTTTTCTACTCTTTACTAGCTTATTTTAGCCCATAAAACGTAAAATAGATTTGCTACGACTCTCAAACCCGGTATCTATACCACTAGACCAACACGTCCCATAACATACATACATACATACATACATACATACATACATACATACATACATACATACATACATACATACATACATACATACATACATACATACATACATACATACATACATACATACATACATACATAGATACATACATATATACATACATACATACATACTTACAATCATACATACATACATACATACTTACATCCTCCCGCTCCCATTCCCGCTCATTTTCTCTTTTCTACTCTTTACTAGCTTATTTTAGCCCATAAAACGTAAAATAGATTTGCTAAAAGTTGTTTGAAGCCTTCAAACGTTGTTACGTAAACTAAATTTGAATTTTATTACACAAATTACCTTTGATGATCGTACATAGGCACTTTCGGCCTGGAAAGTTTTTTGGCCCACCTGAGCCGGGAAATCGGAGTTGGGAGTCCAAACCTTAACATTTTCCCCCTGTATGAGAACTACCTCTTTGCCATATTTCATCAAGATCGCTTTCCAGCTCCGCTCATTTGTGACCGATTTCAATTTTTTTTCTCAAAAACCTTCTTCCATTGCCTCTCAAGCTTGTGTAAAAATTGCACTACAATCGGATGAATGGTGTAGCAATGTATAAAAGACATCTATACTTACATGCATAATCTCATATATATATATATATATATATATATATATATATATATATATATATATATATATATATATATATATATATATATATATAAATATATATATATATATATAAATATATATATATATATATATATATATATATATATATATATATATATATATATATATATATATATATATATATATAAATATATATATATATATATAAATATATATATATATATATATATATATATATATATATATATATATATACATACTAGCGGGGTGCCCGGCGTTGCTCGGGCTTTTTAGAGGTTTTTCTATCGTTTTTCTCTCACGCTCCCGTTTCCTTTCCCGCTTGCTCTCACGCTCTCGGTCGCTTTCCCACTTTTCGACCACCTAGAACTCTAAAACTTTCAGGAAAGCTTTATTCTGGATGACAATACATGAATTTAATGTTTCCGACATGAATTAAGCCTTAAATCAATTAAAATTAATCAAATCAAGTTAATCAGACAGTTCAAGATACTCTTTTATAGGAAACAGACATATACAGTCCTATGAAAAGAACATAATTGCACCTCTTTGTTTTTCCATTATAACTTTTTCAAATAGTTTTTTAAAAATATTCTAAATAGCCTACAACCAAATGTACACAAAAAATTTCATAAAAATCGGTTCAGTCGTTTCGGAGGAGCTTGAAGTCAAACACTATGACACGAGATTTTTTTCTATATATATAGATAGATTCCCGCTCGCTCTCCTGCTCCGCTCCGCTCATTTTGTGCCCGATTTCAATTTTTTTAACAAATTTCTTTTCCTGTATGAGAACTACCTCCTTGCCAAATTTCATCAAGATCGCTCCAGCGGTTTGGATTTCTATAAGAGACAAACTCACAGTCATTTATATATATATAGATAAATATGAAAAAACAGTATTTAAAAAATAAATGTTGATTTAAAGTTATCGGTCACAAAGTTGCTTTATAAGACAATTAGCTGATCGGCTATTGACTTGGTTGTCATTATGAGTTGTTACGTATTATTACTATAAATAACTTTTATACATGCAGTATTTATTATTTTGTTCAAGCTCTTAACATTTTGGTCTGCTAGGTAATCGCTATGTAATTTTGTTTCTGTCAAAAAATAAGTAAATGTTTTCATATTAACAATCATGGTAATAAAAATAAAAATACTATTTAATAACAATTATTGTTGTTATTATTATGTTAATTTCCTTTTTTTTATTTAATTTTACCATCATTAATTATGACAAGCTTATAGAAACACCATGATCATTATCATCATTAACATGACTTCTACAACCACCATCAATATTTTTTGCTTTTTTAGAATCATATTTTTTGTAAATATATTTTTTTAATATGATTGTTACTGTGGAAGAGAATTTATCATGATCATGATCATTATAACTTCAATCAGTTTGACATGCTGTATATATAATGTTATCAGAAATTGTTTTTTTAAAGAAATTGTCTTACTTAATAAATTAATTGTAATCAAAATCAATTTTAAGTTTTGAAGTTTGTTTGAAATTTTTAAAGCAAATATGAAAAAAATTGTCTTCTCGTGTTTTTACAAGTCTGGTCTGTTTTAAATCATCACCTGTATGATTAATTCATTGTTCTAAAAAGAACATTAAATTTTTTACAAGAGTTCTTTCTGCTGATTTAAGAAAGTTATTTTAAATAATTGTTTTCCAACAGCAAGAAATGGGCAAAGCGGCGACTTCTTGAAAAGAACCGACAAGATTCAAAGAGGAATTTCCTCCTCAAATTGAGCCAGGAAACACTCGGCAATTTCGTTCTTGTTTGCCTTGGTACAATCCCAGGACAGGAACACTTTGAGCAGATCATGCAAACTGTTGAAGATAGGTATTTCCTTGCGGGCGATCGAAGGGAAGTTGCTGGAAAAGAGAACGGAGAGCGTGGGAATGACCTAGAGTTTGATACTATTCAGGATCTTTTGAAGCACTACAAACAGCCACCTCCAATAGGCATGGGACTAGAAAATATTGTCATCCCTACTGCTCCGTGTCAGTTATGTGTGGTATTAGGATCATTTGAGCTCTGTTTTTGTTCTTAGTTACTTTATCATCACCACTGTCACACTCTTCACAAAAATACTGTACATAACTTCTTCCATCACATTCATCATCATCACAACTGTTATTATATTATATCACTTGATTGTTATCATTGTTCAGATGATCCTCTCATATATCTGTGTGGTTCCAACCGCAGTGCTTCACCGGCTAAAACCTCCCGATGTTTTGAGGAGCAAAAAAGTTCGGGAATATCTATTGTCTCTTCGGTTGAGCTCAAGGAAAAGATTGGTTTGTCATCATCACCATCATCATCATCATCATTATAAGAATCTTTATCATCATCACCATCATCATCATCATCATTATAAGAATCTTTATCATCATTACCATCATCATCGTCATTATAAGAATCTTTATCATCATTACCATCATCATCATCATCTTTTAGACCCAAAGTCTTTGTTTATTATTATTGCTGCCATATCCATAATCATTAATGTTCAAATAAATAATGTATTTATGAGTTTCATTTTTTATTTGAAAGGTTTAAATTTTGAGTTTCTCTTCATTTTCAGGCAGTGGTGAATTCACGGAGGTGTACAGGAGCAACTATATGGTTGGAAATGCCAATAAAGAAGTTGCTGTGAAGCGGTTGAAAACTCAGCATGTTCATCATTTCAAGGTTCAGTTAGAAATAATAGTTTTAATAAGAAGAAAATATGAAATTACTTGAAATGATAAAAGTTTGGGGGAAATGACTAGAGGTAAAATTTAATTTGTATACAAAACACTCGAATTGAAAATCAGAAATGGCACACTTTTTCAAGCAAGAATCTAATTGTTGTAAACATTTGCAGTATTTGAATAAATTTCTTATATTACATTATCTTTTATTTTATTATTATTATATTTAATTTGAAATATCTTACTATTGCAATTTTGTTTGTTCTCAGAAAAAGTGAATCAAGAATTTTTTGTTGTGGTGTCCCCCACTTTAATACTTGTTTCTTCAGTGTAGTGAACATTGTATTGGTCCCACTATTTACAATCCTGTTTGTTCAATGTAGTCGACATTGTTGTGGAAAAATAATTTGTTATCAACATAGAAATTATTTTTGTTATAATTTTTGTTCACCATTTAATTTTTCTATAGTTTCTCGGTTGCCATCATTCAAACCTTTTTCTTACTTAATTAAAGTATTTCACCAACATGGTGCACAAGACTGCCTTCTGGAGCTCATGCAACACAATCGTGAGTGTACTGGCTGTGTGTCTCGAATTCCCAATCTCCATGATCATGGAATATGCTCCTTTGGCACATTTGAAGGGTTTCTTGGTTGCTAATGAAAAGTACCTCTCTCACTACCTAATACATTCGGCTGCAGAACAGATAGCACAAGCCTTATATGATCTGGTAAGATTTAGTTTACATCAGGGGTGTGCAATTGGTGGCCAGCATACCACAACCTGCACTGCCTGGCCAGTTAGTGTAACTGTTTATGATTATGTATGCTCATTTTTTAGCCATAAAACAAGTTTTAAAGTTTTTGAGTCAGATAATTTTTAAAACAAATATGGCAGATTGATTGTTTCAAACATGATGAAGGTTTTGCTAAGTTGTGGTTGTGTGTTAAATCTAGTTTGAATTAGAATGGACATTAAGGTACCACTTCGTATAGATATACCACAGCAGCGCCAATGTTTTGTTGAATGTCAGGTGTTGTACCAAGGTTACAGAATGCATTTTGTCATTGTAAGAGAATTTCACTTTCGGAAGAATTAATAGCAAATGGTTATTTGTGCTTTTAAGCATTTCCAAAACTCTTCTAAGGATTCCATTTACAACTTTTAAAGAGTCCCATTGAGACCGATAAAATTTAGTTGTAGGATTAATTTCAGAGCTTCACTGGGACTGGCTATGTGGGCAACTTTTACGAGTTTTCCAGGTTTAAAAATTTTTTAGAGATGTTATGAAGCAATCTATAATAACCGTATTCATGGTTTCTCAAGGGCACACAGGTACCCTGAATTTGCAAGTCATTCCACAACCACTGTTGACTGTTGCAGCTTTTTTTTGAGTATCTTATGTTGACCGTTAAACTGGACTTAAACATTTCCCAAGTCTTATCTTATCTTTTATATCCAAAATGTACTTGAAAAGCGTATGCTTCACCTTTCAAAGAAAAGTTTTGAGATTTTGCTGGTTAACCAATTGTTTTCTTTTAACAGCTATCTCTAGATGAGTTCTATAAACGGGCCACGACGTTGTGTCTTTGTTGTGCTTCAAACAATCATTGCTGTTCTGCTTGCATCTTTTCCAAACAGTTCATCAAGGCTTTGACAGCAGCTTTTTTTCATGTCAAAAACGTGCTCATCTTGATAAAGCCCATCATTCTAAAATGTCTTTTAGAGGCAGTCTACAAGTTTGGCTTTCTTCTTTCATACTTCAGGTCTCATATTTTTTTATAGTTTTTTTTTCAACTCAGGTGGGTGCAGTTCTTTGAAGTTCTTTCAAAAAAATATAAAAAATATTGCTGCTGACACCAAATGTTGGAACATTGGATCATAAAAACATCACAAAAATGGTTTAAACAAGTTGAATAATAAATTGCTTTAATAGACAATTATAGGCCCCAATTCTTGTATTTAGAACTTGTTTAATAAAGTTAATCACTGATAACCATTTTCTCAAATGGTTTATAGTCCTTTACACCAAGTGTTTTAAGAATGTTTTATCAGCATGTAGGAAAATACCGAAGTAATTCCTGTCGCAGATCGTGATTGGTCCTGTTTTCCTTTTTTTCGTTTCCTTTTTCCAGACTTGGGATTGGCTCGCAAAAGCAAAGAGGAGTTCGATAACTACTGTGGAAATCTCCCTGAGGTCGATAAATAAGAAATAATTAAAATGTTTCTATTTATATATAACAATATATAGTAAAGCTCTTTATTTTTTCATACCAGCAAGTGGTTATGGGGCAAGTGCACGGTAACATAAGATGCAAGAACATTCTGGTTTTCGAGTACTCTGAGAAAAAGCTTCTGCTTGTCAAGCTGTCGGACCCTGGCATCTATCCATTTTTGTTAATGGAGAGTGACAATTCTGTTCCAAAAGAGAAGTCATTTAATTTCTATTAAATTTTTTAGATACTTAATTGTGGTTATTGTTTATAAAATTAATCTTTTTTTATTTGTTTATCATCTTTAATATATATATATATATATATATATATATATATATATGTATATATATATATATATATATATATATATATATATATATATATATATATATATATATATATATATATATATATATATAATATATGTGCATATTGTGTATATGTATAAACATTGTATTTTCACAAATATAAGATTCATGTTATGAAAGTTTTACATACACTGTACCAGGATGAGTCCTACATTGGTGGGCATCTTATGTAAAATATTTTTAAAATAGAAGTAAAATACATGTAACTGCTACAATATAGGAAATTAATGTCATTGATTTACTAAAACACATACTTTACTTTGACCTAAAGCTACTGCACCTTCACGACTGACTAAATAATTTGAACATTAAAAGTTTAACAGCTTTTCTTAAAGAAATCAAATGTTTGACACAAGCTATGCACACAATTCAATAAATAATCACTTGGAAAATGTTGTTTATGCTAAAACAACTAGTTTTCTAAAAAGTATTATTCTTTTAGAAGAGGATTAAGAAACAATATTCGTTTTGGGTACTTTGTATCAAAGATGTTAATAATGTCATCCAAATCGAGTTCAATGTTTTTTTAGCACAAACATCAGAAGTAAATCATCTAGTTTGTATTCTGTCATTTGCTGCTTTTTTAAATATTTTTATAGACACCAGAAATTTGAACCTCTTAACAGGCGCGGTGGGACAGCGGTAAAGTCTTTGACTTTTGAGCTTGGGTCCTGGGTTCTACTCCCGGGTAAGCAAAATTCTACATCGTGTAACTTCCTTGGGAAAGGAGTTCACTCTGAATTCAGTTGATCTGAATGCTCAGGTCAACTCAGTCTTTCATCCTCCTGTGGTAGTCAAATGAGTACCGGTGGTTCCACTGGGAATAAATAAATTGATTGAAGCGCTGAATACGGCTGCCTGCATCGTAGTGGTCTTGAAATCGATTTGTCGGTTTACCAAACACAACTATAATATCATTGGATTCTTTATCTTTTTATCTTTATATCTTGCTTGCCATCAAATCCAATACTTATGATCTCCAAAATTTTCAGACCAATTGTTTTGAAGTTTGGACACAACATAGTCCATATTGCAGAGAAAGTTTTCATTTATTTAGAAAACAATTAATTATCTTTTTCCTTAAGGTTTTTTGGAGCAAAAAACTATTCCTAGAATTTTATTGCGTAACTTGTTATTCAATGCACTTAATCACTTGATTCAATGCATTTAATGCACTTTATTCAATTATTTGAAATTTATTTTACCAACTTCAATAGGCATAAGTTTTCGGTTCATTAGTTTGTTATATTTCTGCCAATCCTTTTTGGAGCACCACTACTCTAGTTTCAAGGCTTAATAAATTTCTACACAAAAACTGCAAAGATGTATAAATGTATACGTGAAGATTAATTTTTGACAAAACAAAAACTTCAATTATAATATTGTGATTCAACAGCCTCCCATGGATGGCACCAGAATACATGATGCACCCTAACAAACTGACTCTGGAATCTGACAGATATGCCTTTGGAACAACACTGTGGGAAATGTATAGCTTTGGGAAAAGTCCACCTGATTATGAAGTGAGAATTTGTTATAAGCATTAGTTGAAAGGGTTATTTCAAAAAACAGTGAAAATGTTTGCATTTGATTTTTTTTAATTGGTTTTCAGTGCTGAAAAAACAGAAAGAAAATCTAGGCTTTAAGATGTTGATTATATTTATAAATTACTCCATTACCATTAAAGCTTTGTTGATTAGAATGAAGCAATTATGTATATTTTAAATAAGTTTGATTAGATAGCAGGGATTACACAGTACAGAGCACTCAGTTTGTCCTTTTCTGAAACCTCTGTTGGAGCTTTCCAGATCCCACCTATATTGTGTTCATGTTATGACTGCTTTGCGTGATGTTTATATGTACTTTTGGGTAACATTTTATATAGATTGTATCTTGTTCGTACAAGATTTGTTGTAAAGTTGTAAGTATGTCACAACAACCTCATATTCCAGCATTTACTTTGACTTCAATTTCTCAATGCAATTACAGATCAGTAACACTATTTGTCACATCCCAGTTTATGTTTACAGTGTATTATTATGTTTGATTTTTAATGACAAATGTACTGAAAATATGTTTGCTCCTCTTCGTGACAACTGTATGTTACAGAGACTCATCTTTTCTGACACACTTGAATTTTATTATTATCGTTTCAAAAGTCAGGTGACAAAAACACTCAATAGCAAAAAACTTGTGATGAAATATTCATAAATAACATAAATTCAATAAATAAAACTATATTAAAAATTATTTTATAATTATTCTTTTAATTACGTTTAAAAGATTCTTTAGTTGGTCGTCGGGTTTTAGCTACAGCCAAATTTTGTACATTTATAGATATCTATAGGTACATTAATTATTTACAGGTTATCACTATTGATTTATACAATTACAATCATATTATGACCATTCTCCTGATCCTGATTTTAGATCAAAAAGATGCAGAGCAACCGAGCATACCTGCTCTCACGACCTGAGACCTGTCCTGAAGAAATGTACAAGATTATGACACAGTGCTGGTCTTATACTCCCGATCACAGGATGGGCATCAAAGATGTGGTCAGGGACATAAGACAGTTCGTCAACAAAGGTTAAAATTTCTCTCATTTTTCATATTTTTGCTGTTAATGATACAATTTACCTTTTCAGCCACAATAAAACAAGAAGTTGTGAAAAAAATGCTGAAAAAAGTTTCAGTACATTTTTTAAATTTTTGTTGAAGTTTATTATGAATGGCAATCTTTTTAGATTTTTTAAAATTTAATTAAATTGTTTTAATCATGAAGCTCATTAAATAGTGTGATCTCATTATGGATTTTTATGACCACTCCACTAAGGTGACGGAATTTATAACGATTACAATCACCCCATCGGTGACTGTGGGAAAGCAACTTTTCGAAAAGATATATCTCATCATCAGATACCTCATCAAGAGTATGTTGAATTTAAATAATTTGTTTTGTAACAAATGAGTGAATAAGACTCACCTGCTAACCTACACAGAATTGCAAATGTTTACGAAGTTTAGTTGCTTGAGCCTGTCAAAGTTTGACCTTCATACATTGGCTAAGTATATAATTTGTATCAAATATATTAGGTTTGTAATGGCTAGATTATTTAGCATAAAACAATCTATGAAATGTATTAAAATCTCATTTAATTGTAAATATTTTAATATCTTTCAGAATGAAGGTTATAAACATGACTGAATTTGCCCAGTTTGATTCCTGCCATAGTGAGACCCATTTCGTTTGTCAAAACTCAATACCATCCTTCCTTGCCCAGAGTGCATCCAGTGACTCACATCTAACTAATATCACCAACAGAACAATGGTTGATCTCAATTCTGGTGGATTTAATTCAGGTGAGTACATAAGTTATTCAGTCATACTTTTTTCTTGAAGCACTTTGACTTAACAAGTCTAATGTGAATTGTTGTAGTGGTTATGAATTCAATGAATCATCAGATGGTTATATATGTATGTCAAGCTGGTATGTATATCATTGTTATCTTTAATAGTACCTTTGTTTGGATAGAACTAATGAAAACATGGTAGATATTAATACAGGTAAAACTTATGTAAAGGTGTGACAACATTGATTTTTTTCTTGAATAGTTATTTGGCACCGTTTTCATCAAGCTAGTATGATAATGCACCCATTTTATATGATCAATTTCATGTTTAATGTTCATATGATACATTTCAGACTCTTTTCGTCAGAGTTATGTTTCTTCCAGTGACCAGGATATTTTGAAATACAGTCTGAATGTCGATCTCTCTGCAACACCTCTTGGACAGGTGCGCCAAGAAGAGTTAAATTTTTTTAATAGCATTAGGCCTGTATCCTTCATTTGATTCAAAGTTATTTGGTTTGATTGATTGAATGGCTGACTTACTAAGTGAGTCTTTCTCAAAATTTCCCTTAATTGCCTATTTGTCTTAAATTACAGAATTCTTATCAAATGTTTTATTGGTAGATGTCTGCATGTTCCTTAGTTGATTTTTTATTTGATATTATTCAGGGTCACTATGGCAAAGTTTACAAGGGTACATTCAAGGGGGATGATGGTAAGGTCATTACAGTGGCAGTGAAGTGCTTAAAGAAGAAAATGTACAACAAATACAGGAATGAGTTTGAGAAGGAATACCAGATTATGAAAACTCTTAAACATGACAATATTGTCTGCATCATTGGCAGGTGCCTTGAATTTGGACAAGGCTCGTTGATTTTATTTTTTCTGCATCTGTGATGTAGATAGATTCAGGCATTTTTTGGTAAAGCTTTATACTGGCGAGTGATGGAAAAACTTTTATATGGTCGAGTGATGGTAAGACTTTTATACTGGAGGGTAATGTATAATATGGGAAGACCTTTATACTTTTGATGATGTATATTATGAAAAGGTCACTGGTGGATGATGAATAATTGAGTTGTCCATTGGTCAACTTTTGCCAACCTGGCCCGCCATGCCTGACATGGCACGGAAAATGGATTTTTTTAAATTATATAAAAAACTGTTAAGAAAGGTTTTTTGGCTAGAAATTCCTGTGGGTGACTCTGATTTATACTATGGGAAAGCATTTATACAGGATGATAATGCATGCTGTGTGTGAGAAAGAAAGAGAGACAGAAAGAGTGAGAGAGAAGTTGGGAGAAAAACAAAAATAAAAAACCCGAGCAAAACCAGGTTCTCTTTGCTAGTCTATATATATATATATAAAAGAACATGTCCTGACTGACTGACTGATAATCAACGCCGAGCTGAAACTCCTCATCCTAGGAACGTGAAATTTGAAACTCATATTACTTTTATAACGTAAGCATCCACTAATAAAGGGTTTTTGAAAACTTTGCTCCTGATGGGATGAAACAAGAAAACAATTTTTTTTCTAAAACAACACATATCTTGAAAACCAAAAATGAAAATGTTTTGACATTTGATATCTAGATACTTCTTAAAAAAAATGTGTTTCACCTTTTTTGAAAATTTGGTTTCCAGGACCTCAAATATGGGATGGAAAATAGGGTTATTTGTTTTTTTAGAATAACTGCTACTCAAAAACTGTAAGTCAGATTGAAAAATTAGTATTTAGTATCTACTCGAGAAATAAAGATTAACGTGTTTTACCAATTTTGATAATTTGGTTTCCAGGACTTCAAATGTGGGGTGGAAAAAGGAATATTTGATTAAAAACTTTAAAAACTAATAATGTGGAAGTTTTACAAAATACATATTTTAATAATTTTTGAAAATTTGGTTTTCAGGACTTCAAATGTGGGATGGAAAATGTTGTTATATTATTCTTAGAATAACTGTCACTCTGAAACTGAAAATAGTACAAATATAAAAATTAGTATTTAGATACTACTTAGAATTTAAAGTTACACATGTTTTACCAATATTTTTTTATGCTTTGGCTTCCAAGACTACAAATGTAGGGTGGAGAAAAGAATAATTTCCTTGAAAACTCAATAACTGAAAATGTAAAAGCATTAAAATTCAGTATTTAAGTTTTTTTTCAAATAATAAGATACGTGTTTCATTATTTTTCGAAAAATCAGTTTCCAAGTTTTGAGGGTTTGAGCCCGTTAAAACTGACTGAGTCCAGTTCATCACGGACCGGGCAACGTCTCGATTTTTGTGCTTATAAAACAGGCCAGTTCGGGCCTAAATAACAAGCCAGGCCTGGAATTTCCTGCCTCTAAAATAAGCTGGACCGGGTCTAAAAATTTGTTTAGGGTTCTATGGATTAGAGTACTGCAGGGGCCGGACTAAACCGTCATTTTAAGGTCTTCAGACGGGCCAAACTTGAAGTCAAGATGGAACGAGCCGTGTTTTTTGCCAAGTATATAAAAATTTTAAGCCTCTAAAAACGGGCCTGGAATTTTGACTTATGAAACGGACCGGACCAAGTTGTCGACGTTCATAGCCGGACCGCAAAAATCGGCATGTGCAGTACTCTACTATGGATGCACGGTTCAAATTCTCTAATTTCAAGCAAGCAAATTTCTAATCTGAAATTCATTTATTTCTATTTAAAGAGAGTCCTCAAGTGCTGGTCCTTGAATACATAGAGTTAGGCTGCCTCAGGGATTATCTCTGTAACAACAAAGAATTGCTTGGTCTTCAAACTCTCCTGAACTTTGGATTAGAGATTGTCCTGGTAGTCTGTTAGATGTTATCATTTAGAGCTATCAGTTATGTTATTATACTATTACTTAGTAATAATTTCATTATGTGTGTAATAATATTGCTTTTTTTTATTTCAGGGCATGGAGTACTTAGCCAGCCTAAAAATAGTTCATAGGGATTTGGCAGCCAGAAATGTTTTGGTTACAGGGGAACAACATATGAAGATAGGGGATTTTGGTCTTTCCAGGGCTCTTTCTCCTGACAGAGATTACTATAAGAGTGATGGAAACAAAGAATTACCAGCTCCATGGTAATTTGTGTTGATGATGATTGTAATGGTGAAGGAGAGATTGATTGAGCAGGAAATGGGATAAAAAAATTAGAATGGTAGTAGTGATAAAAAATTATATTAAGGATGGCAATTATGGCTGACCATTACAGGTGCGCTCCTGAATCTCTAGGCCGCCAACAGTTCACAGAAAAAACAGATGTGTGGAGTTATGGTGTCACTCTATGGGAAGTTATGAGCTATGGAGATTCTCCAAATCTTTGTGATAACAACAAGGACCTATTCTACAACCTGCAAAATGGCAACAGACTCACTCAGCCAAAGAGCTGTCCAAGTTGTGTATATATATTTATAAAACAAAACTGCTGGGAACTATCTCCAGATAATAGAAAGACATTTCAGGAATTAGTTATTATACTTATGGAAATTATTTCAAAGTTTAAATAAATATTACGAAGAAAAGCCGTGACTCCAATACTTCCCTTAATTTCCAGAAACCTTCACTTGGAGCATCTTGAGCACAGAGCTCAAACGGGACACTGTATGTAATGACAAACTTTTTCATCAATACACTTTTGATTAATTGATTTTTTAACCAATTAATTGTTGATGAACTTTTTTTGATGAATTAATTTTTTGAGGAATTTTTGATGAATTTGTTTCTCCGTAATATAATGCTTTATGAAGAAAAAAGGATGGGCTTGATTAAATATTTGAGATGTCGGAAACCATTGCTAGACAGCTTGTTTAGTTATGTCAGTTATGTTTATTTATTATTATTTTTATTTATTTCTCTTTCACAACGTGCGTGTGCACGTCTGGTTGCAGTGTTCCATAAGGATGGGCTTAGTCAGTGGTGTAGCTAGAGTAAACGTCACCCGGGGCAGTCCGCTGAAATGTCATCCCAATGATTGCTTTCCCGCTCGCGGTGGCTCTTCCGCTCCCGGTCGCTTTCCCGCTCCCGCTCGCTTTTGCGTTTTATTGCTAATAAGGTGCAATTAGGTCTTTTTGAAAGGGAAACGCATAGATTAAAATATTTTCTTATATATATATATACATATATATATATATATATATATATATATATATATATATATATATATATATATATATATATATATATATATATATATATATATATATATACATATATATATATATATATATATATATATATATATATATATATATATATATATATATATACATATATATATATATATATATATATATATATATATATATATATATATATATATATATATATATATATATATATATATATATATATATATATATATATATATATATATATATATATATATATATACATATATATATATATATATATATATATATATATATATATATATATATATATATATAAATCTCATGTCATAGTGCTTGTGATTGAATTCCTCACCAAAAAAAGTATTATACATTTTTGCCCCCTTTTCTCAGACTTATCAAATGTACACAAAAGATTTCATAAAAATCGGTTCAGCCGTTTCGGAGGAGTTTGGAGACAAACACTATAACACGAGTAGTGACGCCATTGACAAGTACAATATTTTTTAATGCCAGCAAAAAATCAGCGACGGATCTAGGATTTTCCGGTGGGGGGATGATCTAACATACCGATCCTGGGGGGAGGGTGTAACGATCACATTTTATCGACAAAAATTTCATTCATTTTTTAAAATAACACTATTGGTTTTACATATTGTTTTTTTTTTTAGAAAAAACGTTCTAATTGGAAAAAAATACAATATTAAAATGATAACAAAACTGCTTATTTTTATAGCAAGACTGCTTTTGCACTAAAATTATAACAAAATTAATAATATTAACAGAAAAACAGACTTGTAGACATCAGTGCTTAATTAAGTTAAATATGGAAAAATACAAAATAGGATAAAAATTTTAAATAAAATATATGTGCGTGTATCCCATAGAAATAGTAATGGGATGTTAATTGCACTTTACTGGTGTTTATAAACAATCTTGTGGAGCGACGAAGCTTGGTGGGCTTTTTTAATGAGAAACAACTTTTTATAGCAAATAAAAGTATTTTTGGTAATCTTTTTAGTTCATTCCCTCCATCCCCCCTCTTGATCCGTCGCTGCAAAAAATATAGGAAGTCCATTTATAAAATGAAAACTACAACTAATTCAATTTTGTATTGAAAGTAATTAAACGTTTGCTTTATAAATGACAAAGTCAATATATCAACACTTGACATCCATCATTGTCCAAACTTTCTGTTTTCCAGTATACACCATCTCCATTAGGAAGGTGATTTGAAGGAAGCAAAATATTTTTCCAGATTGTTCTAAAATTTATAATAAACAATTCATATATATAAAAACTAATCGTGTGCTAACTTTTAAGCAGGATAGATACTTTTTTAATATTTTGATCAAAAAGCAGAAGACTGAACATATATTAAAAAAAGCGGGTCTATCTTGCTTAAAAGTTAGCAGACGGTTATTTAGTTTTAAAAATTATGGCTTGTTCGTAATACGAATATCCACAATTAATGCATGCCTTCATCAAGACATTTCTTACACAGCCCAAAGAAAAAATATTATTTTCTTTTTAGTTCACAAAAACGTGGTATTTAAAAAAAAACTTTTAAATATTTTATTCTCTTATTTTTAGTGCATTAAAAAACGTGGTATTTTAAAATAGTTTTTATACATATTTTTTTAAACTAAAAACGTGGGGCGCCTTTTATTAATTTCAAAAAGTTATTTCTCTTCTCAAAAATTTCAGCTACTATTATATTTTCAGGTATCGTTCATCCTGGTTTCATGACAAACAAATCCTTTACTGACGTCTATAAACATAGATATAAACTATGCATAGATATAAAAATTGCATACTTGCTTTATAAGCAAGCAAGAATGCAAAAATTCAGTTAAATTAGATATAGGAAATGCTTCAAAAATCGATGGACAAACAGACAGACATACCGACAAGAAAGCAAGTTAAGAAAAACGTGGTAAAAATTGTTTTAGAGAACATTGAGTTTGAAAAATGTGAAACTGTTATATCTTTATTATTCTAATTAAATGGTAATAATATAATCTACTTAAGTGGCTGCTAACACTTACTAGATCTTTCTGATTATCTATTCTTAATATAAATTTGTTTGCTTATGATATAATAAAGAAGGAAATAGAATAAAAACTGATCTATATATATACATATATATATACACATATATATATATATATACATATACATATACATATATATATACGCCCATATATATATATTTAAACAAACATATATATATAACACCTCCCCCTCTTTATAGAAAATTATATGATTTTCTACTGGGGTCCAGTACTATCCGTTTTGGAGGGTTGCAATAACGTTTAGGTCTTGCCTCTGGTTCTATTCCTGTTGGAATGTGTGACAATTCCTCCGGATTGGCTTCATTATCTATATGGCTCGGAACATGGTCTCCTTGTCTCTTCTCTCGATCCTCATTCTCCGTAAGCCGAGGGGTTGCGTTTATGTCTGGTTCCAACATCTCTTCCTCTTCTGGGAACACAATTCTTACCGGGGCTTTCTCTTTATCACTTTTATCTTGAAGGGGCACTGGCATGTCGAAAGTCTGAAACATTTCTTTAAGTGCCCAATCTAAATTCCTTGGTCTTAATTGATTTGTATGCCTTTTTGTAATCCTTCTGTCAATCTCGACTTCGTAAACCGTTTTTCCAATTCTTTTTAAAATCTTCCCTGGTATCCATCTGGGATGGTTTGGATTTTTATAATCTCTAGCGTACACCGCATCTTGTTCTTTAAAAACTCTCGGTCTTGCCCCATTCCTTTCGTCGAACTGTCTCTTCATGCAAGACTTTTTTTCTGAATGCTTTTTGTCTTTTTTAGTACTTAGTTGTAAGTCTGATAGTGGTGTTCTAATTTGTCTCCCCAAAAAATTTTCTGTGGGAGATTTTTGATGTGGACTAGATGGGCATGGTGTAGATCTATAACACAACAAAAACTTTTGCACTAATTCCTCGGTAATTCCTTCACCTTTTAGCTTTTGTATGGTTCTTTTGAAAGTATCAACAAATCTTTCTGCTTGACCATTACTTTGTGGATGAAAAGGAGGTATTCGGATATGACTGATAAATTTTGACTGACAAAATCTTTCAAATTCCATAGAAGTAAATTGTGTTCCGTTATCTGATACCAATGTCTTGGGAAATCCATACCGAGCAAACATTCGGTTCAGCTCGCGAATTGTCGTTGTTGAGGTAGCCGTACTCATTTGTATTATTTCTGGCCATTTTGAATATGCGTCCACAACAACCAGAAACATTGAATTCTCCATTGGTCCCGCAAAATCAATGTGAATTCTCTCCCAGGCCTGTGATGGTTCAGGCCATGGTGACAACGTGTTTTTTATAGGCATTTTAGCTGCTTTTTGACATGCATCACAGGTTTTCACCATACTTTCAATATCTCTATCGATTCCATGCCAATACACCGACTGTCTGGCCAGCATTTTCATTCTCGTAATTCCTGGATGGCCCTGATGTAGCATCCTCAATATACGCTGTTGCAGTTTTTTTGGAATTACTGCTCTTACACCCATAAATAGAACGCCATCATGTAAAGTCAAATCAGTTGCTTTACTTTGGAATGCATTCCAGTTTGATCCAGGTTTAACTTTTGGCCAAAATCCTTTTTTAATGATCTCACTCAACTCTCTGAGTTCAGAGTCTTCTTCTGTCATAATTTGAATATCTTTCTTACTAACAGGTAATTGTCTCATCGTATCCTCTTGTATCATTGTGATGTCTTCATTTACACCTGCTATTATCAAATCCTCATTTCCTGTTGTTTTTTTGGAATCAATGAGTCTTGATAAGGCATCAGCTTGACCAAAATTTGCTGTTCGTCGATATTCGATCTCAAAATCATAAGCTAAAAGTATCAGCTCCCATCTCTGTAGTCTGTTTGCAGCGTGTGCAGATATTCCTTTTTTTGAACCAAATACTGACAAGAGAGGCTTGTGATCGGTCAAAAGCGTAAACCGCCTTCCGTAAACAAATCTATGGAATTTCCTTACTGCAAAAACTAGGGCTAAAGCTTCTTTTTCTATTTGGCCGTAATTCTTTTCTGCTTGGGTCAGCGCCCGGCCTGCATGAGCGACTGCTTTTTCTGTTCCATTACGAAATCGGTGTGAAATCACTGCTCCAATTCCGTATTCACATGCATCAGCAGCTATTACGATGTCTCTTTTGGGATCATAATGCGTCAGCAATAAATTTGATTGTAACACCTTCTTAAGGTTTGTGAAAGATTCCTGGTGTACTCTTAACCATTCAAATTTCTCATTTTTTTCCAATTCATCTAGTGGGCCTCTCATTTGTCTCATCTTTGGTACAAAAACAGAATAGTAACTAACCATACCCAAAAACGATTTTAACTGTTTCCTGTCTTTTGGTGGGGGCATTTCTACAATTGCTGTTATCTTTTCTGGGTCTGGTTTTCGGCCTTCTTTGCTGATAATATGACCTAGAAATTTAATCTCTTTCTTGGCAAAAGAGCACTTGTCCATCTTGACTCTAAAACCAAAATCTGAAATCCGTTTGAATAGTTCAAGAACATTCATATTGTGTTCTTCCAATGTTGTGCCGGTCACAATTACATCGTCCAGGTAAGCTGCACAACCTTTTAACCCTGAAGTTAAATTATCCATTGTTTCCTGGAAAATACCTGGTGCACTTTTTACTCCAAAGGGAAGTCTCTGGTACTGATATAGACCTTTAGGAGTGTTGATCGTAACGAGCTCTTTTGACGATTCATCCATTTCCAACTGTAGATATGCATCAGCAAAATCTACTTGAGTAAACCAAGCTCCTTGGTTTAATTTTGAAAAAATTTCATCCGGTGTTGGAAGTGGATGTTGGTGCATCTCAAGCGCGTCGTTAAGGCCTGTTTTAAAATCAGCACAGATGCGCACCGTTCCGCTTTTCTTTGGAACAACCACAATCGGTGTATTCAACTCTTTTAAGAACTCCTACATTGACCAGTCTTTCAAGTTCCCTAATGGTTATTTCTTCGTAAGCAAAAGGTACTTTTCGTGGTCTGCAAAATTTTGGCTGAGACTCTGACTTAAGGAGCAATCTTGCCTTCTTTTTACTGCAATGGCCCAATTCTTCCTTGAAAACATTTGGAAACTCTGTTTGTAAACGAACAGCTAAACTGGTTTCTTCCTGCGAAGGCTTTTCTGCAACAGAACAACAGATTGCATCAAACGCTTTTATCATTGGTGGAAGTTGATCCATCCATTCAATTCCTAGAAGCTGTGTCGTATTTTTGGCCACAAAACAGCGTCCATTGCCTGTGAATCCTGCGCACGAAAATTTGGTTTGAAATTCACCTAGTACTTGAATTTCAGTACCGTTTGCAGCACCAATTTTTGTGAACCAATCTTCACCCAAGTTTTTGTACTGATGATTGTGACATCGGCTCCGGAGTCCAGTTGCATCCTAATTTCGACATCACCAAATTTCACAGTGGTGTATCTTCTATTGGCTGCTATAACTGTTCGCTTGCTGGGAATTGTTCTGACTTGCCGTATTTCGTGTCGCCTATACGACGGACTTGGACTCCTCCTTAAACTTGGACTTCTCTTTCTACTGAAAAATCTTTTGGGACTTCTATCATCAGTTCTGCAGTTGGCAGCAAAATGTCCCGGTTTTCCACAGCGAAAACAAACATTTTTGTTTACGGATGAACCCCGGATTTCTTGGCTGGAAGATTTTTTAGGTGATTTCTCTGTATTTTGATTAACCTTATTAACTAAGGTTTCTGAAATCATTATTTGTTCTGTATGTAACAGTTTTATCTTTTCACATTCTTCAATAAGTTCTTCCAGTGAGCACTCTTGTTCTACCCTGAGCAGTAATTTGTGCTTAATGTTTAAATATTTCGGATCCTTCAATCCCCATATAAAATGTAAGCACATACTGGCTTCTTTTGTAAAATGTTCCCATTGTGCTTCGTTGCACAGCCTGTTCACCCTTGTGCCGAATGCCCTGAAAGTCTCTGAGTCCCTTATTTGGACGTTTTCAAAATCAAACCGTCTTTGATGAATGCTTTTTTTTATTGCCAAACAGTTTTTCTAACCAACCTTTTGTCTCTTCATAGTTTAGATTCTCGATTGTTCTCGGCAATATACTACCCTTAAGTAGTGTGTATTCGTTTTGTTGAAGCTTCCCGGTCAGAGTTGCTCTTTTTTCTTTATCGCTCATTGATTCGCCTCCGACTGACTGAACAGCTTCTTCAAATCGCCCAATCCAATCAGTGAATGTAAGGCCTTGATCTGGATCGTAAACAAATTGCTCAATTCGTTTGTAGAGGTCTGGTCTTACTTTGACGGAATTATTGTCCTGTATCATTGAGATTAGCTGAAGAAATTTTTTTTCAGTTTCTTCTTTTTCAATTCTCTTTTCTTCTTTTTCTCGAGCTTCCCTTTCAAGTTTCTCTTCTTTTTCTCGAGCTTCCCTCTCAAGTTTCTCTTCTTTTTCTCGAGCTTCCCTCTCAAGTTTCTCTTCTTTTTCTCGAGCTTCCCTCTCAAGTTTTTCTTCTTTTTCTCGAGCCTCTTTTTCAATTTGAAACTTAAGCAATTGTGCTATGTTTGAATCTTGGTCCTTTGACATCCTCGTCGTCAATGTTATATCTTTATTATTCTAATTAAATGGTAATAATATAATCTACTTAAGTGGCTGCTAACACTTACTAGATCTTTCTGATTATCTATTCTTAATATAAATTTGTTTGCTTATGATATAATAAAGAAGGAAATAGAATAAAAACTGATCTATATATATACATATATATATACACATATATATATATATATATATATACATATACATATATATATACGCCCATATATATATTTAAACAAACATATATATATAACAGAAACCAAAGCCCTAATCTGGTCAATGGTCCGGGCCCCCTTTACACTGCTTTGGGCTCCTGTGCATTTTCCCCTGCCCCCTCAAGGTAGAAATTTAATTTGTAACTGATCCAAAAATATGGTTTTTGTGATCCAACAAAAAATGCTCAATACATAGATCGAAAACTCAAACTTCTCTTAAATTTTAAATTGTTTCAAAGTCTTTCACCGCCCCCAAGTAGGATCTCAACGCCAAAAAGGGGGCGTTATCGCTCACTTTGAGAAGCATTGCTCTATCGTAAAACTTTTTGCGGATTTCGATATGTGACTTCGTTATAAACCAATTTAACCAATTTTGTTATAAGCAGAACTCGATATAAGCAAAATCGTTATAAGCGAAAAGTGATATGACCCATTTTTTTTATATGTGGAACACGATATATGCGAATGTGCTATAAGCGGATTATATAACCAATCTCGTTATAAGTGTATTTCGATATAAGAGGAACTAGATTTATCCATTTATCCAATTTCGCTACTTTTATTTTTGTTATGAGACACATAATGTAAAAAAATTATAAACTATTATAAACCGTTAGTAAAAACATTTTGCACCTGCCGTGCGATAAGCCGAGAAAAAGCATCCAATTCTTCTTGAAACCATAATTATAAGGATAGAGAAACTTCTACAAGTATTCAACACAACTTTAAATTAAATTAAAACTAAATGCTAATATTTACCTTCGGATCTTTTTGGCTGCCCTTCCTAATAATGCTTTCAATGTAGCTTTCTCCTCTCGATATAAGAAAGCAGCTGCGCCACAAGAAAAATGAAACCCCAGAAAACAACGAAATTGAGAGTTGAAAATGAAACCTTATTAGACGAAATTCTGTGAACAGTTCCTTGAACTTTAATAAGTTTACACATTTTAGCAAACACTTAACAACTTGCTTGAGTAATTAAAACTTGCCTCAAGCTTTTTAACAAAAATTTCCCAGATTAGATTTAATGGAAATACAAGAAGAGCAGCATTCTGAATAATATGTAATAATTATTTTTAAAAAACAATTAAACTGTTCAATAGTTTAAAAAAGTTGTCTAAGCTTAGATTGTTTAACATAAAGCTTGGGAAAAATTAGATGAGTTTATTTAGTATTTATTATTTGAAAATATTGGAACAACCAATGAAACCTCTATTACTCTATTAATTATTAATAATGGTGAAAATAAGCAGTTTTATCAAGTTTTATGGCAGTTTCTTAAACACTTCATTTCAATGCAGTTCCGAACTTGGTGTAAAAGAAAATGAGATTTTTGAAAAAAAGGTAATTATCTCGTGTATGTTTGAAAAACTGAAAAGGTCAAGCTTTTTTGTTATGAATGTGGAAATGGACAAATGTACAGACCAAAGTAAATACAAAAGCGTTACAAAAAAATAAAACTACAGAACCTTAAAAACAAAGATTTTTTTACCAATCTCTATGTTTAAGAATTAGTGTTTTTAAGAGCATAAATATAGCAAATTTTTAAATCAAGAAATAAAAATGAAATGTATTATTTTAAAAAAGATTCAAAATTTATTAGAAAAACATTGTTATGAGCAGCAAGTTTTTATTCTAAGTTTAAGTTTGATTGGATGATAGAAAGTTTGTTATTTTTCCCTTACAAGATTTCTCCACATGAAAGCATAAAAGCGAATAAGCAAGACCGGTGTAGGAGGTAGGATGGACTCTAGGCCGGAGATACTCTAGAGTACATAATAACTAGGTATGACGTACTCATAGAATACACCATACCTAGGTAAGATGTACTCTATAGGTATGCTATACCTAGTTATAATGTACTCTATAGGTATGCTATACCTAGTTATAATGTACTCTATAGGTATGCTATACCTAGTTATAATGTACTCTAGAGTACGGACTACCTGGTTAGCACCCAGGCACAACGTACTCTAGTTAGGTGACATGTACTCTATAGTCCACCCTACCTAAGGAATGGATAACTCTAGCACAAATATCTAATTTCTTGTTAAATTTTACTCTATGTTATGAAAGATTTTGTATTTTCAACTTACCGTTTGCATGTATAGTGCAAATTTATACTTTTGATTACATTTTATTCACTCTATATTATTAAATGTTCCAACACCATGTTATGGAATATTTTGTATTTTCAACTTATTGTGTACAGGTTTAATACAAATTTATAATTTTGATTACATTCTACTAAATGTTATCAAATGTTCCCGATTTTCAACTTCCGTTTTACAGTGTCTTCAGCTGTTTCGAACTCAAAAATTGTGTAATAACATTAAATTTGGTTTTAAAAGAAACTAAAATATGATTAAGGTGGATGAGAACAATTCAAAACACAAAATGAATGAAGGCAATGTAGGTAATTTAATTTAAAAAAACAAACAAGAAAAACAACTTGACGACATTATTGAGCAATTTTTAAGAGATGGTTCTTATCCAGCACATATGAAAGGACGACCAGGTCAAAAAGCAAACATGCAAAAAATGTGCAACAAATACATGTTAAACAACGATGCCCGGCAATACCAATACCGCCAGCAAAAAGCAAAGTCAAACAGTATGGGTCCAGCCTATTTACGCGTAATAAAAATGCAGAAATCAGAAGAGATATTCTAAAAGCAATCCATCAAGGCAATTGAGGTGACAAATCTTTAACTAAACTATACTGTGCCAATAAAACTAATGATACTGAAGGGAGTGAGGAGAAGCACACAATTCAAACGGCAGCCATGGGTGGACATATTGGCAGGGACAAAACATTACTTAAATTGCTGGACGCTGATGTATGGTGGTCAGGAAGGAACGTGGATGTGAGATAACTTGTCGCAACTTGTGAAGTTTTCAACGCGGAAACACTAACTTCAACAAAGCTGCTCCTATACAATGTATTCCCAGCAAAGTTTGGTCACAGATTGCCGTAAATTTGTGCACTTTAACAAAGACAACAGAGGGATATGTTGCTATTTGCGTCGTTGTTGATTACTTTTCAAAATAGGTGGAAGCAAAAAACTTATAGCCTCAAAAACAGCCGAAATCGTTGATACTTTTCTCTATGAACTAACTTGTCAACATGGTTGTGTGGCTATACAGATCAATGATCAAGGGCGTGAATTTTGCAACAAACTGTCTACTGAATTACATCGACTGACAGGAACGAAACAAAAAATAACAAGTGTTTATCACCCACAGGCAAATGGATTTGTAGAGAGTCAGAACAGAACAATCCAAAGTAGTTTTCTGAAAGTTCTAGGAAGCAACCAAGCGAGGTGGTCCGATGTCTTGCAAGGTGTTCTGTTTGCTTTTTGTACAGCCAGACACAAATCTATTGAACAAACACATTTTTAAATGATGTACGGACGCAAAGCAGTTATTCCAAATCTAGAATATAATTTTTTTCTTATTGCTGGGTCGGACAAATCGGCTCCGTTTGATTTGCAAGCTGAAGAATTGAGTGTTAATGAAAGTGAAATTAGAGCATCTTAATCTTCAAACATTGACAATATTTTGTAAACCTTGGCTTTGTTATTTGCAACTTTTTATTGTTTTGTTTCAGCGGTTTACAAAATTAATGAAATATTTCGTCTATAACACCATTTGGTGTATTCTAGAGTTCATTATGCCTGCAGGTATCTCGGACTTTATACTGTTAAATTTTGCTAGAGCCCATCCTACCTTTAGGGATATTGTACTCTAGAGTCCAAAGTGCCGCAGGTATATCCAACTCTAGAATACGAGAATCTACTAGAGTCCATCGTACCTCCTACCCTCGAGTTTGGGGATTTTTTACTCTAGAGTCCATTATACCTGCAGGTATAATGGACTCTAGAGCCCAAAATTTGCCTAGAGTCCACCCTACCTCCTACACCGCAATGAAGTTATTATGTCATTATAAAATACTTAAAAGCAGTTAAATGACAAAACCTAATAATTTTGAATTGTTATTTTTTGACCAATTGAAAACTTTAACCAAAACAAAAATGCGAAAAAAATCATTTTTGTTAGGCTGGAAAGCAACTGCTCCTTCTTGCCCATGTCTACGTGTTCCTTATATATTTAACAAAGTTTTAATATTTTTGAAGGGTTAGTCAAAAATGCTTTTATTTTCATTTATAAAATCGATTCAAGTTTGTTGATTTTTTTTATAATAGTTTATAGTCCTTTACACCAAGTCTTTTAAGACTGAAACGGCTGTGTCAGAAGCACCTAAGTACTTCCAGTCGTGGATCATAATTTGATCCTTTAAACTTTTCCCTCCTCCTTTCTCCAGGCTTGGGACTGGCTTGCAAAAGCAAGGCGGAGTTAATTTGTTGAAAATCGAATCTAAATTATTTTATGCTATGTCGTAATCGCATACTAAACAACTCACGGTCTCCCGCCAAACGCGTAAAAAAGACAAGGTGGACATGTAACAGCACGTCAACATAAGATAGACTCCAAAAAGAAAAAAATGTCTTTCGTTATAATATCCAACACACTGATTTATCCAGGCTAAATATAAATTTTTTATTTTATTATCATCAGTACTTTGATCAAATGATAATTTTAAATTAACGTGTTAGTATCTCTTATCAAATAGCCAGTAGTATGAACCAGGCCGTGTTTGTATGATGCTGCCCCCCCTAACTTTGACTATTGAAGATTATGGAAAACGAGCTTTTTTCATGGCTACAAGGATAACTTTGAGCAGTCCCGCTTATTCTGGGAAATCGTCCGCCTTTCTCAACCGTACCGTTAGCTGGTTAATGAATTGGTCTGATAATGAAGTGAAAGTGTTTTTTTATTACTTTTTTGGAAAACCCGGAGAGCATTTGCATTGTAATTTTGATTTTTTTTTAATTCTTAGAGCTGTTATTTTTTGCCGATTTTGGTGTATTTTCTGATGAACTAATGAAAACTCAATAGAATGTTTCATCCGCAATGCTTCATTTGCCTTCAAAAACTTTCCTTATGTCCATCACCTGCGGCATGGCATTTCCGATGTTTTGCGTAAAACCCAACAGAAACCTGATGAGAAATACTGTTTTGGCCAGGCAGTTTTTAGTAATTTGGAGAGACTTAAAAACTCGTAAAACTGCTTTGTGGTTACGTCAGTGAACTGCTCAATCTTTTTTTACACGATTTGGAAAAGAAAATACAATTACAAAATCCATCCCATCCGTACATCTGAACATATTCTTAATTGTCGGATCATAACAGCTCTCGGAGCCAGCCAGGTTCAGGCGGTACTGGTAGTTGAAGCAAATTATAGTAATACCTAATGATTACTTTATACCCATTATAGCTGTTTTGCTGTAATACCTCGATTATTATAGCAATAATCTACTGTTTGACCAATACGTCTAAAAATGCAGCCAACAAACAGTTGGGGTATTCGTTAACTCCGCGGCATGAACACCTTCAATTTTGCTTCAGCTTTTACTCATATTACAAATGATTACTGTTGTAAAAACTTGATGTTAAGTCGTCTGAACCTATTTATAAAATGATATCATTTTAAACTATTTTTGCTGGACCTGCCGGTGGAGGTCCAAAAGTTGTTTGAAATATTATTTGAAATATATTTTGCACTAGCTGTTTTCAGGGCGGAAAGCCGCCCCGTGATCTAAAAGTCAACCTTTGAGTTTTCAATCTATCTTTCTTCAGTTAGATGCAGAAAATTTCATTGTAGACTACGTTGCGATTAAATTCCCGATCATCAGGCAGCAACTTGCCTTGCTCGTGTGATTGAGAAATTTCAACTCTGATATTGGCGCCATTTCGAGCACGTGAGGTGACATAAAATAATTATGAAAATGATAAAATTACGATTTTGATATTTGAATTTAGTTTACTGATGTGCACCGATAAGAAAAATCCACCATTAGTAATAAACTTAAACATGCTTCATATAATGTCATCGAAAAAAGGCGAAATGGCGAAACTTGCATTAAAGTAAGCAAAAAATTCAACCGAAGAGTTTAGTTCCGTTGTTGAGTTTTACAAGGTAAGCTAAAAAATTTTCATATAAATGACTTAGGTGCCTTCAAATGAGGATTTTGAGGACCCTAAACACGGCCCTGGTACAAATTCGATGAACAAAGTCCGTAATTAAATATTCCTTTATGTTTGGTCGTCCATAAGAAAATTTAACGTATTGTGTACAAAATCTGTGACTAGAAACATTAGCCCATTTATCGGCTTTGATTGAAACAAACTTCCTCGTTATTCGTCAATGTTTGCATGTGAAGTGCTAAAGGACGTAAGTTTGTTTTTTTTTACAAAGGTTTGGACCAGCGGCGGATCTAGGGGGAGGGCCCAGGGAGCCAGGGCCATCCTAAGCGGTTTCAACAAAAAAATTTAACTTAAATTTTTTACTTAGCTTGCAACTTAATTTTATTCTACTGAAGCCTGAAGCTTTATCTTTAATAAATTTACCCCTCAATCATCCATATTTCTTATATTTAGCAGATATTCAAAAATTTTGGGCCTTTTTCAAACCAATTCACTGCAAAATATATTTCCAATAATATCTAAAAAAATTTAGACCTCCAACGGCAGATCTAGCAAAAAATGTTAAAAAGGACACTTTACCTTGTCTAAATTAGCTTAGATGATTTAACAGCAAGTTTTTACAACCGCAATTATTTGTAATATGAATAAAAGCTGAAACAAAAATAAAAATATTTCCGGATTTCTTCATGCCACTGATTTAACAAATACCCCAACTGTTGACTGGCTTTTATAGACTGTGGGTCTAACTATAGATTATTGTTGATAACTGATGTATTTCTTCAGGTTTACTGTCAAAAACAGTATTTCTCAGCAAGTTTCTGAAGGGTTTTACGCAAAACATCAGATATGCCATAGCGCAGGTAATGGCTATACGGAGAGTTTTCAAAAATAAAAAAGGCATTCCAGATGAAAACTTTTATTAAGTATTCATCAGTGTATCCAAAATTACATAATAATCGGCAAAAACTAACAACTCCAAAGTAATGAAAAAAGAATTACAATGCAATGCTCCTGCGGGTGGTTCAGAAAAGTTGTACAGAAAAAATATTTTCATTTAATTCTCGGACCATTTCGTCAACCAGTTAAAAGCACTGTTTTAAAAGGCAGACGATTCTAGCAAATAAACGCAACAGCTCAAAATTATCCCTGTAGCCTTGAAAAAGTCTCGCAGCCCAAAATCATAAATATAGTCGGGTTGTTCGAGTTTGGCTTGAACCGTTCTAGTTTGGAGGTTAACACATAGAAGAGTTTTGCTTAGTCACTCTCACAAAAACGTCTACCAAGGATCATAAAAAACAATTTTCTTCGAAAAAAATAATATTTTGCCATCTGTGATAACTTTTTTCCGTGTGATTGAGACAATCCTACTATAAAATACTGCATCTAAAAACTCATTCCCAGCTTTGAAGTATCTGATTAAAAGGTGTCTTGTGTTGACATTGTTCCAGAAAAAAATACCGTAAGAAAAGAAGAGAGAAAGAAAAAGGGAAAAAGAAGAAAAAAGATAGACAAAATTTTTTATTTTAATTTCTTTTGTTTGGTTCTACTGAATAACAAATGAAAAATATCTAACAACGGGCTGCATAACAACAGTAATCAAAATTTAAAAAAATAATTTGGCCCCCTTTAGAATTTCCTTGATCCGCCGTTGGTTTGGACCTCCAGGACTCCCCCCTGTTTGCGCTCATGGCTTCATTACCACAGCCCTTGCATGAAAAATACTTTCAATTAATAAGAAGCTTTACTGTTTTCATAAAATTTTAGGGCCCATATGAATGACAGTAAATAAATTTAAAATTGATCCTACTACAATGGTGATCCATTTTCAGGATGCATTTTTTGCATTTTACACAATGATGAGCTCTGAGAGGTTTTGGCTTGACACATTTAGAGCAAAATTCATTTGAGTCAGAAGGTGATAAATTCTGAAATAAGCAATTTGTTAGCTTCAAAAATTAATTCTTGCATAAAATAATTTAAAATATAAGAACAAAAACTAAATCAACCTTACATTAGTGTATCCAGGCGATGTGAACCAGGATTTTAGGAAGTTGAAAAACATATTTAAGCAAAGCCAGCCACAAAAAATATAGTGAATGAAAAATGTCTTTGAATGCCATGTTTTCCATTCAAATGGCATTAAAAAAACGTAATAAATAATTACAAGGTAGGACAATCCAATCAGGACTATTACTGGTAATACCTGTGAAACATTCACACCTTGTATGAAAACATTGTGATTTAAACACACCCTACAATTTAATTAATTATTTCCGCAATTTTAAATAGTGATTCCATAAAAAAATTAGACTTATTTTTAAAAGTTTATGTCTACTGACAGTGCATCGCCAAAAACGTTGAAAATTGCTTCTAAGGACAAATTTTCCCACCTAAATATCCATAGTTTCATAACATTATACTTCTACGGCCGAATATTCCAAAATTACCTCAAAACAGCAAACAGGAGCCTTTATGACTTTGCTTTAAAGAAATTTGGCGTCGCACTGTCAATAGACCTTTTTTGTTGTGTTTTAACTTTTAAGTTTAAAAGCGGAATATCCACGCCAAGTAACAAAAACGTTTCTTGGATAATTTCAGCTCTAGAAAAACCTCTCGGATAAAGTCAAATTAGTATATGTCTGCTATAATTTGTACACTTTTTTAAATATTGACACCCGTTACAGGCAATTATGAAAGCCGCGCGCCTTCAATTATACCAGTTCTGATCATTAAAAAAAATAGCTAACAAAAACCACCAACAAAGTCAAACCTTTCCAAACATAAAAACCAATTTAATAATATTATTAATATGACTATAGCTCAACTAATTAAAATTCAAAACATAAAGTTGAATCAGTTGAATATTATTTTATTGACATAAAAAACGCGTTTTGTTTTTTAAGCCACCCGCTTTCAAAATCGATAAACACAATTTTTTATATTTATCACAAATTTTGTCGTCTTGACAGAATTGGGCGCTGTCCGTTATCCATTTTTTTAATTAACATTCATATTTGTAGTAACAAAATATTAATTTCTTTATCCGAACTAAGCGACTTTGCACATTACTCTTTTTTAGAGCACGCGGTATACATTTTTTTTATTAATTGTTATCGTCATTGTCATTTTTTCTTCTTTAAACCAAAAATGTGTGATCTAAGAAACATAAACAAAAAGCTAATTTGACACTTAGGCTACGTTCTTTGAAATAAATTATACAAAAACACTAATCATAGGTATTTTTTACAAGAGCTTTAGCTTTGTACATCTATATATATAAAAATGAATGTTTGTATATATGTAAGTTAATGTCCTTTATGCATTGCTACACCCTTCATCCGATCGTAATGAAATTTTCACACAACCTTGAGAGTCAATGAAAATTAAAAAAAAAAAAAAAAATTTTGAAATCCGTCACAAAATGAGCGGAGCGGAGCGGGTGAGCGAGCGGGAACTATATATATATGTATGTGCGTATGTATGTGTGTATGTATGTATGTGTATGTGCATGTATGTGTGTCTGTGTCTGTGTTTATGTATACATATATATATATATATATATATATATATATACTAGCGGAGATACCCGGCGTTGCCCAGGTTTTTTAGAGGTTTTTCTAATGTTTGTCTCTTTCTCTCCCATTTCCTTTCCCACCTGCTTTCCCACTCCTGTTCGTTTTCCCGTTTTCGGTCGTTTTCCCGCTGCCGGTCGCTTTCCCGCTCCCGTCGCTTTCCCGCTCCCGGTCGCTTTCCCGCTCCCGGTCGTTTTCCCGTTCCCGGTCGCTGTCCCGTTTCCGCTCACGTTTGCTCTCCCATTCCCGCTCACGCTTGCTTTTCCGTTCCCGCTCGCTGTCCGTTCCGGGTCGCTTTCCCGTTTCTATAATAGACAAACTAACCCACAAACATTCATATATATATATACTAGCAGTGCCCGTAGCGGCTTCGCTCGCATGAAATTAGAGAGTTTGAACCGTGCATCCATAGTAGAGATCAATTTTTTAGGTCTCGGCTCGGCCCGTCGACAACTTAGCCCAGCCCGTTTTAAAAACCTAAACTCCTGGCCCGGAACAGCCCGTTTGAATTAGGCCCGGCCCATTCTTACAGGCCTAGAAGTTCTATATACTTGATGAAAAACTTCGGCCCGTCCCACCTTGCCTTCAGGTTTGGCCCGGCCCAACTGAAGACCCTAAAATCACTAAAATATCTATATACTTGGTGAAAAACCTCGGCCCGTCCCACTTTGATTTAAGGTTTGGCCTGGCCCGTGTGAAGACTCTAAAACAACGGCTTAGCCCAACCGGTGATAAACTGGACTTAGCTACTTTTAACCGGCACAAAACTTCAAAATACTAATTTTTACATTTGTAGTACTTACAGTTTTTGAGTAGCAGTTATTTTGAAATCAAATAACCCTTATTTCCACCCCACATTTGAGGTCCTGGAAACCAAATTTTTAAAAAATGTTGAAACACTTATATCATTATTTTTTGAGTAAATACTAAATACTAATTTTGACATCTGTAGCATTCACAGTTTTTGAGTAGCAGTTACTTTAAAAACCAAAGAAACCTTTTTCCACCCCACATTTGAGATCATGAAAACCAAAATTTCATATATCCTTATTTTGAGAGTAGAAACTAAATACTAATTTTTACTTTTGTAGCATTTACAGTTTTTGAGTAGCAGTTACTTTAAACACCAAGTAACCCAAGTTTCCACCCCACATTTGAGGTCCTGAAAACCAAATTTTCAAAAAATAGTGAAACACGTATATCATTATTTTTAGAGTAGAAACTAAATACTAATTTTTACTTTTGTAGCATTTACAGTTTTTGAGTATTAGTTACTTTAAAAACCAAGTAATCCTATTGTCCAGCCCAAATTTAAGGTCCTGGAAACCAAATTTATAAAAAAATGCTAAAACACGTATTTCATTATTTTTGGAGTAGAAACTAAATACTAATTTTTACTCCTGTAGCATTAACAGTTTTTGAGTAGAAGCTACTTTAAAAACCAAATAACCCAATTTTCCAACCCACATTTGAGGTCCGGGAAACCGAATTTTCAAAAAATGGTGAAACACGTATCTTTTTATTTTTCAAAAAGAATCTATATACCAAATTTCAAAATCTCCTCATTTTTGGTTTTCGAGATATACATTGTTTTAGAAAAAAGTTTGTTTTCCAGTTTTTTCCCCTCAGGAGCAAAATTTTCAAAAATCCTTTCTTAGCGGATGTTTACGCTATAAAAGTAATATAAGTTCCAAATTTCACGTTCCTAGGATGAGGCGTTTGAGCTCGGCGTTGATTATCAGTCAGTCATCTGTCAGTCAGTCAGTCAGTCAGTCAGTCAGTCAGTCAGTCAGGACATGTTCTTTTATATATATAGACTAGCAGTGCCCGTAGCGGCTTCGCTCGCATGAAATTTGAGAATTTGAACCATGCATACATAGTAGAGTACTGCACGGATCAATTTTTTAGGTCTCGGCTCGGCCCGTCGACAACTTGGCCCAACCCGTTTCAAAAAC
The DNA here is from genome assembly GCA_963978895.1 of Erpobdella octoculata. Taxonomy (NCBI): domain Eukaryota; kingdom Metazoa; phylum Annelida; class Clitellata; order Hirudinida; family Erpobdellidae; genus Erpobdella; species Erpobdella octoculata. The sequence goes on along the minus strand of OZ022238.1, from coordinate 38,860,576 downwards.
CGAAATTCCTGGCCCGGCACGGCCCGTCTAATATGGGCCCGGCCCGTTTTTACAGGCCTAGAAGTTCTATATACTTGATGAAAAACTTCGGCCCGTCCCACCTTGACTTCACGTTTAGCCTGAACACCCTAAAATCACTAAAATGTCTATATACTTGGTTAAAAATCTCGGCCCGTCCCACCTTGATTTAAGGTTTGGGCAGGGCCGTATGAAGACCCTACATTAACGGCTTGGCCCGTCCGTCCGGTGATAAACTGAACTCATTTACTTTTAACCGGCACAAAACCTCAAAATACTATTTTTCACATCTGTAGCACTTACAGTTTTTGAGTAGCAGTTATTTTAAAATCAAATAACCTTTTTTCCACCTTACATTTGAGGTCCTGGAACTGGAAACCAAATTTTCAAAAAATGGTAAAACACGTATATCATTATTTCTGGAGTAGAAACCAAATACTAATTTTTACTCCTGTAGCATCTACTGTTTTCGAGTAGCAGTTACATTAAAAACCAAATAATCTTATCTTCCACCCCACATTTGAGGTCCGGAAAACCAAATTTAAAAAAAATGGTAAAACACGTATATCTTTATTTTTAGAATAGAAACTAAACACTAATTTTTACATCTGTGGTATTTACAGTTTTTGAGTAGCAGTTACTTTAAAAAACAAATAACCCTATTTTCCACCCCACATTTGAAGTCCTGGAAACCAAATTTTCAAAAAATTCTAAAACACGTATTTCATTATTTTTGGAGTAGAAACTAAATACTAATTTTCACTCCTGTAGCATTCACGGTTTTTGAGTAGTAGCTACTTTAAAAACCAAATAACCCAATTTTCCAACCCACATTTGAGATCCGGGAAACCGAATTTTCAAAAAATGGTAAAACACCAATCTTTTTATTTTTCAAAAAGAATCTATATACCAAATTTCAAAATCTCCTCATTTTTGGTTTTCGAGATATACATTGTTTTAGAAAAAAGTTTGTTTTCCAGTTTTTTCCCCTCAGGAGCAAAATTTTCAAAAATCCTTTCTTAGCGGATGTTTACGCTATAAAAGTAATATAAGTTCCAAATTTCACGTTCCTAGGATGAGGCGTTTGAGCTCGGCGTTGATTATCAGTCAGTCATCTGTCAGTCAGTCAGTCAGTCAGTCAGTCAGTCAGTCAGGACATGTTCTTTTATATATATAGATATATAGTCTTAGCAAATCTATTTTACGTTTTATAGGCTAACAGAAGTTATGAAAGAATGGAAAAGAAAAAATGAGCGTGAACGGGAGAGCAACCGTGACCGGGAATGGGAGAGCAAGCATGACCGGGAACGGGAGAGCAAGCGTGAGCGGGAACGGGAAAGCGACCGGGAACGGGAAAGCGACCGGGAACGGGAAAGCGACCGGGAACGGGAAAGCGACCGGGAACGGGAAAGCGACCGGGAACGGGAAAGCGACCGGGAACGGGAAAGCGACCGGGAACGGTAAAGTGACCGGGAACGGGAAAGCGACCGGGAACGGGAAAGCGACCGGGAACGGGAAAGCGACCGGGAACGCGGAAAGCGACCGGGAACGCGGAAAGCGACCGGGAACGCGGAAAGCGACTGGAATCGGGAGAGCAAGCTTGGAAGGAAACGCGAGCAAGAGAGAAAATCGATAACAAAACTTCTGAGCGGGAAAGCGAACGGGAGCTGGAAAACGACCGAGAGCGGAAAAGCGACCGGGAACGCGACGAAAACGGGAAAGTGGAGAAGGAAACGGGAGCGAGAGAGACAAACATTAGAAAAACCTCTAAAAAACCCCGGGCAACGCCGGGTAACCCCGCTAGTAAACAAATAAATATATAGTCGATGCCGAGATGAGAGGCGAAACAAGAGACAGTTTTACAACGTTTTTATTAGGTCACAAAATTGTTTGTTTGTCCGATTTCTTTGGGCATGTACTTACAGTTATTATTTTTGATATGTTATAGATTAATGTTGATAGAATATAAATACCAATTCTGAAAATGGTTCTCCAACTAATAAAAAGGTTTTGTGCAGACAAATCATAACTACCTCTCGCTCTATTTTGCTTCTCTCTCTCCTTTTCGCATGGATCCCATGCGCGAGAGTGAGAGAGTGAGAGGAGGAAGAGTCGTTGTATGTGAAAATGCGATAGAGCTTGTGCGCGGATGGAAATGTGCGGCTTTCCACCGATACCTTTAAATAGGAGATCGAAATTCGCGCTGCCTCCTATTCTCCTATTTCGCTTTGTGAGGTGAGTGATGCTTTGGTTTGCACGTTGCCTTCACGTGGAACTTCCTGTGATTAACCAGTCATTTGAATACATTTATTCTAAAAGCTCAAATTTTTAAATTTCACCCATCAAAAACTAAAAAAAGGAGAAAATAATTTTTACATAATAAAAAATACATTTTTTAAATAACAACGTTTTTCTTGCGCCCTAAAAAGTATAAAATAATATTTTTATAATTTATATAGAACGGAAAACGTTGCGGGCACATTATAGGCTACGGCTACAACATCAACAATTTTAATAAAACAAATGGTTATAAAAAACAATGCGCCCGCAACGTTTTTCGTTGTATATGAATTATAAGAATATTATTTTATACTTTTTAGGGCGCAAGAAAAACGTTGTTTTAAAAAAAAATGTATTTTTTATTTTCCAAAGAAGTCGATGACCGGAGGGGGTAAAAACTAGTCAAAATCAGCATCCTATAGCATTTTAACTATTTTTAACTAAATTTCGGCATCTGTTATTAATACATTTTTTATATTTTTGGCACTCCCTGAAGTGGTGCCCGGAAACACTTGTCCTCCTTTTCCCCTCGCTATATGCTTCTGCTTTTATATAGGATCAGCAGCGGATTTAAGGGGGGCACGCGTGGTGCCCACACCTGTTCTGCTCACCAATAAAAACTTATTTTATATAAACAATACGTTGATATCTTGATATAGCTTTATGTGATATTAAAAAATGTTTTAAGAAAAAAAAATTAAATTAAAAAAACATGTTTTTCTGTTATGTTATTATTAGAGTCTAATAATTAGGGCAATTAGGCTAATGAGTTCGCTTGCACACTTCTAACGGCATGTGTGTGCTTGCGAGCATGGTGCGCATACTTCAATCAGTATGGGCGTGTTTTTTTATTCACTAGGTTATCAACCACACTCACAATGCTTTTTTAAATTCATCAAATATCTCAGTTACGCGTTTTTTTTATTCACTTAGATGAGCCCTTGAAGCAAACCACGGTGAATGTGGTCTAAACCAGAGCGTTTATCAGGTTAATAAAAAAAACGCGTAACTGAGATATTTGATGAATTATAAAAAGCTTTGGTGAGTGTGGTTGATAACCTGGTGAATAAAAAACGCTCTATGTGTACTCGCACGTAGACTTACCGCAGCGCCATATCGTGTGCGTGTGCTGACGAGCAGACTTGCATGTCTCTATCTTCTATACAACTAATTTATAGGTTAGATGTTTAAATAGCATAAGCGTCAATGCCAACCAAAACTTAGTAACTAAATCATTACATACCAAGATGTATAAAACAAAACAATAAATTTATTAGTCAAAAGTATTAGCAGCTTCATGGTTATTAGCTGCCTTTTTTCGTGCAAGCAGCCTTAAGGTCCACCTACCAATGTAGATGGCCTGAGAAACTTGTCAAGAAACGTGCAATACAAGTAATAAAAAAAGACAGCTAATATAAATTCATGTAGCAAAATCCCACACTCATAAAGTTAAAAATGTCAGTAGCCACCTAGTTGAAAATACTAATAACGAATCAAAAACATGAAGCAATAGGTAAAAAAAACTTGTGTTCAGTCCATTATGAATAAATACAAACAAAATTAAAATAACTTAAAAAATTAATTGGTCTGCACATGTATAACAGACACTGCGCAAATCATAGCCAGCTGAGAACACTCCTCCTAAATAGAAATAAAATGTCAGCTGACTAAAAAAAATAGAACCAGGGATGAGACATGTAAATTGATCACAAGACCATTGCAAAACAATCATGAAGAAAAATAAAAAAAAGACTTAAAACAGCTGTTTGTATGACATGTTCGCTTGAGTGACCGGACTATATGAAAGAATCAGACCCAAAATAATCTAAACGAAGTTCATGGGGAAGAGCTGATCTTTTAGGATAGAACGTATGAGACAGCGAGTAATTCAGGAAGTTGACCAACGACCCGGTGTACACATCTGCAAACCTTTTGAAGCGACTTGAAAAGTATGTTGCATTGTGGTAGGTGCGAAATATGCTGCCGAACCGGGGATTGAACATCGATCTTGTTATCTTCCTGTTAGAAATGAGTTTCAAGCAACGTAAAATAAAATTTTTTTCAGTTAACAGATAATAATCCATATAGAATATCCATTAATATAAATGTAAAGTGAAAATATAAGAAAACAAATATACAGCAACCCAAATTTGCCTTTCAGAAGTTGAATTAAAGCTTAATAGCTTAACTACCTCAGAGAGCCTCTTTCTTCAATCCACTTATCAAGAATCTCTTTTGATTCAGCATCCTCATAAACCTTTTATTGAAATTAAAAAGAAAGTAATTTATCAGAATACATAAATCTCTGTAATTATAATTATTTGAGAAATATTTTATAAATAAGAACCTGCATTTCATCAATAAGATGTTCAAGAGCTATTGACCAGATGATAGCTTTCTTGTATTCTTTTGAATTCATGACGTTTATTTCTTGCTAGAAATTTTTTTTGAAGTGGGTGAATTTTATAATGATCTCCCAAACTTCAAAACGTCCGCAGACATCCCACAGACATCAGGACAAGTAAAAGTTATTAAAAGCATATAAAAAGATGATTTTTTTAAATTTCATTGGTTATTTGTTATTTAAGTTTTACATGTAATATAATTTTATAGACATTGAATGCTCATTAGTTTAATAAACAAATATTTTGTGAATTATTTAAAAAAAACCACAACTTCTAAAACAGAAAACGTATAATTCACACACCATTCATAAGTTGCTATAAGTCATGTAAAAATAAAGCAAATAAAGCATTCACCTCAAGTTCTGGTATAATTGCACCTGTCCTCCAACCTAACTTCAACGTTGCATCCTAAATAAATGACATAGATTTCAAAATTTCAACCCACCAAGCACAACTTCAACAAAATACAAAACTAACAGCCAGATCAGCGTAGACATGATCTCCCATATAAAGAACATTGTGACCAGACCAACCAGTCAATTTGATTAATTCATAAAAATTTCCCTGCAGTGATATGACTATTTAAATCAAATAACTAATCATTTGATTTCAGATTTATATTAAAAACTCACTCCTTGATAAACAGAACCCTTTTCAAATTTTGTTACTTTATTCCAAGTAAGTATTTCCAAATTCTGATTATATTTCCTAAAATGCCTGCAAAATAAATCCAGTACATTACTGTTATATCAGAGTTGCTTGTATAGAATGTTTTTTTCATACTTCTGAACACACACAACATTAATAAGAAATAGAATCTGATATATTAAAGTAATTTTAATAGCTCCTAAGCTTTAATATAACAAAAATACACTATATATATATATATATATATATATATCTATATATATAAAAATGAATGTTTGTATGTATGTATATAGGTATTGTATTCATGCATTGCTACACCATTCATCCGATCGTAATGAAATTTTCACACAACCTTGAGAGTCAAGGGGAATCAAATATAGAGAAAAAATTTTTGAAATCCGTCACAAAATGAGCGGAGCGGAGCGGGTGAGCGAGCGGGAACTATATATATGTATGTGCGTATGTATGTGTGTATGTATGTATGTGCAGTGTTGTTCGGTAACGAAGTAAAAGTACGCGTTACTTTACTTAAGTACATCAGACGTACTTTTTGCCTGTAACGGAGTACAGATTATTTTCAGTACTTTTTACTTGTAACGAAGTAATATTTTCGGACTTACTTTTACTTCGTTACTTTTCCAGGACAATCCGTTACAAAGTACTGTAAAAAATTAATAAAACGACATAAAGTCTAAATCGATGTTGTATTAATTATCTATGATTATTAACGTATGCATTTTCGAACCCCATTTTACTTTTATGTTAGTAGTTAGTGGAGCTAAGATTTTTGCAGTAATACTTGTTTTGGTGTACAATAGATTGTTCGAGATTACCTACTATGGAATTTTCCAAAGGAGCAAACGTGAGCAGTGGTGGCGATGATAGGCGCGTAACAACAATGAACTTAATAAAGAACGCCCATGGCCATATTTAGTTAAAATGTTCAGATTTCAATCGATGGAAGCTAAAACGTTCAGATTCACATGCTTGCTGGGCAAACCTAAAGTAAAGTAATTATGTGTTTAGCATTCCACAATTCTCCGTCAAACTTGAAAAAACACGTGATACGCGTGCATCCAGCGCATGTATCGAAATACGAGAAATTGACAAAAAGGCACGTAAAAATAGCATTTTTTCATTAGTTTGCGTGTTATCAATTAGTTTATCAGTTTTATCAACGCAGTAGCGTTTGAAAGACGATGGAATTATGATAAAATAGAGTTAGATGATTGACGAATGACAATTACAAAAGCGGCTTCAGTACTTTTACTTTTTACTTTAAAAGTAACTTTAAAGTGCTGTTACTTTTTACTTTTACTTAAGTACATTTTTTAGCAAATACTTTTAGTTTTACTTAAGTAACTTTTGAGGCGTTACTTGTACTTTTACTTAAGTACTGAAACACAGTACTTTTTCCAACACTGTGTATGTGTATGTGCATGTATGTGTGTCTGTGTGTGTGTGTTTATGTATGTACTAGCGGATATACCCGGCGTTGCCCGGGTTTTTTAGAGGTTTTTCTAATGTTTGTCTCTTTCTCTCCCGTTTCCTTTCCCACCTGCTTTCCCACTCCTGTTCGCTTTCCCGTTTATGGTAGTTTTCCCGCTGCCGGTCGCTTTACCGCTGCCGGTCGCTTTCCCGCTCCCTGTCCCGTTCCCGCTCACGTTTGCTCTCCCATTCCCGTTCCCGCTCACGTTTGCTCTCCCATTCCCGCTCACGCTTGCTTTTCCGTTCCCGCTCGCTGTCCGTTCCGGGTCGCTTTCCCGTTTCTATAATAGACAAACTAACCCACAAACATTCATATATATATATATAGTCTTAGCAAATCTATTTTACGTTTTATAGGCTAACAGAAGTTATGAAAGAATGGAAAAGAGAAAATGAGCGTTAACGGGAACGGGAACGGGAGAGCAACCGTGACCGGGAATGGGAGAGCAAGCATGACCGGGAATGGGAGAGCAAGCGTGAGCGGGAACGGGAAAGCGACCGGGGACGGGAAAGCGACCGGGAACGGAAAAGCGACCGGGAACGGAAAAGCGACCGGGAACGGGAAAGCGACCGGGAACGGGAAAGCGACCGGGAACGGGAAAGCGACCGGGAACGGGAAAGCGACCGGGAACGCGGAAAGCGACCGGGAACGCGGAAAGCGACTGGAATCGGGAAAGCAAGCTTGGAAGGAAACGCGAGCAAGAGAGAAAATCGATTACAAAACTTCTGAGCGGGAAAGCGATCAGGAGCTGGAAAACGACCGAGAGCGGAAAAGCGACCGGGAACGCGACGAAAACGGGAAAGTGGAGAAGGAAACGGGAGCGAGAGAGACAAACATTAGAAAAACCTCTAAAAACCCCGGGCAACGCCGGGTAACCCCGCTAGTATATATATATATATATATATACACACTGATAATATAACTAGATACTATAAAGTTTATAAAAAAGGTCAAATGAAAATGAACCAGACCTGAGTGAATCGCTGAAGAATTTTGGCTTCGATGCCTTCGTGACGACAACATCAAAAAATTCCAACCAGTCGTTTCCAATGAGAAAATTCATTCCTTTGTCGCTAAAGAAATTAATGAACTCTTCAAACAGTTGCAATCATATTCAGTTATTTAACTTTCAACTACGATAATGTTTTTATTTTTAAATGCATGATATTTATTGACATTTTATTGCTAAGTATTGTAATTTCCTGAATTTACAAAAAAATGCATAAGAAATAATAAAATGGATGGCACAGACAATAAAAAACTATTGAGTTCCCTAACTTTGATTCGTCAGTGGGCGAACCTTAAAAATTGCTTGCCTTCATTATTTTTTTAATTTTACCAGATCAGGTAACCTTCTAAAATAACATCACAAATCCAGTCCAACAAAATGTCACAAAAACTAATTACGGCCCCCACATCTCCAAACTTTCCAGAACCACTCTTCAGGGATGTACAATAATGTACATGCTCCTGGTTTCAAAACTGTCCTCCTTTCACCCTCTGCACTTGTGTCAACTGGTGTCGTCTTTGCGTCAACCTCGGCTTTGGGAACCATCCACTCTGATTTTTCATCTTCTTTTGAATTATCTTGATTACGATGGAACTTTTTTCTTTTGGTTTACAATAATCGTTAATGGATTTCTTAACAATACCTTTGAATGATTTTTTTTCTTAATTTCCAGTTTGGAATGTCAAACCAAACTTCTTATCTCATCGGATCATAAACAACACCTTTTTTTTATAACAAGAGTATCTTTGCCTTTAATTCCTCCAGAATCATTATCTCCACCATCAAGAGTAGTTTTGTTTTCTTCATCACATTAACATTCATCTTTATATCAAAGTGCATGTTAGAAATTAGTAAATTTGCTCTCTCCACTGCTGTCTCACTGAAAATCAATTATCACTAATGAGCCAATCAAGTAAGACAGAAAATCATTTTAGACTGTGTGCACAGCTTGACAAAAAATATAACTCATGAAGCTGGTCTTTCGAGCTCAAATGAAAACAGCTGAGTGCAACATTTCAACAAGGATCACCCACACTGATTCAAGATGCGACCGGGAGTCATCCACAAATTATTTTTCCTCATTGTAAAATAACAAAACGAAATTTTTTTAGTTCTTAAACATTGAAACAAAATAGACCAGAACACGTTAAATGATTTATCGAGGTGACTCCTTACTATTTCTTCAGTTCTCCAGTCCCATCAGCTACTTATCACATAAAGCTTTATAAGCATTTATATTCAATCCTCACAATCCTAAACTTACACAATATTGATGGTGCTGTTGGTAATAAGGAACATTTTCTTGCCACCATTGTGCAACCTCACCATGAACTGTCTCATGCGATCATCTTTATTTAGATAGAGTGCTGTTGAGGTAAAAAAAACCACATGTCAAGATAATTTAAACAAATTCATTGAAAAAGTATAATTAAAATACCAAACTTTAATTTTTGCATCCAAAAACAGTTTCAACAAAGAAAAAATCTTATTAATTAAAAATTGTTTTCTTTTAAAACAGTTTTTTAATAAGACAAAATATCCTGAATTCTATTTTAGAAAATAAAACATTGCAGAAAGAAAAAAAGATTTCTTTTAAGACTTAAACATTAGAAAAAAAATCTGGTTTTATAACATAAAATAAGTAGACTTTAATATCAATAGGTCTAATAAAAGATGTCATATAGAGAAAATGACTACACCTTTTCTGGATCAATTTAAAAGAATTACGAATCAATTTAAAAGAAATGCGAATCAATTTAAAAGAAATACAAATCAATTTAAAAGAAATACGAATCAATTTAAAGAAATACGAATCAATTTAAATGAAAAACGAATCAATTTAAAAGAAATACGAATCAATTTAAAAGAAATAAAAATAATTTTAAAATGAAAGCATACAAATTTATTTTTAACAAAAATGTATACGAATATTTATATTTTCTTTAATACACGCTCCGTTGAGTATTACCGCTTATTTGGCGTTAATTAATTTTCGTGCCAAATTCTCAACGTAGTGAAACGCGGGAGAAAAACAACAGTTGTCAGCTAAAAAAAATGTAGCGGCTCTACCATCAACGATCTTGTCAGCCAGTAGCGCCGCTACCGCTACCTTAAAAATAGCGCCGCTACAACAATAGCGGTAGCGCGGCGTTACCGCTCTTAACAACCCTGCTCATACCTTTTGGATTGTTGATTCATATATATTGTTTCATAGTTCTTGTTATGTAAAACCTTATTGTAAAGTTGAGGTAGTTCAACAGCATCTGGTACAAGAAAGTACTTTTAAATTGATTCGTATTTCTTTTAAATTGATTCGTATTTTTTTAAATTGGTTCGTATTTCTTTTGAATTGATTCGTATTTCTTTTAAATTGATTCGTATTTCTTTTAAATTGATTTGTATTTCTTTTTAAATTGATTTGTATTTCTTTTAAATTGATTTGTATTTCTTTTAAATTGGTTCGTATTTCTTTTAAATTGATTCGTAATTCTTTTAAATTGATCCAGAAAAGGTGTAGTTTCTATATAAAAAAATTCTATGATAAGTACAAATTCTGTTTTTATAATTTAAATCCTACAAAAATGAAAAAAAATCATTAAAAAAAAGTATCAAAAACTGAATTTCATTTTCTAATTTAGAAACAAAAGTTTGATTTTATTTATAGATTGAATATTAAACATTATTTTAAAATAATAATTTCTATATAATGCATGACCATAGCTGGTATCAATTATTTTTTAATTGGTTCCACAGTAACACTTTTCATTCAGTATTACCAGCGGATCATTCTCAACCACCAATGTTAATTTTAATTAATTGGACAAAATTTTTGTTTTTTATAATAAAAGCAAATTAAACAAATTCAAACTAACGCATATTTTCCTGAATGAGCCTATGGAGTTGACCTGATTTATGAACACCTCTTATGGCATGCTAGCTTCCAAAATTGTACAAAATTGAAAATTCATTTATATTCATAATATGAGCTCAAAGATACAAAATCGAAAAAATGAACAACTTGTATCACATTGTTATCATATTGAAGCGTGAAATAAAATTTGTAACTTGAGACAATATATAATCATCATCAATTATACACACACACACACACACACATATATATATATATATATATATGTATATATATATATATATATATATATATATATATATATATATATATATATATATGTATATATATGTATATATATATGTATATATATGTATATATATATATACATATATATACATACATATATATATATATATCACATTGGTTTACAGAGAAATGACTCACTCGGACATCATAGAACACATTTTCAGGGTCATAGTCGATTTCGTTATTTAGAAAATACTGCAAGCATATTAGGATAAAAAAAAATTATATTAGCAATACAATTAATTTAGCAGTATTTTATAAACATCTTTAAAAAATTGCAACCTCATTTATGTTGGCATACAAAGTCATTTCAGGCACAGAAAAAAGATCCATCAGCTGATGCATTCGAGCTCCCTTTGTTTTATATATTATATATTAAATATTAATATTAAATTTTTTTTTAAAAGACCGGGAATCGATAGACTATTATTTGATTAATTAAAACAAGCTAAAACAATGCAATGCAAGATGACTGTAGAGCTACAACAATTCCATAAAACGTGATCGTAAAGTTACAACAATACAATTCAAGACGATCACACAGTTACAACAAACATTACAATACAAGACGATCATACAGTTACAACGATACAATGCAAAACGATCATACAATCACAACAATGCAATACAATATGACTGTAGAGTTAACACAATACAATGCCAGATGATCATATAGTTACAACAATAAAATAAAAAACGATCCTACAGTTACAATAATACATTACCAGACGACCGTACAGTTTGAACAATAAAATCAAATATAACTGTACAGTTATTATCAACTGAAAATTGTTCATTAAATCAACTAAAAGCTCATGAAAATTACAACAATTTCAAACTAATTTGGTTAAAAATATTAAGTCAACCAAAAATAAAAATTTGTAAATATCATTTCATCAACAAGTTGAATTGTTGGTTAGATAAACCTTCATGCTTTCTATTCTACTCACTGTATGACAACTTAGTATTGTACACAAACATATGTATGTAACAGAGAAGCCATGTCATTAGATAAAACAGAAAGCATGTTATTTATTTAACTGTGGATGTCTGTATAATAGTACCTGGATGTGCAACATAATACCTAGTACATGCCTGTACCATGGTTGATGGGATCATTTGTTTACAGTATACAACAGTAATTTCTGCAAGGAGTGCAAGTTTTCAAAGCATGCAATAGATGGTAAAAAATGTAAATCTGCTAAAAATTGAAAGCTACAATAAAATATAGAGTTATGAGAGCCTAGATCTTATGATTTAGTCATATGATAAAAATCTAATATAGTAGTACTTGTTTATTGGCATCAAACATGAATAACTATAAATAATGGTGCTTCAAGATAGTCTGACTATAATATGTGTTTTTAGCAGATAGTATTGACAGTAGATTGGTCATTTTGGTCAGGTTCATGACAAAGTTCTGGGCAACAAAGTTTAAGAAACTGTTAGTAATCAAAATGTTCAGCTCATGTCAACAGATACAAATTTTTGCATCAATGAACAGGTGACAGTTTGATAAAAACAAAAAACCCATCATTTTTGACTGATTAATTCTAGAATAAAATAATGTAAATGCTACAGTGAGACAACCATTCAAGTATTGTATAAATCAGCTCAAGACAGGGACAAGTTGTCCATCCAAGTGCTATTATACAGCCTTCCATATTTCATGCAAGCATCTCAACTAACAGTCCCATAAAAGCCACTGAGCATTTCAGCACTTAAATGAAATCCATTGTAAGTTTTGTATACTTCTTCATCTGAAACCTTTCTCATTCCTCTACAATATATATATATAATAAACATTCACAAGATAAACAAGCACTTGTGTATGAAATGATAATATTGATACGCCTTATTTATGACACCTGTCACTACTGCAAATTTTCAAGTACTCATGCCAATAAGCCAAGCCACAGATTCTCAACACTCAACTTAAATGTGACATCAGTTTATTATAACATAGCACAAATAAAGCAATAAAAAGCCAAAATACTGCTCACTATGCCACAAAAAATAATTATAATAAAAAATAAATTAAAAAATATAGTTTAAAATTTTCTGACCTATAAACCGAATCACTTTGAATATTGTGGTAGGCATCAATTTTTAACAAGAATCCCTGAAAATAAAGCCAGAGAGAAATGAATAAAAATATTTGTCTGCAAGTAGTTCATAACTATATAAAAATTATTTAATAAATTATGGGAAAAGCTCATTTAAATTCAACTCAAGTGCATAGCCTCAAGACCACCTTTACATGTAAGAGTGGCACTTACGATGATCATTTAATGCTTTCAAGACATCTTCTTCACAGATTCATTAATGCTTGGTAAAATTCCATTACCTTGTCGTCCCATTATCTCCTTTTGTGACAATAATAAACATGGTGTAAACCGTCAAATTTTACATACCCCAGGGGTTTAACTTTTATTTTTCAGTAACAATGCCGCTAGAGAATGCCATCTCAGATCAAAATATAGGAGCTCAGCCATTACCAAAATATATTTGTTTAATATAGTTGAGAAAAAAATCAAAAATCATCAGAATTAAAATATTAAGTTATTTATATTCAACTATGTCAGAGATTTAAAAAAAATATTGAGGCATTTCTTATTATTCAGATTCACTAGAGAAAGTAAACTAAACTAATTTAGAAGTTTCTCAATGACTGTGAGCCAGTCCCAAGGCTAGATGAAGAAGGGATAGCAGAAAATCAAACCAGAATAGGTACCTTGGTAGTGTCTATCTACTCTTATTTTTGTATTAAAGCCTCTAATGAAATACATTATTAACTAACTCCGCCTTGCTAATTGCGAGCCAGTCCCAAGCCTGGAGAAAGGAGGAGGGAAAAGTAAAAAGGATCAAATTCTGATCCACGACAGGAAGTACTTAAGTGCTTCCTACATACAGCCATTAGAGTCTTAAAACACCTGGTGTAAAGGACTATAAACTATTATAAAAAAAAACATTATTAACTAAAGACCATGTTCATTCTGAAAATCTAAAATTTAACTGAGAATTTCTATGATCTGTAATATTGGAGAACCAATTAACTAAAAAGTTGTCAAAACTTAATTTTGAAATTCCCAATATTTTTTTTATAAACACAGGACTTATTTTAAATCTACTTCTAATTCACCTAATTAATAGTCTAGTTGTGGATCTGTAAAACTTGTCTGGATGCAAAAAATGGTAGTTCTGGTTTAACACAGGACAAGTTGGAGTTTTGTAACGAAAAATATATCTTTCAGTATTTCTAAGTGAATTATATGTAATTATCAATTTAAGTAAGCCTCTTAAAGTTTTGATTAATTGTTACTGATTCAGAAGGAATTGTCAGGAGATTACAAGTGTTTATTATTTGAAAAAAATTTATTATTTGAAATAAATCTTTTAAGTGGCGCCACGGTCGAGTGAACTTCGGAGCCACTGACTATTAATGTAATCCAAAAAATTTTGTGAAAAGAAGTGTTTTCAGCCTTTCACGGAATTCCGCTTCTGATGCTGTGAGCCTAAGTGATGTCGGAAGGTCGTTCCAGGTCCTGGGACCAATGACTCCAAAGCATCTGTCGCCAAGTGTTGCTTGACGAGAGGTGGGCACGATGAGTTCTCCAGAAGACGAAGATCTTAATCTCCTGCGGCCGGTGACAGAACTGGTTGGTTGAAGGTCTTCACTGAGATAACACAGACCATTTTCATGCAAACACTTAAACACGAGCAGCGCGACTTTGTAAGCTATTCTTTCCGGAAGGCGAAGCCAGTGGAGTTCTTGGAGAATAGTTGTCACGTAGTCATACTTCCTGCTGTTGGTGATCATCTTAGCGCGATGTTGATGACGGTCTAGAGCCGGTTGAGTTGGAAGTTCGGTAAACCGACAAGTGTTGAATTGCAGTAGTCAATCCATGGAAGAATGAGGGCAGTCACGAGGGTCTTCCTTCCAAGGGTGGGTAGAGATCTGCTCACACTCCTGATCTGCCTGAGGATGGAGAAGCATCAGCGGACAGTACTGGAGACCTGTGACCGCATGGAGAGGTCAGAGTCTAGGAAGATACCGAGATTTCTAACTGCAGATGAGGGGCTGATGTTAACACCACAGATGTTGATGGGGCTATATGGAATTTGATGGAGGAAACGCTTTGACGAACACCACAAAACCTCTGATTTATCCGGGTTGAGTTGCAAGCGACTCCGTGATAGCCAACGACCGACGTCCGCGACACAAGCGGACATCTTTGCAGACAATTCTGCAGTCTGGCCCAGAAGGCAATGCCCGTAGATCTGGGTGTCGTCGGCGTAGAGATGATAGTTGAGATGGTGTTTTTGGAGGACATTTCCAATCCCTTCCGTGTACAAAAAGAAGAGAAGACAGTCGGAGGATGAAAGTGGAGAAGATGAGTCGCAGTGTCTTACGTAAGACAGGCGATTGGTAAAGTATGATCGAAACCAGTCGACGACGAGGCCACCGAGGCCGCAGGATGATTCCAGTCGTTGTAGTAAAATGTGGTGGTCGACGGTGTCAAAAGCCGCCGACATCGGTCAAGAATAACGATATTTCCAGCATTATTATAATAGTCTTGATATCATCGCCTAGTTTTCATCACTTGCCAAATCAAACTTACAAATAAACTCACACAGTCTCGCTACTTCTTCCTCAATATTTTTTGCTCCGTGATATACAAAACTTTAATTGTTGCTTTTTTATTATAAGTTCATTCTACGTTGAATCCACCCGCAACAAATTGATTAGTTATAACATCACTGTATCATACTTTATTATTTACTTTTTTTAAAATTTAGTTGAGTTTATTTATCAATGTTCATTCAATTTGGATATTTAATAAACAAAGCAATTTGAATACTATCTTATGGGTTCAAACAACTTCTGAATGTCATATTTACTTTCTTTTTATTTATTTTCTTTTCCCCCGACGTTATATTTATTTTCACTGCTATTATTAAATTGCATCATAAGCAGTACAAATAAAAAATAAATTCAAATAACACCTTTAGAACATCACAATGAAGTCCCCTTTCAGCAAAATGTGGATGGAAAGCATATTCAGGACTCTGGATTGAAGCTGGATACTAAAAAAAAATTAAATAAAACACTTGGAACATTTATAGACCTTTTTCACATTCAGAACATGAACAAGACCAAAAATTGAAAACATCAGCTAGCTCAGAATGTTTTAAACTTTTTAATTTTTTAATAAAGTCATCTGCTTCAATGTAAACAAAACTGTTTTAAAACATATTTTTTTGCAAATAATAGTAAAAGTGAAACAGAATATTATAATTAAGCTATGACCTTCAGAAATAAACAGTCCAGTTGTTTAATAAAAGTTCAAAATTAATTTATATTAAGCCAATTAATAGAGAAAATTATAAAACACACCTTGTATTCTGAAACAAGAACATTTTTACCCATATCATATATAAGCTTGTCTAAAGTTTCTTTGTAGGCAGCCACAGTATAGTCATAGTCAAAGCCATAAACATCAATGTCATCCAATTTAAGCTCATTATTAGCATAAATAGCATCCGGATTGCAGTTTTCTGGTAATGGACGACCTATACAAAAACATCAAAAACTGAAAAGAAATAAAGCTTCCCTGAACAAAATAGACAAACAAAAATAGTAGTGTTCTTCAAAAATAAAATATTTATTAATGATAGCAGATAGACTAGAGGGTTAGTAACCAAAGCACAAAAATGACCATAAAAGTAAATAAGAAGACAAAAACTAAACTCTAGTCTAAACTAAGCCTGTCTTAACATGCCATAATCGCATAGAAATCTATGCATTATATTTATTATATAAACCATTACATGACAATTTAAAATAAGAATGCAACCAATAAAAGAGGGACGAATTGACGGCTAGGCATTTAAGATTATTTTGAAACTATTTCAAACAGTAACTAGTATAAGATAGTCATCTAACATTCTGTTAAATATTTGACATGGTTGTATCTATCGGTAAGTATTTCTTTGTTGGATTTAGAAGTTACAGTTATATCTGCAGGATCCTTGTGAATTGATTTGTGTCCGGCAGTCGTCGAAAATAACTTCTGTATGGAAGGAAAAACTACTAAACACTCCCGTCCAGTTGCAAAAAAAATGGAATACGTAGATCTTGCTAAAGTTAAAGCCATGTTGTAATCGATGACACTATCATGCTAAGAAATTTCGATCAGTACAAAACCTACTGCCCTCTCACTCTACTCAGTCTACTCTATTTGTAGGCAGTGGTCACGGGCACGCTACGACGATGTGCTTATTTATATAGGTACTATCATAGCAGGTCGCTGCTATTGCCCCGGCGGTTAGCCGTGGAAATAATCAGTAAAATTGCTACTGAGCTACTTTTGTAATTCATAAATCAATGTTTTACAAAATCAACTGCACAAACTCTAACTATTGTGTTGAAGATGTCAAGCAAAAATCTTGAACTTCCAGCAAAAAAGTCAAAAAAGTGCTCTGCAGAGTCTGCAGCAACTTAATTAAGATTGCGACATTCTTTAAATCTGCACCCACTGAACATTTGAGAATGCGAAAGTTCTAGCCAAACTTCAATCCCTGAACAGCAATATTGTCATTTATCTACTCGTTCTATCGAATTCTCGATGAACAAAAGTACATTTGTGTCAAACCTAACTACCTGACCAACAAAACTGTCAAACTTTCGTTTCAAACCTCACACTCTTTGGTTATTGCATTTGCGTTTACTGAGGTTGAAGGAGAGTGCATGTTCGTCACTTTATAAATATTAAACAAATTAAAATTAAGCTAAAAACATATCTTTTCAAGAAGTTTTTTGATTAGGAGATGTTGATGAACTGCGCGACTTTGTGAAAGATTTTTTTTATAAGGTCACGATACATGTTATTTTGTATTGTATTTGTAGGGAGATTGAATAGGAACATACACATTTCTTATGTTCAAAAACGCAATTTTTTACAACATACCTATTACTTGATAATAATTTTAAAACCAATAAAAAATATAATATAAGACTCCCAATCAACAATAAATTTTTCATCCGACTCCCAATCAACAATAAATTTTTCATCCCCCCACCAGAAAATCCTGAACCTATCCCTATCCCTATCCCTATCCCTATCCCTATCCCTATCCCTATCCCTATCCCTATCCCTATCCCTATCCCTATCCCTATCCCTATCCCTATCCCTATCCCTATCCCTATCCCTATCCCTATCCCTATCCCTATCCCTATCCCTATCCCTATCCCTATCCCTATCCCTATCCCTATCCCTATCCCTATCCCTATCCCTATCCCTATCCCTATCCCTATCCCTATCCCTATCCCTATCCCTATCCCTATCCCTATCCCTATCCCTATCCCTATCCCTATCCCTATCCCTATCCCTATCCCTATCCCTATCCCTATCCCTATCCCTATCCCTATCCCTATCCCTATCCCTATCCCTATCCCTATCCCTATCCCTATCCCTATCCCTATCCCTATCCCTATCCCTATCCCTATCCCTATCCCTATCCCTATCCCTATCCCTATCCCTATCCCTATCCCTATCCCTATCCCTATCCCTATCCCTATCCCTATCCCTATCCCTATCCCTATCCCTATCCCTATCCCTATCCCTATCCCTATCCCTATCCCTATCCCTATCCCTATCCCTATCCCTATCCCTATCCCTATCCCTATCCCTATCCCTATCCCTATCCCTATCCCTATCCCTATCCCTATCCCTATCCCTATCCCTATCCCTATCCCTATCCCTATCCCTATCCCTATCCCTATCCCTATCCCTATCCCTATCCCTATCCCTATCCCTATCCCTATCCCTATCCCTATCCCTATCCCTATCCCTATCCCTATCCCTATCCCTATCCCTATCCCTATCCCTATCCCTATCCCTATCCCTATCCCTATCCCTATCCCTATCCCTATCCCTATCCCTATCCCTATCCCTATCCCTATCCCTATCCCTATCCCTATCCCTATCCCTATCCCTATCCCTATCCCTATCCCTATCCCTATCCCTGTCCCTGTCCCTGTCCCTGTCCCTGTCCCTGTCCCTGTCCCTGTCCCTGTCCCTGTCCCTGTCCCTGTCCCTGTCCCTGTCCCTGTCCCTGTCCCTGTCCCTGTCCCTGTCCCTGTCCCTGTCCCTGTCCCTGTCCCTGTCCCTGTCCCTGTCCCTGTCCCTGTCCCTGTCCCTGTCCCTGTCCCTGTCCCTGTCCCTGTCCCTGTCCCTGTCCCTGTCCCTGTCCCTGTCCCTGTCCCTGTCCCTGTCCCTGTCCCTGTCCCTGTCCCTGTCCCTGTCCCTGTCCCTGTCCCTGTCCCTGTCCCTGTCCCTGTCCCTGTCCCTGTCCCTGTCCCTGTCCCTGTCCCTGTCCCTGTCCCTGTCCCTGTCCCTGTCCCTGTCCCTGTCCCTGTCCCTGTCCCTGTCCCTGTCCCTGTCCCTGTCCCTGTCCCTGTCCCTGTCCCTGTCCCTGTCCCTGTCCCTGTCCCTGTCCCTGTCCCTGTCCCTGTCCCTGTCCCTGTCCCTGTCCCTGTCCCTGTCCCTGTCCCTGTCCCTGTCCCTGTCCCTGTCCCTGTCCCTGTCCCTGTCCCTATCCCTATCCCTATCCCTATCCCTATCCCTATCCCTATCCCTATCCCTATCCCTATCCCTATCCCTATCCCTATCCCTATCCCTATCCCTATCCCTATCCCTATCCCTATCCCTATCCCTATCCCTATCCCTATCCCTATCCCTATCCCTATCCCTATCCCTATCCCTATCCCTATCCCTATCCCTATCCCTATCCCTATCCCTATCCCTATCCCTATCCCTATCCCTATCCCTATCCCTATCCCTATCCCTATCCCTATCCCTATCCCTATCCCTATCCCTATCCCTATCCCTATCCCTATCCCTATCCCTATCCCTATCCCTATCCCTATCCCTATCCCTATCCCTATCCCTATCCCTATCCCTATCCCTATCCCTATCCCTATCCCTATCCCTATCCCTATCCCTATACCTATCCCTATCCCTATCCCTATCCCTATCCCTATCCCTATCCCTATCCCTATCCCTATCCCTATCCCTATCCCTATCCCTATCCCTATCCCTATCCCTATCCCTATCCCTATCCCTATCCCTATCCCTATCCCTATCCCTATCCCTATCCCTATCCCTATCCCTATCCCTATCCCTATCCCTATCCCTATCCCTATCCCTATCCCTATCCCTATCCCTATCCCTATCCCTATCCCTATCCCTATCCCTATCCCTATCCCTATCCCTATCCCTATCCCTGTCCCTGTCCCTGTCCCTGTCCCTGTCCCTGTCCCTGTCCCTGTCCCTGTCCCTGTCCCTGTCCCTGTCCCTGTCCCTGTCCCTGTCCCTGTCCCTGTCCCTGTCCCTGTCCCTGTCCCTGTCCCTGTCCCTGTCCCTGTCCCTGTCCCTGTCCCTGTCCCTGTCCCTGTCCCTGTCCCTGTCCCTGTCCCTGTCCCTGTCCCTGTCCCTGCCCCTGCCCCTGCCCCCGCCCCCGTCCCCGTCCCCGTCCCCGTCCCCGTCCCCGTCCCCGTCCCCGTCCCCGCCCCCGCCCCCGCCCCCGCCCCCGCCTCCGCCTCCGCCCCCGTCCCCGTCCCCGTACCCGTACCCGTACCCGTCCCATCCCTATCCCTATCCCTATCCCTATCCCTATCCCAATCCATATCCCTATCCCTATCCCTATCCCTATCCCTATCCCTATCCCTATCCCTATCCCTATCCCTATCCCTATCCCTATCCCTATCCCTATCCCTATCCCTATCCCTATCCCTATCCCTATCCCTATCCCTATCCCTATCCCTATCCCTATCCCTATCCCTATCCCTATCCCTATCCCTATCCCTATCCCTATCCCTATCCCTATCCCTATCCCTATCCCTATCCCTATCCCTATCCCTATCCCTATCCCTATCCCTATCCCTATCCCTATCCCTATCCCTATCCCTATCCCTATCCCTATCCCTATCCCTATCCCTATCCCTATCCCTATCCCTATCCCTATCCCTATCCCTATCCCTATCCCTATCCCTATCCCTATCCCTATCCCTATCCCTATCCCTATCCCTATCCCTATCCCTATCCCTATCCCTATCCCTATCCCTATCCCTATCCCTATCCTTATCCCTATCCCTATCCCTATCCCTATCCCTATCCCTATCCCTATCCCTATCCCTATCCCTGTTTTGGGGTAGGTAGATTCTAATTGACTGACTGGCATACAATGCATTTATTACTTTCTTATTTTTTGATTTAATAACTCATGTAAAAAATACATTGTTAACGTCAATTTATCTTGAATTAGAGGATGTCCCATGGGAGTCGGACATTTTTTTATTTAAATCATATATTTTACATTTTTATCATTCTAGAAAAACATTAATCAAAAACTACAATATAAGCTCAAGCATTTTCAGTTAGTTCAAATTTACTAAAGAAAAACATGTTGAACAAATAGATTACATAGCTTGCAAATAACAGAACGGCATCTTCATAATATGCCTCCCTTGGGGGGCGGCAACTTGTTCTGAGGGCCCACCAATTTGTCAAGAAATCTAACTTTTTCAAAAACCTTTTTTCATTTTTGATCCCAAAAAAAGCTGATGACCGGGGGAGGGAAGGGGGGTAGTTGAAGCCACTTTGAAAAAAAATTTAAATACCCCTTTTTATTTATTTTTGCTCACCTATACAAAAGCCCACAGAAATATCTAAAGCTTTAACTTTACCCTTCTCAACTCATTTTTGGGGCACAATTTATATCTTTTTGGAGCCCAAAACTGCCTCAGGGGTCCACTCTAAAGTCAGAAGGGCAATAGCCTCCTGCCCCCCAATTGACATCCCTGTGGTGTTCTCATTCTTAAATCAAGAATTAGCAAAAGGATCAATAATCGGCCGATGCTAATTATAGGATTATTATTATTAATTTGATTTCAATATAATTAATGGAAGAGAAGAAATGGTTTTGTATGATTATTTTACAGAAAATGAGATAACATGAATTAAAAAAAAACACTGAGAACGCCAAAAGATTCAAGGTGATATTGAGCAAGAACTAAATCCCTCTGTAGTATTGAAAATCAGATGCACTGCCTGATCTACAGAAGGCTGTTTGCTCTAGTGATGTTTTCTATGTCATCATCGAATGCAACAGAAACTTTTCAACTTTTGGCTTGATTCATTCCAAACATCGGAGCTGTTTTAGTAGAAAAATAGTTTTCATAAAAACAATTTGTACTGCGCTGGTCTTTGATGGCTGTAGAGAAGAGTCCAGCAATAATGAGGATAATAATCGGTGCCGGGTCTATATAGTGTGAGTATGAGTGTCCCCCCAAAAAAGCATTAGTAATTAATAATAAAATTTCTTTGCTATTTCTAATTAAAAAATATTCATAGAAATGAATAATAATGATGAATAAACGAATAAAGGCTGAGTTTTGGAGATTTCATAGTTTTTAGCGCCATTTTATAGAAACGTCATTTCAGGGGGCAGGTGGGGCGGTTGCTCTTTTTGCATTGAAGTGGTTCTTTTAACGTTGAAGTAGGCCCCCTAGCCATATAAGGTTGAAGTGAGCTCCCGGTCATCAGATTATTGTTTTAGAAAAAATGCTGAAATTTTTCGAGAATAGCATTATGATAAAAATTTAGGAACGTGTCGGCCTTTTGAACACTTAGCGTATTTGGACTCGATTCCATTCACAAATAAATGAAAGTGCAAACTTACAGATCATTTCACTATACTTATCCAAAATAGAAACAAAAACCGCCATCTTTGAACGCCCATAAGTCCATATCCAGAATACAAATTTAAAGAATTCTTTCCCCATCAGATGGTTCCATTCAGGGGTCGTCTTCTCATGTAGAGTGCAGCTCCGTTTCGCCTGGCTGTAGTGTGGGTAAAAAAATATTGCCGAATCCGATGGTACCCATTTTCGAGCGCTCATAACTCCAAAACCAAAAATCACGTGACCCTGCGATTCAAACTCGAGTTAGGGCTCATGGACCCCTATGTTCTTTTTGAGTTTGGTTTTTCAAGGTCACGAGGTTCCGAAGATATTCGACTTCGACTCCGCAAACGTTTATAGCCAAAAAGCGGAAGTAGGCGTGGTCGCACAGACTTCCGGTTGGTACCGGAAGTAGGTCTCATTGATGATTTCCCTGTACCTTTAAAGTCTCAGGTCGCTGGCTATTACAGTTTCTGAGAAATCGCAATTTCCGTGCTCGGATTCCTATCCCTCCTGGCTCGCATATCGCGTTCAACTATAGCGGACTCGTCCGCTTCGCACCTGAAGTCTTTTACATTTTGCTCTTCAATGTTTTGCTGAAATGACGTCCTTGCATTTTAAAGTTGGACTGTAAAACGTGTGTTGGGATTTTTTGGAAGAATACCCGAAATGATAATTTCTAGGTTTATCACTCTACTTTACAGAAATTAATCATCAATCAAAGTTTTTTTCGCAATCGTCCAAGATTCAATCTGGA
The DNA here is from genome assembly GCA_963978895.1 of Erpobdella octoculata. Classification (NCBI taxonomy): domain Eukaryota; kingdom Metazoa; phylum Annelida; class Clitellata; order Hirudinida; family Erpobdellidae; genus Erpobdella; species Erpobdella octoculata. Next base: position 38,837,064 of record OZ022238.1, on the reverse strand, counting down.
TCGACTCCCATCATAGACTACTTTAAAGTTAAAACGCAATAATTAAATAAATTTTTTCGTCTGTCATTAAATTTGGCATAGGTACTTACTCAGTTTTTTACGCTGTTTTCCAAAACAAAATTATTTTTCAGATTTAAACATTTGTGTGTGTTTTCTTTTGTATGCCTGTAGTCCGACAGGCTTGATGCTAGTAATATTTTTTTAAATTTAAAATATTATTGGTAGCCTATTAGAAATAACGGAAAATATTGATAGAGTTGCACTCTTTTAATGACTTCAAAATTAATCAAATTAAAGCATTTGTAAAAAAAAATTTTGTTACCAGAAAATGTATAGAAATTACAGCTACCGGACACTGAAATTCTGCTTAAGTTAAAATTATCAAACGTTTTTACAATCACTTCTTTTGGTTTGATAACGTCACAGGATAATATTTGTTTTTTTTTAACAAAAAATATTTTTTTTAATAGAAAATCAAAGCATGCCAAAATTTTACGAGCGGGTAAATATTTTTTGTTTCTAAAAAATCAATTTAGGAAAATAATAATCTGTTACTAAATTTAATGCTCCTAGTCATAATTATAACCTGATAATTATTTTATTTTTAATTTTCTATTTCAACGCTTAAATTCTTCAGTTCCGCCGAATTCCAAACCTGGATAAAGGAGGATGGAAAATGTAACAAGCAAAGGAAAAAACGAGTTTTTCAACACAAACGTTTATTTCAAAGGCACTCGATTTAGAAATACAAAAATGTTCTAATTAAGTTTTTTTAATTGAATCATGTATTGTCTTCCAATAAAAAGCTATGCTAAAAGTTTCAGCTTCCTAGCTAGTCAAAAAGCTGGTTAAATTTTACTTGCAAGATTTGCGTACAGAGAAAGCTACCCACCCAAAAACGAAAATCGTAACTTGAATAAAAGTTTGTAAAAAAGATCAAGTTATTACCTGAAACAGGAAATACTTCGGTTCTTCCTGCATACTGCTTTTATGAGTCTTAAAAAACAGTGTGTTGAGAACAATAAACTATTATAACAAGTTAATCATCTTAAAACGCATGTTAAAACAGTGCTTTATTAATAAATTTTCAAATTTAAACAATTGTTTTGGAGAGTTATCTAAGACAATTTTGGAGATTTTTTAAATTGCTTTAGTCAAAACACATTTTTCTATATAAATAAAAAAAACTTAAATCGAATGTAAGCATGTTAAAACTTAAAAAATGAGAAATATTGAGCAACGGGAAGTAATTTAAAATTGAGGAAATATGCTATAACGATAAACACTTAGTGAGCTAAATAAAAACTGTACAAAATTCTAAAGTTGGTTTTGCTTAAAATTAAAAAACCCAACTAGCCTCAATTGATGCAAGACCCGGTTTAGATGAAGGCGATGGAGTATTTTCATAATGAAGGAAAATTCAACAGTTTTCGCAGCTTAAATTTTTTTTATTATTCATCTGTTTCTTTAACCAGACAAACTAAAAAAACAATAAAAGTAAAATTCATATGATGCAAATTAACACATTTCAAATAATTATATTGAGGCAAGCATATGAAAATAAAGCAAACTAGTAAAAATGCATACCTTTTATCTTTGCTACGAGTTAAAAGAAAAGATAATAATAAGATAAAACAAGATATAGTTTTTCAATTATTTTTATTTTGTGTTTATATTGATTATTTATAATTTTTTAGCTTCTCATACCTTGTTTTGTACTGTTGTCGTCATCAGTGGTACTGACGTGGTATGCATGCGTACTGCCCAACAAATCAATAAATGATTTTTGGACAACTTTATTTGAATTTGTTATTGGACATTGGTTGTTTTTGAACATTTATTTTAATTACATCAAATCTGTTCGTACATCCCCCGGCTATGCCCCTGTGAGTGATAAATATTTATTATTTAAAAAAGAAATATCTCAATAATTATTCCCATTTAGTGAATATTTGCTGTTGCAGATGGCTTCAAAAGAAGAAAAATATGAAACTTGCCAAATATGCTACTCAAGCATTGTTCCTCGATCTGACCATTGTATGTATTGCAATAGATGTGTATTGGCCCGTCACCATCATTGTGGTAGGTCTTCACAATTTTTTATTCTGTTTTCCGATTAATTTTTAAGCTGTGGTAGAAAGAAATTGACTTGCAAAATTCGCTTCGCGACAAACTGCAAAAATCGAAACTAACCAATAGAGAGCTGTGCGCTATCCTCATAACCGTGCAAACCACTGCGAATAGAAGAAATAAAAGCTGTTAAATTTATTTTTATTAATTGCACGCCTGCTAGATTTGTTTGTCGTGGTAACTTATTAAATGAGGTTATTTCTGAAAAACACCTGTAGAGAATCCAAACAACTTACCTACTTTAAATTTGACATGACAAAGTTTTTTTTGCTTGAAAAAGTAAAAAGCTGCTAAGGTGATTATAAATGATCTTTCAATATTCCTCATAATATCAAAAAAGTTATTTAACGTTGTATTCGGATAACTAATAATAACTATGCTCATCACTAGTAGTAATTTGTCAGTTATTATTAATCACGCAAAATGGAAAAATACGTGTTTGAAGTTTTATTCTTTTTTCACTTTTATGTTTTAAGTTATTAAGGATGCAAATAAAAAGTAATTGGATTTTTAAATACAAATATTCCGCCACAATGTGTTTGAATAAACTAAACTTTATAAAATATTCTTGTGGTGGAATCAACATACCTATAAATTAATAATTTGTTGTAGCATGGCTTAACAACTGCGTTGGACACTACAATTACAACTATTTTTTCATGTTAAATTTTTACTTGTTTGTTGGATGCTGGTTTAACGTGATCCAAATTTATCCACAAATTCATCGTTTAAACTCCGAAAACAAAGTTAGTAGAACGATGTATATTGTAATTATTGCTATACTTTCATTTCATTTACTGTACCAAAACTTTTAATTTAAATAAATTAAATTATCAGACCACTTGGCAGCTTGTATTTTATCCTCTCAACTATTTTCAAGATCTTGTACTTCAAAAGGTTTGTAACTTAAATGTAACAAGCATGTCATGTAACTCAAACATTTTTAAATCATTGACAAGTTCAACCGAAACTATTTTAGGGTGGCGCCACTGAGCACAACAAATGTGTATCGCCCCACGCTTTTTAGAATATGCTAACCTGTCGCATGCTTTCTTAAAATGCTCACATTTGCATAATTATATGACTTTTTAAAACAAGCGTCTCAATGCAGACAACTTTTTTTGGGATCATAACTACGTTGTAAAGAGAACAAACATAACAATAAAAAAATTTTCCATAAAAGTCAGTGGAGCCAGTGTCCATATTTTCGTTCAACGGAGCTCTTGTTTGGAGTTTCCTGCTGACGTTCATGACAAGTTTTGCTTTCATCTACATGATCGTAAAGCATGGAGTTTTAGTAAGCCGAGGTGAAACTTACGTGGAATTTGCCTCCAGAACATCAAAATATAGACTTTGTCGAGATCGGGGATTGGTTTGTTTGATTTTTTTAAATTATTTATTTATATTTCTGATAGATATCACTTGACCTTAATTATTTTTTAAATTCCTTAGGCTTATATTAACTTCCCCGCTGGTCTTGCTTGCTTGATTGCTTGCAAACCTTGAAAAACAGGCTCACTCCTCATGACAATTTCTAAAACAAAGTTTAAAAGTTTTTTTGAAAAAAAATTAATTAAAAACAATAATTATTCATGTTTTAAAACCAAAACAAATCCAATAAAATTATATAGTTGATTACTTATATAAATTTAAAAAATTATTCAAAAGAAAGTTTTTGCAATCAATTGAAAGCCGGCAAATCCTGAAATATATGTGAAAAACCTGGTTTTGTACGTCTTACTTATTATCTTAATCAATTTTAAAACAAAGATTTTGTTTTAAATTTTGATGAGTGTTATACCTTATGATAGCGTTAGCTGACGTGAATGTGTACACACACAGTCCTGCACATTATTATGATAACTGTCGTGCAGAAGCCTAGATGGTCCTATTATATGAATATGACAAAAAATTTCTATAAATAAGCAAATTTACCCATCTGGTTCAACATGCCCCGTGGTTCAACATGCCCCGGTCTCCCCTAAGTACACTCCTGTAGGGCGGTGGATGTTAATGATTGTGTTACTTTAGCTTGTGAAAATGTTTTTAAATCCTAAACCGTCCGTGGTGGGTTTGATTTCCGTTTCAGCAAAAACTTGGAATTTTTACTTTAATTAAATGATGGTACCAGTTTTGCGGATGGGCTGGCTGTGGATAATAACAAAAAGGCTAAGGCTTAGTACACTCTGCTTTCTTGTAACGGGTAAATTGAGCGATATCCAACATTTATATGCATTATGCATACCAAGTTCTTATGGTTGAGAATTTTCATCATGTAAATAATTCTAAACTGTGAAGAAATAATTCATCGTTTATCGTTGAAGCTTTTTAAAATTAAATTTCTTCAGACGTTCACGAATCCTTACGATTTAGGCTTGCTGCAAAACTGGAAACGTCTTTTCAACACAAACGGTCGACTGTGAGCAATTTTTTTCTTTCCAGCAACGCCTGTTTTTACAACGCTTTTATATTAACTTGCTTTGTTGTTGTTACCAATGCTTTTATTAACTCGTCGTCTCTGTTTCTCTGTCTGTCTGTTTGTTTCTCTGTCTGTCTGTCTGTTTGTTTCTCTGTCTGTCTGTTTGTTTCTCTGTCTGTCTGTTTGTTTTTCTGTCTGTCTGTTTGTTTCTCTGTCTGTCTCTTTGTTTCTCTGTCTGTCTGTTTGTTTCTCTGTCTGTTTCAAATCTTGCAATCAATTTTTGAGTCACTTCCTGATGATAGATTTTTTTCAAATTTTGCATACATGCTCAAAATAGAAGACAATGCAATATTCAATTATTAGTTTTACAATAAGTCAATTAATTTAGTTAATTTTAATTAATTTCGAGATTTCGATATAATTAAGATATTTCGACTTTAATATAAAATAAAAGAGTAATATAAGAAAAAATTGATTGCAAAATTTGTGTTTTAATTACATATAAAAGCATTGGGTTTTAAAAATTCGTTTTTAATTTACTTGTTTTTTACATCGAATTTTCTAAAGCTTTCTTAAAGCACTTCTAATGGTTGTAAAAAGTTGATTTCTTGCATGCAGTTGTATATCCGGTGACAATACATTAATCCGTTTTAAGATTTAAAATAATAATTAAAAAAATTAAGCACTAAATAATAAAATAAAATAACGAATATAAAAAAATTTAAACAACGCTTATATACAAATGTACTAAAAACTTAAAAATAATATTTAAGTTTACATAATAAAGTTTTTTGAACCGTAGGGTAAAAGCGTTGTGCGATATACATAAATTCAATTTCCAGCCAGTTCTCATATCTAATATATTTTCAGCCCTGCTACCTGTCAGCAAAAATTTTAATTTTATATCTGACGTGATCAAGAATCATATAATCGATTATTTTCCATTTAACATCAATTTGCTTCCTTTTACCTCTACAGAAATAATAAAAAAAAGAATAATAAAAATGATCAATCAAAAAATGCAAAATTATGCTTTTGCTTAGACTAGGATATTGGTTTTCTAAATTGGTAACGACAGTTTGGTTGAAGGTACTTTTTTCTAGAAATTTTACAAAACCTTTATACATGTTTGCCTCCAAAATGTTTTTTGGAAAATCCTTGAGGAGAGCAGCAGCCCTCCCTTCCCCCTTCTCAAATGTCGTCTCTGGATGTGTGTATTGTCTTTAAGAGTTCGTTCATATCCAAAGTTGGAAGTTAAAAAATCAATTGGAAGTACCTATTTGAAAAATCGATTACAAGATTTTTACTACATAAACAAACAAACAAACATCAGGTGAATGGTGAAGCTAATAGAAGCGTTGTAATAGTTTGTTGGTAAGCTTGTAATTTGTCGCAAAATTATCAAATTTTCAATTTATTGATCAATTTATAGCTTAAAAAATTTTGACGAAAATCATTTTAATTAGTTAACAATTGGCGTCTTTAATAATGTTTATGTAACATGTCAATGTTTTCAGGCATTTTCTAACAAGACTTTTGCTTCCTATTTCATATTCTCCACAAAATGATGGAATTCACTGGATAACTAATAATCAGCCGATCAGAAAATTATCTATACCAATGTGATCAAAAAAATTGCACTGCAATGTTTATTTAATCAAGTGGTTTTTGTTCAATAATAAAATGTACATGAATTCTTTAATTTATATTTTAGCTGTTTATTGTCAATACTGTTAACATGTAGTCGCGTAGCCAGGAATTTTGAAAGGGCAAGTTTTTAACCGTTTGCAAAGGATGGCCATAGGGGACAAAAGTATCACGGCAAAAAATGATTTGCTGATAAAGATGCATTTAAGAACTAGCAATTCCTTTAGGTTAAACTTTCTAAATGCTAATTTTTGATAAAAAAAAAGTTTTTTTTATGTTATTTAAACTTACATTTGCTATGATGTTAATTCTTATTTTTAAATCTCTTACCTATATATTAACTTCACCATCGGTCTTGCTTGCTTGTTTGAGTGTTTGAAAACCTGGAAAATAAAAATTAACAATCTTCCCATCATTCAATCAAGCTAAAATTTAAACAAGAAAACCGTAAAAAAACTTTGTTTTTTTTTTAATCCTTTATAATTTTGTAATTCGGCGACTTAAAAATGTTTTTCAAAATATTTGTTGATGGTATTAAGTCCATAAAATATGAAATCATTAGCCATAGTCTTCAATGTAAAGTATGTCAAGATTGAAAGTTTAAAAAACTTTCGAATCAATGTGGAATAAACAAATTTTTTATTAAACATTTTTAAATTTGAAAATTAAATGTTGTTTGTTTAAATAAACTAAAAATTCGTTTCTCTGCATACAATTTTAAATTTTTTTATAGTTTTAATTGATTTTATTCTATAATTCACTCAAATGTTGTCCAATTGATCTGAAAATTGAACACAATGTAAAGTCCGCAGCGGCAAATAAACCAACCAAATTTTAACTCGATTTTTAGGATTGAGAATATAAGATACAGAAATAGCAATGAAGCCAAAACTCAGGGACGTAATTTGGGGGGAGGGGGGCAAAGAGGGCATTTTCCCCTTCCTGGTTTTCAAAATTTGAATTTTTTTTAACTAGAGTTTACTATATATTTTTTTATTTTTAGCTTTACTTAACCTAGTGATGATTGAATGCGTAATGGAATCCTTCTGGCGTGTGTAGACAATTTGCTCTTCCCCTGATTTCCAATATTACATTTTTTTACCGAGAGTTTACTACATAATTTGTTAATTTTAACTTTACATAACCTCGTGATGATTCAATGCGTAATGGAATCCTTTTTGCGCGTGTAGACAATTTTATATTTCAGCTCGATACTAGATTTATAAATAACTGCAGTAATTGTGTATCAGCGTTGGTCCAAAGTTTAGCTGTTTTCTAAGCCAAAATACAATCAGCGAACTCGTGGAGATTTATCCTATTAGTTTGATTCCCTCACAGCTGTCTACATCAAAGTTATTATATTGTTTATTACACAAAAATTCTACCTACCCCATTTTGGACATCCTTTTTTTACTGATCCTGTACTTGCCCTTGCAGTATTATTATATCTTTCATCCCCCTTATACTCAGTGGCGGATCCAGAAATTCCTGGTGGTGGATGCAGGGACGTAAATTCAGCATTTTCCAGGGGGGGCAAAATTTTCCCGCCATTATATAGCTTACTGACAGGGTTACCCGGTGTTGTCCGGGTTTTTTGTGCTTAGTTTTTTTTTCGTTTTTGCCAACGAAACGTCAAAGAAATAACAGATTTTTTTTTAATTTTTCAAAATTTTTTCATCAATGAAGTTACCTGCATGCCAAATGTTGTTAAAATTGCTCCTGCGGCTTGGATGTGATAAACGAATGCTCTCACACACACATTACCTTTTACATTTATATAAATACGTAGGTACTAGCAGAGAGGGATGGGGAAATGCATCCCCCATCAGAGTATCAATTGAAATTTTTTTGGGTATAATACCTTGTTTTTAGAAGACGACCGTAGCTTTTTTGGGAGGAGAAATTAGAAGTCTTTGAAAAAAATTTTGAAAAATACTTACGACTACCCCTTACCGGTTATCAGCTTTTTGGAAGAGAATATAAAAAATTTCTGAAGTAAATCCCCACCAAAAAATTCTATATTCGCCACGCGCCACTGGGTATAAGGGGGATGAATGATTTAATCATATTGCAGGGGCAAGTACAGGATTAGTAAAACAAGTAAAGGAAAAACAAGTTTTTCAACACAAACTTTGATTTCAAATACATTCAATTTAGAAATGCAAAAGATGTTCAAAGTTTTTTTTAAAAATTGAATCATGTATTTTCATCAAATATAAAGCTGTGCTGAAAGTTTCAACTTCCTAGCTAGTCAAAATGCTGGTTAAATTTCACTTGCAAGATTTGCGTACAGAGAAAGACACACACACACAAACAAACAGAGATTGTAACCTAAATAAAAATTTGTAAAAAGATGTCCAAAATGGGGTGGGTATAATTTTGTTTTATTTTTGTGTAATAAATAATAACTTTGATGTAGACAGCTGTGAGGGAATCAACATTGTATTAATACCACTAATAGGGTAAAATTCCACGAGTTCTCTTATTGTATTTTGGCACAGAAAACAGCTAATCTTTGGACCAACACTGATACACAAATTATTACTCTGCAGTTATTGGTAAATCTAGCATCGACCTAAGATATAAAATTGTCTACACACGCAAAAAGAATTCCAATACACATTGAATCAGGAATCATCACTAGGTTAAGTAAAGTTAAAATTAACATATTATATAGTAAACTCTAAGTAAAAAAAAATTTTAATTTTGGAAATCAGGGGGGGGGGCGAATTGTCTATACACGCCAGAAGGATTCCAATACGCATTGCATCATCACTAGGTTAAGTAAAGTTAAAATTAAATAAATATATAGTAAACTCTAGGTAAAAAATTCAAATTTTGAAAATCAGGGGGGGGGGCAAATGCCCCCCCTGCCCCCCCAATTTACGTCCCTGGGTGGATGCACATCAGAAATTTTTCACATTGCTTCTAAACTATTTTCAAAGACTTTCACTTTCTTTTCCCATAAAAATATGGTCATTTCCCAAAAACCAGGTATTTATATAAAAACTCAATCTTTCCGGAAAAATCTTCCACCAGGGACCAGCAACAAATAGGTACCACAAAAGAAACTCTTAATAATAAATACATTTAAAAAACTAAAAACTGAAGCGTACGCTTGTAATGAACTTCATAAGTTAAATTTAATTATTGTGAAATAACACCACCACAGTTACGACGCAAGCTAGCAGTCGATAGCTCATTATAATTCCGCTTTGAAAAGGCGAGTTGTTAAATACTCTCCGCCAGTCTCAGCATCTCAAGCGGAGAGGGATGGACATGCGTTACGCAGTTTCTGGTAAAAGAATCCGTAATAACAGCCAACTGGATTGTTTGTGTCAGTTTCACTATTTTTGTAATGTAAGAGGTTAAAGATTAAACTAAAGATGGTTAAGAAAAAACAAAAAGAATCTGACAACGGAGACGATGAGCTATCGATTCCGATACCCATTCAAACATTTTTGTGGAGGCAGACCAGGTAAGCTGCGAATGTTCGTTTGCTTGATGTTATTAATTATTATTTAATTTTTTTCTGTTATTTTTGTAGCCCATTCATAAGACCAAAACTCACTAAACTTTGTGAAGCATCTTGTGTGGTAAGTATAAATAATTTTTTGTATTAATAATTTAATATGTGTAAAAGTTTATAATCTCATGGCGAATTTTGCAGTCGTTTGAGAGAGTCATTGTGCAGAATATTTTACATGGGTTATCCCCTAGCCTGTGTGAAGCAATTCAAAGCATATCCAGATGGAAATTTGTTAGAGCTGCACTTCCACATGTTATTCATTGCTGTGCTGCCATTCTGAAAAACAGAGCAGAGACTAATCCAGAATCAAAGTTTAATTCTATTGAAACTAAATTGCTTTACACCCTGCATTGGATTATATTGGATGCTGCAGCCGAATGCGAAGACACTGAACCAGCAAAACAGGAGTGTACATCCAACAGTGCATATCTCCATTCTCTAGACACCATACAGCTGTTTGTTTTCCTCTTGATTCCACTTATAAGCTCATTGAGGCACACAGACTTTGAAAATCTGAAGCTAGAGAATGGACTTAGATTATGGGAGCCTCTATGGCATTACCAGCAGCCAAATGTGGCATGTTTCTCCACATCAGTTAAATCAAAACACTTAGCTTTGAAGACTTCAAATGAAAACTCACGAGTTAATTTTAACATGGCTAATATTTATTTAGGACAAGAAACCTCTAGTGAGGGTATATTTTCTGGTTCTGAGGATAAAAATGAAGCAACAGATAGTGAAAGTAGAGAATCTTTATCTAAGAATGCTCCTTTAGCACAAATGAGTGATATATGTGCTCTTTCGAATAGAAATTCTATGGAAGAATCGGCAACTTTTACGAGGACATCATTAATGCTGAGCTCCAGTGATCAGGACAAAGTGACAAGTCCAAACTTTAATTCTGATCCAATCTTTGTGAATAAAGTCAACCAAATAAATACTGGCAGACCTAGTTCATGTGCAATAAACATCATCAGTGCTACATATTTTGATGTAGCTATTTTACAGTCTTTGTTTTGTCCTCAATGGGATGAAGAAGGTGTGAATTGGGCACTGCAGTACATTTTAAAGCGATTGATTGATATAAAACTTGAATCTGCTAGGTTAAAAAAATCTAGACAGTTCAGTCATTCTATGCCTAATTTAGAAATCTCCAAAGAGCGTGAACAAGTTTCATTGTCATTCCCTAGAAAAGATTCCGCCTCGGTTGAAGCATTTTTGGCCAGCTGTTCTTTTCCTCATGCAATGTGTCCATCACTCCCTGAGAAAAACAAAGTTATGACAAATTTGAGATCTTTTTATCTGGACAGCACCAGAAATGCTTCTGCAGATTTTCCCAGAACACCAGTTGAAAATCCAACTATTATTTGTAAAACTGGTTAGCTCATTTTTTCGACCTTGCTAGTAAATAATTTTTATTTATTAAATATTTTGTTGGTAGTTGTAAGAAAGTTGTAAAGTTTTTTAAAGTTTAAGCTGGAAATTTTTAAAAGTGTATTATGTGAATGTGACATTCTAGATATTTCATTCAATAGATATCTATATTAGATATTCTTGATTCAAGAAGGAATCAAACCCATACTGTATGTCACTGTCCAATGTGCTTTTACTGACTGAGCTACATACCATCCCCAACACATTTACATATAAATGTATGTATTTACTCTGCACACTTGTAAATTCATGAAGTTCTTATCTGATTCTAACCATTAACCAGAATTTGGAGTTTTGGTTTTTCTATCAATGATTATAATCATCAATGATTGTTGAATGATATATGTAATTTTGGTGATTTTAGACATTACTTTTTTGGCTGGACATCTCCTATTGTAAACAATTTTTCAGGTGGCAAGAAAATGTTATTTTAATTTCTATTTATTTAAACTTCAGACAATTCAAATATGGGTTCAAGCAGTCCTACAGCCTGTCAAGGAAAGAAAGAGGTCACTGAATTGTTTGATAGGCACTTGCAACCAATCCAAAAACCTATTATTACAATTACTTGTGACACCTCTAAACCATTCCCAAATTTTGCATGGCCAGTGAAAAAAATGACGGAAATTGGCAGCACGATGCAGAAACAAGCATCAGATGATCCGGTGATTCACGACATTTCCCAACATGAGAACATACAAAGAAGTAATACGGATTCAAAAATTCATTACACCAACAATGAAGACATGAATGAAGCGTCGGGTTCCACGTTCTACGTTGGGTCTGATGGTCAGTTAAAGTACGATGTCATCTTGCTGGCAATTTATAACTTGTCTTCCCGACATTACAGTTCAAGAGTGTGTAACATAGTTGTTGATATCATCAAGTGCTTTATTGATCTCAATTTCTTTAAGAAACCATCTAGAAGTGAACACGCAATGAGATCGAAGAAAAAATATGATACTGGTGAGAAACATGTGACGGGTGAAACACATCAGTCTCCATTTAAAAAAAGTTTAAGCAGAGCTGATGCAGACTCGATGTTTTGTATGGCTCTCGATATTCTTTTCAGGTATGAAAATAAACATTGCTAATTAATTTATTGCTTTTATTTATTTCAAATACAAAATTGATGCTGCCAATATTTCCAGAGTTTTCCGAGCTGTAGGATGTGTTCATGGCTGTAGTGACTGTTCGTTCAAGATTGCTGACAACTTTAGAGATAGAATGTTTGATTGCTTGGAGAGGTTAATGGAGGTAGATACGTTACAGTTCCGAAGATATCTAGTCACTCAGTTCATAGAACAGCCACTTCAACTTCTGATTGAGAGTTTGCATGTTCTTCTTGGATATTGCTCGGATACCATTAATATTTATCACATGGGTGGTGAGTTCAATGTATAAATCTATCAGTTCACCAATTTGTTGATTAACCATTAAATCAATGTGATCTACTTAGTCGTTAAAGTCGAATTTCAAGGAGATTGTTGCAAAGTTGGTCGTTCATTTTTAGGTGCAAAGAAGCATAGCATGTGTGACTTCCATGGAAGTTTGGGATATTCAAACAATTTTGGTGAACCTCCTATGAATTTAAACTCGATTCAAAATAAAATTATCGTTTGCATCTGGAAGAAATTATTAGTGAAATTCGTGGAGGGAAAAAAAGAAATTTTTGCCCATGAGAACATCGTGAGAAGCATTTTATTATTATTATTCTTGCTTGATATTTTAATAGTTTTGTTTGATGCCATTCAACATTGTTATTCCATATTTTATGCTGCTTTGGGGTTTGGACAACTAAATAGTTTAGCAGTTTTCATACTTTAATATTGTTGCTTGTTAAATCTGTCTTGTAATGAACGTTAATTAATTTAATGCCCAACCAAACACATGTATTTGGTATATAACCAGATAGTAAAAGTGGTATTAAATTATAATTGTTTTGCAGCATTTGTACCATGAAGTAAAACAGCTGGTGAATTATATGAAGGATAATAATGGAAGCACCTTTAGGTGTATTGCACTGTCGTTCCTATTTGATGCTTTTAAATCTTCAGGGAAGTTCAGTCAGGAGCAGGTTTCATGTGTCATAGGGTTTGAAATTGTTTGTTTACTTTTGATATTTGCTTATGATATTTTATTGCAAGTAAATATAATAAAGGTTATATTTAAACAGTTTTGTAAATAATACATTTATATGTTATATACATGTATCAATTGTTCATGTATGTTTCTGATTTGTATTATCTTGAATTCTATTTCATTTTTTGCATTATAAAGATAAATAACATAATAAATGTTGAATTTAAAATTTATATTATAGTGAAGAAGAGAAAGATAATCAGTTGCACAACATTGCAGATTGTCCACCTTACAAATCCAAGTCACTTTTTAAAAAAAAGACAAAAAAGGTCTTTTAAAATAACAAAATTACAATAACATTTTTTTTAAACATAATTTATAAAAATCGAGTCATAATTTTAGCATTCATTTCCATCTCCAATGGATAACACGATAGAAGATCCTGGATTGTATCACATGCACGCAAGCCCACGAACTAGTATTTTTTCCATAGCAGATGATGACATTCAGTTTTTAGCCAAAAAGAAATCTGTGAAAATCTTCAAAGGTTATTTCAATAATTTTCCTAAATTAAACTAATTTTTATTTTATAGAATTTTTTTTTATTAATGTTTGATTTTAAAAATTATTTTAGAGTTTTCTCAATCTAGATTCTAGTTTGCATTTATGAATGTATATTATTTTCTTATAATTGCCTATTTTTCTAATGTGCTCTCCTTTTAGGCATTATTAACAAAATTAACCAGCTATTTTACATTATAATTATTTTATAAAGTTTTACATGAATTAAGTTATACAACTCGCTTGAAAAACCACACATGTTTGTCAAGGTTTCCACAAAAGTCCTAAGTCTGATCCGGAAGATGATTTCTCAAAAGATTATGGCAATGGTGCTAATGAAGCTTTGATGTTTGCCAAAGGAGTAAGAGAGCATTGCGTTTTTATTTTTATTAAAGATTGCCAAATGTTTGTATTACAAACTTTGTAATATAATGCTGCTTGATATTTGATTTAAACACTTCTTGATATTTGTATTAAAATACTGCTTGGTATTTGTATTAAAACATTCTCTGGTATTTGTATTATAACATTCTCTGGTATTTGTATTAAAACATTCTGTGATATTTGTATTAAAACATTCTCTGATATTTATATTAAAACGTTCTCTGGTATTTGTATTAAAACATTCTCTGGTATTTGTATTAAAACATTCTCTGGTATTTGTATTAAAACGTTCTCTGGTATTTGTATTAAAACATTCTCTGGTATTTGTATTAAAACGTTCTCTGATATATTATGTATAAAACATTGCCTAATTTTTGTTTTAAATATTATTGCATTTTTATTTATTACTTACAGCAAAGAATGTCATTTAAAGCTACTGGACAGGCAACAATGAGACTTCTCAGTGCCAGAAGAAAACTGGAAGATGGTTTCAAGAGTTTCGGTCGAAAACATGGAAATAAGAGGGAGAGCATTTGTGATGGTAGAATATTTAAATTATTTGATATAATTTATTTATTTATTATAACTTTTTTTGATGTAAGGTATATTTTACTTTATTAAAACAGGAAATTAATTATTCGTTATGTGTTTTAAAGTTTTTTTTTTAATATAAAATAATGTAGGAAATTTATTTGGTGATGGTTCCCAGCACAATGTGTCCTATTCTGCAAAAAATTCAACTCTCGTTCGTGAAAAAAAGCTGATTAATTTATATGTTATGAAGTCTGGTTTGGTTCGATTCAATTTTCTTCTTGAATTTTGCAATCCTGGGACGTTACCTGATCCTCCTTTGGTTGCTTCCTTACTTGATTTGGTTCGTAACATTTAAACTGGAAAACAATTATTTATTTCATAAACTGGTGTATTCTAAAAATGGTTTTCTGGTAGTAATGTTTTACAAATGAATTCCACATATTCTATTAACATTATATTATTAATAAAATAATATCATCATCACTACTACTATCATGATATTCATCATCACTGCTATTATCATGATCATCCTTCATTACTACTACTATCATGATCATCCATCATGGCTACTACTATTATGATCATCCATCATGGCTACTACTATCATGATCATTCATCATCACTACTACTATCATGATCATCCATCATCACTTCTACCATCATGACTACTATTATCATGATCATCCATCATCACTACTACCATCATCAGGAGGCTCCTGTTCTTGGAAGAGCTGCACTGTTACTGGAGTGTGCTCATTTTGTGAACAGATGCAACCATGGGGATTGGCCAAATTGGATGAAGTTAAATTATGGAGGACTTTGTAGTACAGGGAGAGGTCACATGTCTCATCAGTCAGTTAGCAGTAGAAATCTTTCCATGCAAAAAGCTGCTGGGGAGTTGTTTTATCAATGGGCCGAGGTTTCATACATTTTAAAAATGACATTTTCTTATTGATTTTTTGTTTTCAAATTTTATTTTAACTTTTTTGGATTATTTTATTACGAAAAAATTACTTTTTATATGCTTTTATTAACTTTCACTTGTCCGAATATCCTTGGGATGTCTGCGGACATTTTGAAGTTCGGAAGATCGTTATAAAATTCACCTACTTTAAAAAAAATTTATAGTTTAATTAAAGAAAATAAAATTTAAGAAGCAAACATTATTAAAAAAATAAATTAAAGAAGCATATTTATAATGGCAACAAAAACTTTCCTTGTCATAGTAACTATAATAATCTTTTGTTTACTATTTACCGGGGTAATATTTTTACGATACGATGTCGCAATGAAATTTTTTCAGCTATCTTAAAAGCATATTTTTAATTTTTTAAATTAACTTTCACTTGTTTTAGGATTCTTACATTTTAAATTTTGTTCATTAAATGTTTGATCAGATGTATTTATATTTTAGAAAATACTGATCTGAAATCCTAGTTATTTAAATTCTTCATAAGTGATCGAATTCTTTCTCTCCCATATCAGACTCTTGGCAACCGAATGTCAGAAATCTTGATAGATGAAAATCCTGATTTCTATTCGTTCATCAACAAGACAACTGACGATGGAAAGAAACAAGATGTACGCCAGGGAGATCATGATGAAGATTACCTCGATGAAGGTAATCCGGTGCAGTCGGCCATGTTTGCTCGCTATGTTGCAATTATTTTGATTTGTTTTTTAATGGCTTCATTATAATTATTGTTTGATGTTATTGCATTATAATAGCTAGAATTGAATGAGCAGTTTCTTCATTGCATTATATTTTTGCATAAAAATAAATTTAACAGAAACTGTGAACAGAGGAGGGAGGGAATGTCCTCACCCCTTGAAACTCGTTGCATGTCATCTGCTTTATGAGATTACAGCCTACTTGAGAGAGACTCATCAAAACCTTCCACGTATGAAGTGCCAGCATTATGAAAAGGTTCCCGACAACAAAAATGATCCAAACAGGAGATGGAGTTCCGTTTTTACATCTCCCGAGAATTCAGAGTTTTCCAATGCAAACAAAGGACAGGGAGAAGGTGATTGAATTAAAATTTATATGTTTCTGAAATTTGAGACAGGTTATGTATGAGATGATTGATTGCATTATATTTTCAAAGTGCCTTATGCAGACAGGTAGCCATTGTAAGTATAATAATGTGAGGAATGTCTTTATGTCATAATTTAAATAATAAAAAATTATGTAAAAATTAGTGATTGTATCAAATGCTATCATATCAAAAGGGCAAATGATAAAAAAAGGTGCACATTAAAAAATGCGAAAATGAAATGGGTTTAATTATTTTTTTCATTAAGTTTGAGTATTTTATTTAAAGTTGTTTTTAGCTTGTAATAAATAACAAAGAATTCTTGTTGACTGGTTATATGTGTGTGATTTTGTTTCGTTATTTTACAAAAAAATTTACTTTAGAAAACTTTAAAAATTTGTCTAGTCATCACATTTGCTGTTAAAAATTCCCATAAATTTTTCTTATTTTCTAACTATTATAGAGTAAAGTAATGTTATAAGAATATTATGTCTGTAAAAATGTAGTATGTTATAATGTTGTGTCAGTGTAATAACATTGTTCAACTTTTTATGCTTTCTGCTTATCTCATTTTGGTCGTTTATTTTTTCAATGTCTTGCACAGCCGGAAGTGACAGAAAAATCAGTTTTGCAGTACTCGGAGTTACAACAAGATCGGATTCTATGCACAGTAGTACAAATTCTATCTCACAGGCCAATACAAACAACAGCTCTGCAGAAATGAAATCAGGTTTTTATTTTTTTTATTTATTTATTTATTGAAAAAATGCCAAAAGGGCTAGTAAGCCACTAATACTAGGATGAAAAAAAAACAATACAAAAAAAATCACAGACATCCTTAGTCATGGATACAAGGAAACAGAAACCATCAAGAAGTGACAACAAAAAAAACCACCCAGATATTACAGAATAGCAGAAAAGTAAAAAATAACTCTAGCTGTAGTATAAGAAAGTGTCCAAGTTAACTGATTTCAATGAAAATTTAAATGAAGAGACGCTGGAACAATTTACAACATCGGCGGGGAGAGAGTTCCAAACCGCAACTATTCTGTTAGTGTAGAAATATTTTACAGCATCACAGGTAAATTTATTTAATCTTAATTTATAACTATGACCCCGTGTTGATATTATATTGGTAGGAGCAAATGACAATGACATAGAAGTATTGAGGCACTGGTGGCAGAGTGGTAGAGCGTTCGCCTGTCGATCGTTAGGTCGGCAGTTCGGACCTCGCCGGCGTCACCAGCGTAACTCCCTTAAGCAAGGAGTTCACTCGCATTGCTAAAAGGGTAGGCGCCTATAAATGGCTGCCTCTGCAAATGCCCTTTCTCGCCTTCGAGCAAGACTTAAGTCCTGGAAAAGGCGTTGTGAAAGAAAAATGAATAAAGAAAAAAAATGAATATTAACTAAATGGTTTATTAATTTATAACAGAAAACTAGATTAGCAATTAAACGGCGTTTTTCCAAAGATTGAAGATCAAGAAATTGAAGACGATCTTTATAGGAGAGACCAGAGACCGAAGGGATAAACCTGGTGAATGTTTTCTGAACCCTTTCAATTCTATCAACTAGGTATCTATAATGAGGATTTCAAACCTGAGATCCATATTCCAGTATAGGTCTGACGAAAGTACAAAATGCCAGTTTGAGTATTCTCCAATCAGTGGAAACGAGTGAAATTCTTAAGAGACGAAATATTGCAGCAGCTTTATGGGTAATAATATTAACAGGATCTTCGTATCTTAGACGTGAATCTACCTCAACACCAAGATCACGAATTGTTCGAACAGAATCAAATGTATGGTCATTAATAGTGTACATGTTGGAGGATGGTGCTGTTCTTCGGCCATTGACTGTGAATATCAGACATTTTTGAGCCCCCAGTTTCAGTTGCCATCTTTCACTCCATCCAGAAACAAGATCAAGAGCATTCTGAAGGCTCACAGTTGAGGACCCAAAAGATGGATAGGACATACAATATATTTTAACATCATCAGCGAACAATTTGCAAGTTATATCTGGACTTGTAAATATTTTTGGCAAGTCATTGATGAATAAAAGAAATAAAGTAGGGCCCAGCACACTCCCTTGAGGAACACAACTGTTCACTGAAATATCTTCGGATTGGAAATTTCCCACCTCAACTCGTTGAAATCTAGAGTTCAAAAAGTCAGTAAGCCAGCTCAGTAGGTCCCCCTTAACTCCATAGGCCTTTACTTTCTGCAGGAGCTTGAGATGAGATACGGAATCAAATGCTTTTTTGAAATCCAAGTATATGACATCTAGCAACTGTCTTGCTTGTATCACCTCACTCCACCGGTCAGCACATTCAAGGATGTTAGTAACTGTTGAGCAGCCAGGAGTAAATTTGTGTTGACTTCTATTAATTAAATTATTTTTCAAAAGAAACTGCATAAAAGCTCGATTGATGATTTGCTCCATTGCTTGGCAGCTCGTAGAGGTGATAGAGATTGGTCTGTAATTCTCAGAAACTGACGTCGGCCCTTTTTTGTGAATAGGAATAACTATCGCAATTTTCCATTCCTGTGGCAACTTTCGCTCTCGAAATGACATCTCAAAAACATGAGAAAGAGGTTGAGCTAATGATGCAGCACAATTCTTTAAAAATATATTGGGAATGCCGTCACATCCTGAAGACAGAGATGGCTCAAGGCGAGACAAGGCGTCGAAAACAACCTCAGGCGAGAAGTTGATGTCATGCAACTCGGCCGATGTCTGAGAAGGAAAATCATGAGTTTGACCATCATCCAAAGTAAACACAGATGAAAAATAACGATTGAAGGTATCAGCAATAGCTCCCTGATCTCGTGTAGTTAGTGGTTCCATCTCCAGCAATATCTCATCAATACCTGTTCGAGAATAGATTTTCCTACCAATATAACGATAGAGGCTTCCTATTTTCTTGCTTTTTATTAAATTTAGTTCAACATTGGAATAGATGCATCATATTTCTTTGCAATATTTTTTCATAATTTCATTATAACTTGACCTGTCTTCTTCAGAGCTGGTTGATTTCCATTTCTTCCACTTTTTAGCTTTTAACTTTTGCATTCTGATAATAAACATGGGATGTTTATGAGAAAAATTATTCATCACTTTTGGGACTTTCAAACAAATTATCTCGCCAATGTAGCCTCGAAAAATCTTCCAGCAGGCCTCCACAGAGAAGCAGTGTTGAAATATAGAATTCCAGTTAATTTGTTGCAAACATTCATTTATTATGGAATAGTCGGCTTTTTTGAATCCATATCTGTACGACAGCCGTGTTGATTCCACAGCACTTGAACGAGACATATTTGGTTGGAAACTAACAACGCAATGATCGCTATTAGAAATTGGGCAGCTCGTGGTGATTGAAGAAATCATCTGCGAATCACTGGAGAAAACAAGATCTAGAATATTTTGCCCGCGTGTGGGGACATTGACAAATTGATGAAGTCCCAGTTCATTAACTAAATCGAGAAAGAGACTGTACACACCACAGGATGGGGCAGAAAATAAATTCCAGTTAAAATCTGGAAGGTTAAAATCACCCATCAAACAGATCGCCCTCTGGTTATGGTATAGAAAGCGAAGACAATCAACGCTATCCTGGGCATATTCAAGAGCTTTGTTGTTATAGCCTCCATATCTATAGTATCCAATTATTCTCCAAGTAGTTTGTCCAAAAATAACATCACTACAAATCAGTTCAATGTGGGAGTACTTTGGGGGAATATCAACCAGTCGATAACCAATGCAATCTCTAAGAAGAATCATGACCCCACCACCTCGAGATAAACGATCTTTTCTTATAATATTGTAACCTGGCGAGCAGATCATAGCATCCGGAATGTTTTTGTGAAGCCATGTTTCAATCAAACAAAACAAATCAGGTTTTTCCAAATGTAGAAACAGAGAAAATTCGTGTAATATTTAAACAACTTCTGATAACGTTTACTAAAATTATTTTTATTTCTTGCAATCTATTTCATCTACCATTTTCTTATGCATATAAAGCACACCCTGACATGCCTGAAAAGGTCATAATAAAAGACGTAGCTCTGTAAATCAGGAAATATATATATATATATATATATATATATATATATATATATATATATATATATATATATATATATATATATATATATATATATATATATATATATACATTATATATATATATATATATATATACATTATATATATATATATATATATATATATATATATACACATTATATATATATATATATATATATATATATATATATATATATATATATATATATATATATATATATATATATTTATATTTATGAAGTGAAACATTGCGTTGAAATGTTTCGAGAGGCCACAAATAGGATGACTAACTGTCACCACAAGTAATGCAAATATTTGTAAGACTCTACTAGGAATCGAACCCACGTGTCTACGGCAACACCGCCTTGCCTAAATGCAAGCGCTCTTACCAACTGAGCCACCGACCATCCCCAAAAAAGGATGGCTAGAAATCTGGCAGCAGTCTAGTTGTCGAACCGAAATAAGGAGTTCTGAGCCTATTCGTATTAAGTAGTTTAATCTTGGTTAGAATATGAGCATTTTCAAGGTTTTCGACCGATATTACTTTAAAAATTTATTATGCTAATTTCATGAGAGTTATCATAACAAAAGTTTGAAATATCGAAAGAGGATGTACTCAAAAGTAAACAGCAACGTTAATTAAATTTTATTGTGTTTACACTAACCCACAATCTGAACATGTATGAGTCATGCTCGTTCTACGATCGTTGGGCGTATAGAGTACTTTATGCGAACAAGTCGAAACTAGTTCATTCAGCTTATAGTTGTGCAGTGGTTGAATTGGTGATAGTGATTTTTGCAAATTTCATTCTTCGAATGAAATGTTTGTAAAGTTTAAAAATGAAAGGCGTCAAAAAGAATGTTTTTTCACGTTGAAAGAAGCTATGGAACTAATTCTTGATGATGATGATAGCATTGAGGTTGACATACTTGTCATTCTTCCGCCCGGCGCATCATAACACGTGACTGATGAATAAGCAAATGAAGAAGGAATGTTATTCTTTGTAATATATCCGGGAAGGTAGAAGTTGATTATACTAATGATGGGATGAGATTAGACTGTGTCGGTTCTTTGGGTGAAGAAATGTAGGTCGCAAATACGGTCAGTTCAATGACGCGGCAACCAAAACGCCAAAAACGATTGAAATGCACTTGGACCAAAAAGAGTAATTTGAATAGCCACTTTTAAAACAGTCTATATATAACGAGTTTGAAGCACCGCAATGGTGCTTTGCTTGATAAACCCCATATAGGCTGTTTAGGTTGTTTTATACCGATGAAATGAATTCATGCACGGTTGAAGAAACAAAACGATAGGGAAGATTCAGCAACTGGCCATGGTCACGATCTGGAAAAGGTGAAAACAGTAGGTCGCTACAAGCTGGAAAATTGTGGCAAAACACTGTACATGTGGGCCAAGTGCGGCAAACGACTTCATCGGAATTGTTTTGGTGCTTTCCGCACACTCCGGCAACCAAAACGCCAAAAACGATTGAAATGCACTTGGACCAAAAAGAGTAATTTGAATAGCCACTTTTAAAACAGTCTATATATAACGAGTTTGAAACACCACAATGGTGCTTTGCTTGATAAACCCCATATAGGCTGTTTAGGTTGTTTTATACCGATGAAATGAATTCATGCACGGTTGAAGAAACAAAACGATAGGGAAGATTCAGCAACTGGCCATGGTCACGATCTGGAAAAGGTGAAAACAGTAGGTCGCTACAAGTGGCAAAACACTGTACTTGTGGGCCAAGTGCGGCAAACGACTTCATCGGAATTGTTTTGGTGCTTTCCGCACTCTCCGGTTCTGAAACGACTACATGAACTGCTTGACTGATTTATTGAATGTTAAATTTCTGGATTTTATTGAACTGTGTTACTGATAAAGTCAGAAATGTGTTTTTAGCTTTTCTGTTAATAGCCTAAAATTTATATTATAATTGTTTGCGTTGAAAAAAAAAGAAATTGACTTTTAAACATTTTGTCGTTTTCAGTAGTGTATACGACCACCGTTCGAAAAACGAGCATAGTGAATTTTCAAAGTTTTCTTTCAAATAAAAAATAATTAAAAATAAATCTGTTAAAACATAAGCAAGTAACTTAGAAATAACAAAAAAAAATAATAGAAATCTAATTAATAAAGTTTTGGACCTAAACGGGTTAAGAATGTGCCATAACTTATTTTTTTACTAGAAAAATGTTTTCTTTAAAATTAAAGTCCTGCTTAAATTTTATGACAGGGAAGAAACCAGTAACTCAAGCTGGTCAAAAGTTATTGAGGGCCAGACGCGGGTCCGATCAAAATTCCACATTTAGACACAACCGAAGTTTCAAGATAACACATCACAACGAACCCGGTACATTATTTATTACTTTTGGTTTTTTGCCAGGTGGAAAACTAGTTGTTTCTACAGTTGTCTTATTTAGGTTTAGAAAGTTTGACTGATGAAATCTCAGAGAATTTATGTGATCTTTTTTTTTTGATAATTAAATGGTTAAGGTCTAAGCCGAGTTGGAAGCACAAAACATCGCAAGGTTAGCACTCAGTCACTACACTCAGCAAACTCAACAGAAGAAACTGTATCTTCATCTTATGCAATATTCGAGGAAGAAGAAAATGAAGAAGGTGTTATTAATGGACCGAGTGAGGCAGAACAATCACCTGGAGTGTATTATGAAGAGAAGGGATTGGACGAAAATATGCCGTGGGTCAAGGTCGGTAAGATATTGTTTTATTGATTTTACTTATTTTTGTAATCAGGTGATCATAGAATATTTACATGGAGGTTGTTACATCTGGGGATTGAATCCTTTAGTTGATTCAACTGTCATACTATGTAGGAACAAATTTTCAGACCTGTTTCCCAATTTCAAACATTCTAGAGTTTTAGATGGTTTCATAGAGTATCCGGAGACATTTGGCATTGTCAGGATTACTCCTAATTAGCTACTTTAAGCCATAGCATAATTTTTAACCAAAAGTAGAAAATAAAAAGATTCCGTTTTATTTTTTTCATAAATCCACCTTGTATTTATTTCTAAAGATTTATTGATTCCAAATAAAATAATTTCAGGTTGTGGTACAGCTGGCAAACAAATCTAACTTTGTATGCGACCATCAGAATTTTTGTCACACAAACTGTTATGAGAGACAGAGAAGAAGTTGCACTCGATTGGTTCTTGCATTAAAAAAAGTTTACAGCAGTATTCCTGTTCAAAGTTGCAGTACAGAAAATATAACCAGTTTGAAAACTCAAGCTGAAAAGATCAAACACAAGGCATGTTATGAATTACATATTCAAACAACATATATATCATTATCAAACATACTAGCAATGATAATTAATAATAATATGATCGGATCAGATAGATTAACCTGCTTCTGAAATGATTTTTAGTTGAATGTGATGAGCCTCACCTTACCGTTATCCGGCTTATGCTGGTTCACATTTGACAGTCACAGCTTCATGAAAGGCTGAGTTGACCTGAGCAGTTTTTGTAAAGTCCTTGCATGAGGGAGTTTCACGAAGTGATCTTTTTGACTACAAGAGTTGAACCATAGTACCCCTGCAGAAATGTATAGCATTGTACTTCTACACTACTGGGCCTTTTCATTCTAAAGCTCATAACTGCTGTTTTTAGCTTAATTTCTTAAAATATAGTTTTTGCCTGTTAATCTGAAGTTTGAATGTAAGCTTATTTTTCTTCCATGCTTAGTAAGTATATAAATTTATATACTTTGAACACCCAGGAGACCACGAAACATAGACGTACTTCATCATCATCTGGACCACATCACTCTCCTCATTCGAGCAAATCAAATTGCTCTGTTGGGTCAAATTCTTCAGACAGAAATGATGATGTTGATCTTTCTAACATTATGAAGTATTTGGACAACCAGGTTTTTTTTTTAGTTTTTAACAAGAGATATCTAAAACAAGTAACCGTAAAAAACTTTGTTTTTTAAAAACCTGTATAGTTTTGTAATTTGTCTACTAAAAATGTTTTGCAAAGTATTTTTAGATGACAGTAACTTTATAAAATATGAAAACATTGACCACAGTCTTCTAAATACTTAATATGTAAAGTATGTGAAGATTGGAAATATAAGAAACTTTGGAATCAGTATGAAATACATTTTTTTTAGAAATTATTAAAATTAAAAATTTAATATCACTTTCTTTAAATAAACTAAAAAGTGAATATTTATTTCTCTACATAAAATTTTTAATTTTTAAAAGTTTTAATGATTTTGTTCTATAATTCACTTAAATTTTGTCCAATTAATCTGAAAATTTAATAGAATGTGAAGTCCGTAGAGAAAAATAAACCCTTGAAATTTCAACTTGATTGTATAACAGGAAGTTGGTTTTTTGAGTGGTAAAGGGTCCAAACATTTGGCTCAATCAAGCAAAACACAGTGGAGTTAATATAAAGGATTTAAAAAAGCCAGCTCACTTAGTGTACAGAGTTATTTTTTTTACGAGGTTAACTTTTTAACTCTTGTATAGTGCTAATAGGTTGTTTAAGCATCTGTTTTGTTTTGCATTATTTAAACATTTTATGCCAGGCCATTCAAAGCTATATTTTTCTATGCAAAAAAAATTTAGGTTGCAAATTTGACTCAAAGTCCACTAGCAGTAATAGCCAAAGCTGCTCCGATTCTTTCCGATGACATATTCATCGATATCATGCCGATTGCATGGGAACTTCTTCTTGAAAGCGACCAGGAGTTAGCAGCCGTGGCCGGTAATTTCACAAATCTTTTTATTTATTTAATTTTGTTGTGTTGATGTTTAAAAAAATAATTTTTTGATTGATCAAAATATTTAATTGCATGCGACAGCATCTGTGTTCATCCTGTCATCGATACGAGTGCCAGAGCACATGCAGGAAATGATAACTTATCAGTTTCATCATCAAGATGTTTCTTTTCGTATTGGAGCCATTCTCAGGTATGTCTTTGTACTGATGGTGATACTAATAGTGATGCAGATGATGGGACTGATAGTGATGCTAATGTGATGCTGGTGGTGATACTGATAGTGATGATGATAGTGATGATGATAATGATGATGATGGTGATAGTGATAGTGATGTTGGTGGTGTTAATAATGATGTGGCTTTATAACTAGTATTTAAACTGATTTTATAACAAGTATTTAAACTGATTTTATAATTATTAGGTTTTCAACAATATGGAATTCAAGATTTCAGGTGTGGCATAGAATGGAAGATGGTGCTCAACTTCATTTTAAGGTTAATTTTTCTGTTTATATAATTATCTTTTATTTTAAATATTTTAAAGATTTTTACTATATTTCTTTCACTAAAATTTTAATAATTTATATTCTTTTGATTGTCTTCGATCAGTATCAAAAATTTATCAAATATAATACCGATAAAAAATGAGTGACTTGTATATATATATATATAGAGGGAAGAACCTATATATATTATATATATATATATATATATATATATATATATATATATATATATATATATATATATATATATATATATATATAATATATATATATATATATATATATATATATATATATATATATATATATATATATATATAGGGAAGAACCTATATATATTATATATATATATAGGTTCCTCCACCAAATATTGATTTTGTTCTTCCCTCTCCTACAATTGGACTTGCAAATATTCCTGTGATTGATTCTCCGTGGATGCCTCACTTTAAAACAAAAGTTGAAGAAGTCACCATCAACCAAAAAGAATCAGTGAGATGTATTTCAAATAATTCATTGAAGTTTTTTAAATTATTCTGATTCAGGTGATATTTTGTCAACAATGTATGGCACTAGCATTTAATCATCTTGAAATTAAATAAATTGTCATTTAAAATTTCCAGAAGTCTCTTGTGAATGCCACAACAACGAGACGGAAACAGCAGCAGCAGATGATTCATCAAGCACTTCTAGCTGAAGAAGACAAAAGAAGAGTTGCAAGGGAAAATTGTCTCATGACTTCTGTTCCTGTTTGCTTGTTGGCTTCCATCGAACCTGCACTTCTTCATTCAAACGAAGATCATGACGATGGTTGGGTCACTATTTATTTATTATTCTTTTTTATTTATTATTATTTATTATTGTTTTGTTTTGGAGATTGACATTGACATTTTTTTACAAATAAAATCTATTTTTATGTAAATACTTGAGCTTTTTTTAGATGTAGACATTTTGTTTGATGGTGTCAAATTTTAGCTTGGATATTTCGGGTCATTTGCAGTTGTTGCGATTTTTCATTCTTCTATGAATTTTATTGGTGTTTTCCTTCCTGTCAACTAACTCAAATACTTGAAAATAATTTATTAAACATTTTCCATGTTTTCCCACTTTGCATGATGAATGTCTACCAAAATTAACATCCAGCACTTCAAGAAGAACTTTCTTTGGCCGTGGCTACTCGTAGGATGTCAGTTGCCGTGGTGAACAGGGCTTCAAATGTTAGGAACTTGTCTGGTCGTCATGGTAGCGTGTTTTTTTGCAGGCCTCCTATGCAGGTTGAAGGTAGTGCAATGTGATATTTAATGTATTTGAAGATAATGTTTGATGTATTTGAAGATGATGTTTGATGTATTTGAAGATGATATTTGATGTATTTAAAGATGATATTTGATATATTTGAAGATGATGTTTTCATCATCTGATTTTATCGAGTTTTAGTTTATTTGTTATAATGTTTGGATGTTACATTAATTATTTAGTTAGGCCAATCAAACACAAAGTGGCATTTCATGTATAAAATGATATGAATACCAAATTATTTTTAGTATAATTGTTAAGTAGTTTGTATAAATTAGAAATAATTATTTTTTCCTTAAAGTTAAGTACTTTTAAAAAAATTTTTGTTTTGCTAAATTTTGTATTTCATGAAAGAAATAGATTTGCTGGTTCAGTGACTAAGCTTTTTTCAAACCAAACATTTTTTACTAATTGTACTAACAAATTACCACAAATGAAGTTTTTTGACATAAAGATTTTATTGAAAAAGGTAGAATTTAATATAATAATAATAAAATTAATTTAGTACAAAACTAATTAATGAATTTCATTGTTTTATTTGCTAGTATGCAAGAGCTTTAAATTTTTATATAAATAAATAAATACTTTTTTGATTATTATCATATTGAATTTCCATGCATGTAAATGACTTCATAGATGATGACAAACCTTATCAACTACACTGCAATCAAATGCATCTGGCTCAAGCTTTCTTTCCATCATTCATATGTCAATCTACCATCAACATCATACAATGCCTCAATGATTTTGAAGTTAATGTCGATGGAACTTCTGGTTAGCTGAAGTATACAATGTTTTTGTATTTATCTTTAAATGTAAAGATTTTCTGATAAATTTTGTTTTGGTTAATAAAAATGTCATATGAATCATGTTTCTCTCAAACTTTCATTTCTTATTTTAAAAAAGTCATAATATAAATTTCTTACTTTAGTGTTAGAATGGCATGATAAGAGAGTAGTTGTTAATTTCTTCCTAAATGAAAATGATGAACAATCCTGCCTCTTTTTAGTAGCCCATGTCATCGAGGCCTGGAAAGCCGAATTTTTTCCATAACTGATTGTGTAAAATACCAGACATGCTGAGCTATATAGAAAGCAGTGCTGCAGAAATGATAATATTATTATAAAAGTTTCTAATAATAAATTTACTTTACATATAAGTGGACAAATACAATATGGAATGAATAATTTTTCTTAGTGAGTGAGGTTGCAGAAAAAATTATATGGAAATGCTTGGTCGAAGATCCAGCTTTATTTCTGAGGACTTTCCTGGAGAAGTTGACTAACAAAAACCGTCAAAAAGAATTGATTTTTCTATTGAGGAAATTGTTGTGGCACATCCCTATTCTTCCTTCGCAGGCTGCTCATTGTCTCTTCAATTATTTGGTCAGTAGTTTGTTGTTGTGATGATGTTACATTTTTTTATGTCAACTCTGGATATTGAAACCTCCAATTTTTATCATATCTGTACAAGTACAGGCACTGTCATGATGCCAGTATCTTATTATTATTTTTTTCAATTGTTGAGTATTTCGACAAAATTCAAACATTTTGATTTTTCAAGATTGTCACAATTGACTACTAAGCAAACATTATAAAGTCCTTTAATAGAATTATCACACATTTCTTTGATAGCTTTTATAACTTGCTTATTAAAATGGAATTGAACATAAATGATTTAAATGATTGATGAAATGCAGATTGGTTTTGTTATGTTCCACGTGAGGTCGCCGTCAGAAGGAGGTCTTGAAGCAATAACTGAAGCTCTTTCTATTGTGTGGCAGGTCTGCAAGATGTATTATTTTTTTTCATTTTTACATAAAAGTCTTAAAGTTAAATAAAGTTAAAAGGGCGAGGAAATTTAGTTGATGTATTACAAATCTGATTGGCTTATTTGTTTCTAAGCTTTGAACAGATTTTTTTATATTTCGACCCATGCCAGTTTTTCTGGTCTCTGCCTGTCAACCTGTGAAAATTGTTAACAGTTATTGGAAAACTTGTGTGACTTTGTTTTAAACTTTAATAAACAATAATTAATTATGTATATTGGGAAAGGAAATTCAGCAAAGGCCTACAGTCATTTTTTTATTGATTATTATTGTATATTTGCATTAGTTTAACATGTTTTCAGTGTTTACATGTTTGGATTTTGAAATGTTATTAAATTGTCCACCATTTTGTTTTTATTTATGTTCAGGTTGTACCATGTGTCACTGGAATATATTTTAAAGATTTGAAACAAACATTGAGGAAGGAACAGTGTGATGTGAGTTAATTTTTTTGTATTTAGTCGTAAATTAATAATTTTGTTTTCACGAGTCTATGAAAACAAAAATTGTTGTGTTTTGTTGTTTAGTCCACACTTCTTGTTGCTGCGAATGTTCCAAGTGCAAAAAAATTGATTGTTCATGGACCCGATCTCAGTTGCATTCCATCACAGTTTCTCATTCAAGAAGTATCTGTTTCAGTTATATTTGTATTTATCTTTTAATGTGGTTATATTTTAATTTTATTCTTAATAAACTTGCAAGTATTGGACAATAAGATATTTCATGTTTTAAGCTAAGATCTGAATTCATATTTTGTTGTTTATGAGATCTAAGATGATTTACAAAAATTTTGTGTTTTAATGTTAGGATACCCAATTTATTCACATCTTACAAGAAAGTTTAGAATTTTTCAACATACCAGCTGATGTGCATCATGAATATTTTCTTGTTGACACAAAAACTAGTTGGTGGAAATAATAATTTTTTCTTAATTTATGGAATATCTCATGTATTTGATAGAATTTAAATTAAGAAGTACCGATGAATATAACTTCACAGATCACATGCACAGTATGAACAGTTTCGTGAGAGATTTTTACTTCTTTCGTAGAAATTTTTATCCTCAGTTGAGTCTCGTTCGCATGGATCATGATGAAGCAAAAGCTGTTCTTGAAAGAGAAGTCCGTTTTCATTATCATTTTAATAATTTTTTTTTATATCGGTTGAAATGAAATTCAAATTTTGAATTGAACCACTTTAATAATGAATATTTCACAGACATTCAGGTTGAAATTTCTGGAAACCGAAAAAGTTTTGTTTTCTCTAGCTGTGCTGAACAGTTCACAAGGGTGTCAGGTTTTTATTAGAACTTGAATTTTTCAGTTTTGATTTTTTGAATTCAGTTTATTTTATTAACTTGATTACTTTATTTAAACTTTCACTAAATTTAAAACTTTTCTTAAAGTTTCAGAGCCACGTGACTTATTTGCACGAAGAATTTCTTAAACTTCCTTCGTTTCCCAGGAAAGCTCTTGAAACTGAGTTATTCTCCCATTTGGGTGCTACTAAACATGTGAGTGGATTAGTTTTTTGGTGATCATATTATAAAAATCACGTGATGATACACTGTGAACACACAGAAACCTAAATTTATATTTATATACACACATACATACAATACCTGAATATTTATATTTGATGCCAGGCAATGCAATGTTCAACTCCGCCTTGCATTTGCAAACCAGTTCCAAGCCTGGAGAAAGGAGGAGGGGAAAGTTAAAAGGATCAAATTATGATCCACGACAGGAAATACTTAGGTGCTTCCAACATACAGCCATTAGAGTCTTAAAACACCTGGTGTAGAGGACTATAAACTATTTAAAAAAAAAAAACAAAAAAACATTGCAGTGTTGCCATTGGTTGTCCGAATTTAAAATATGGCAAGTGTTCTAGTTTCCAAAAAAGATTTGTCATCTAGTATATTCATTCAAACCTAAATCATCTACGTTCTCATGCCTCACCAAACCATTTCAATCTGTCCTTCCCCACAGGATAAACACTGACATATTAGATAATATTGATATTTTACAGGAAATTTTAGAAATGGACATGCTGCACAAGTTCTCATGGACAATGGTTGTTAAGAGATTTTTCGTTTTAATTTGTCTCTTAAAACTGGACCAATAAAGTTTAAGAAATCATTTTAGTTAAAACTTTTTGATTTATTTCTCAGTTGATCTCAACAATGTTTCGTGGAATGTCGAGTGCAATAACTCATGTTGGAGATCTTCCATTGTTCTTGAATGTTATTAATGGAGTTACAATATTACATGCTGATGATGTCTTCTTGTTGAGATTTCTCATTGCTACATACATCAATGTCTGCAGACATTTTAAGCAAGTCTTTTCAACTACTGGGTTGGTTCAGTTTAGTTTCTTTTAATGCTAAATATTTTAATTATAAAGTTAAAGTTAGATGACTCTGGTGTTATTTCTAATTAATCACTTTCAAACAATTACAATCTAACTAGCTGTATGATATAGTTTATTAACTTATGTCAGCTGCACTAGTAATGCTGGTACATATTCATCAACCGCAGCTACGTGAAGGTCTGGCCAGTTGAATTTGAATTTTGGCCACCTATAACCAGCAATATTTTCTTGCCTTCGATGCTACTAGCACTCGGTTCCACAAGGAGTTTGCCGACACCTTGGCCATGGTTGTTGTTGATTGGCTTATTTTTTAAAGAGACCTGAACTCTTCTGGCATTAATGTTGCATCAAGTGGCTTTTAGGCGATGGAGGTCCTCGATTTTTTCAGACTGGTTGAACTTGTCGGTTGTCTTCCAGACTGAACACAGATTATCTGATGGACATTTTTGCATTCGAACATCAACTCCCTGTCGTAGATGTATGTGTTAATGATACTTGTCTAATTTCTGATTAGTATATTGTCATCTCAGCCGTCACTACTTGCTTTTGACAAAACAAACCCTGCTGCATTTGTTTTTTACTGCACGGAGCTCGTTGACGTGGTCGATTTCAAGCCCAGACTGCACAGTTTGATGTTGAGTTGATGAAGTAAGTTCTAACCATTAATCTAGTCTTGTCATTTTTTTCTGCAGAGGTAATTGAGGCCAAACTTCATTTGCGATGTCTTGAGCATAATTGGAAAAGTAAGATAACTGATATCGATTGTTTGCTGACCACGTACAGACGTACACTGAAGTTTAAGGAAACTGGTTTTGAATGGAATACTAGCTAGTTGGCTTGCTTGCTTGTAAGCAGTCATTGGTATCAAAGCTTGTCATGTCTGTGTTGGTTGAACAGAGCAGTAATACAATTTTTCTTAATCACTCACTTAAAAGATCATCTGGTTTTGGACAACAATGAATGAAGCATATCTGAATAAGCTTTCTATTCTGCCCTGCCACAGCAAAAGGAAGCAAGTCCACTTTTGGCATAAAATTAGATTGTTCAAAAGTAGAAAGCAAGACTTACATTATGGTATAAACGAATTGGTTTTTTTTACTCTACATAGTTTCTGTGTGTAACCCATGGCAAGAGAAATCATGTCCCATCACTACTGGTAAAACCCAGATTAGTTTTACGTTTATTACAAAAATCATGTTTCGATGATTTGCTTCCTTCTGCCTTGGTGGGGCAGTATTGTCTCAAGTACAGTTTATTACAGCAATGCTACAGTAAGTGACATGCAAACTGCAGATATAGACCACCAAGTTGCAAACTCTTTCAGACGTTCATCATATATAATTTAGACACATAATATTCAGATGCTAACTCACACATTGCTTGAAACTGTTTACATGTTATGTTATTACAGGTTTTCTTTCATCTTGAGGACCATCTTAAAAGTGTATTCATCAAGTTCTTCAAACGTTATAACAACGCGAGCCATCCAGTTCGTATGTCGACAGTTCTTTCTGCTTCACAGGAACTCGTTTGTTCTTCAGGTAGAAATTGTTTCTTTAGTTGTTTTTTTAAACTTGTGGTAATAAGAAATAGAAATTAGAAAATTACATTTCTTCAAAGCTCTTTGGAATCGTTTCTTCAATGCTGGAAACCAGCGTAACTTCTAAAGCAACCGATAAGGTTAGCTTTCCATTTGCTATATTCTGAAGGATGATAATTATTTGAGTGATAATAACATGTTCTACCTGGTTGTATATCTCTACAGAAATTGGATACAAAGTTATTTTATGACTTGCTCGTTTCAATGAATGAAGACATCAGCGATGAGTTAAACATACTGGAACTTATGGATGATGAAAGGCCTATACAGTCCTTGGTATTATTTCTTGTCGTTGAAGTTCACTTGTATCAGTTGTGAATAGAAGCAATAAAGTATGGATGAGCTTTCTAATTGGTTGTTGATATTTTGCAGGATTTCTGCTACAAAGATGACCCGAATACATTTTCTATAATGGACGCCATGAATCTGTGTGTCACTGTTGTTGCACACTCTGTTGAGTCTATAAGAGCTTCTCAAATGCTGGTTAGTTGTATTTAGACTGGAATTAGTTGAATCTATTTCAATTTCATATTAAAAAACACTTTTAGATTAATTCTTAAAATTTTGGTTTTACTAGACGATAATGGAAGCAATTCTGCCTCACTTCTTGAGCAACACTTTATGTCAACATCCAAGATCTTTCCACGATACGTCAGTGATCGATGAAATTTTAATCATCAATAACTTGACTGTTTTTATCAAAATCCTCGTCTCCAGCTGTGAATCTATGGCGAGGTAATGATTTGATAACATTATGTATGGCGAGGTAATGATTTGATAACATTATGTATGGCGAGGTAATGACTTGATAACATTATGTATTTTCTATTTGAAGTTTTATTTAATTGTTATATCCGCTATCTTTTTAACTGAAAATTATTTTTTTAATGTATTTTAACACAACCTTCATGTATTTTTAAGAGTTACAAAATTAATAGAGTTGAGCGAGCACTTTTTTTAACTCAATTAGAATGATGCCTGGGAGCATTTGTTGATTTTCCAGTTACTTTTATTCTCAATATTTTCTTGGAGATGATAGATTGTAACTTGTACAATTTTTAACACTTGAAAAGCTTATCATATGATATAATGTATTTAGACTGATAACATTTTGTCACATAGTAAATAAAATAGTTCAATGTTTTATGGGAATTAGGACAGTGAACAGTTAAAATTTGATCTATCAACAGGTTCAACAGGTTTCAATTTGAACCAAATACCAAACCTCTTCAAGGTCTCTCATCTCAATCTCCAAGACCAAAGAAGCACAAAGATGATCCAACAGAGTTTAGGTTGAATCACATAGGAGTTATATTTTCTTTAGCTTTCAGTTTATTATTTGATAAACATTGTTATTAGTTTTTTCTTTCCATCATATAGGTTTGTTAATATCGAAGAAGGCAATTCAAGCCAGTTTCAAGAGTTTGTGAAACCTAGAAATTCAGTTCTCAGCATTGCTTCTGATTTCTACTTGCCGTGTCTCTTGCGTTCAAGAGAACTTCACAATCTTGATCCATCATTAAAAATTCCTGATCTTCTTGATCACAAATCTCATGTTGTATGTTTGTTTCTTGACTCATAAAGTTATTAAATTTATTACTATTGAGTTGGAAGAATTAAATTTACGTTTTGCTTCGTAGAGACTGGCCGACATCGCCCACTCGCTCCTCAAGGTTTCTGCCCATGATCCTGCCACCATAAATTCTGTTGGACTGCAAAAGTAATGAGGATCAAACATGGCTAACTTTTTTTCTCTGATTTCAAAAATTCCATCAACTTTCATTCCATGTTGACAGATACATGATCAAAGTGATGCCGAATACAGATTGGTCGCAAGCATCAATAAGACCAGCTCTCAATCTGATTCTGAGAAGAATTGAAAGATTTCTTAACAAAATTTATAAGAAAATGATTCCTATGGTAGGTGATAGTAATGTCCATATATAGTAATGTCTATATGTGGTAATGTCCATTATTGTCCATATAAGGTAATCTCTGTATATGGTAATCTCCGTATATGGTTATGTCCATTTTTAACTCTATATATATATATATGGTTGTAATCTCTTTGAGTTATTAAGTATGAGGTGAAAGTAAAACTTGGAGAAATTAATAACTTTTTTATTTTTTGCATGTAATCAAAAGATAGTAAATGGCCAAAAATTCACAAAAAACTTTCAAAATTTAGTTTCTTGAAAGAGTAGAATAGTAGTACTGAACTGACATAACCTGATGTTTATAGTATTTTTTTAGCATTTTTCATGGCTGTTATTGTTTGTTACGTTAAACTTTATATTAAATAAATTCAATAATAAATTTTGTTATTTCTTGTTATTATTCTTATTATTTCTGTTATAGAATAGATATCAGACATCAGATAGATGGTTTGTTTTATAGATAATGCAGTTTTTATTTAACAGTAATTGTTTTCTAAATTAGTTTCGATCTTTTCAATTCGTCTGCTTACATTTTTTCTTTTCAATCCTAACAACAATAATTAGTTTTTATTTTTCATTTTTTCAAATTTTCAGAACTGATTTTATAACAAATATTTTTAAATTTTCAGAATTAACTAATCACGAATATTTTCCTTAATGAGATCACTCTATCAATTTTAGCTTGCTATCCAATGAAATTGTCATTATTTCAAGGCTATCATTTTTCAGCTAGTATGATTCTGCACTGCATGTGATATAGATTTGACCTCCAAATATAATCGTGAAATTCAAGCGTTTCATTTTTTAATTCACTTTGCTTAAAGGCACATTTACATGGGCAAAGATTCACTGGTGTCAAACGTCAGTGTCGCATGACATTACAAAAAATGCATGTGTAAACGATCTCACGCATGCAATATTGACAGAAATAGCCTCGACAAAATGAACATTGCAATTGTCTTGTGTAAACCTTTACTGGCACAAAGATGCAGTCGCATATCGATTTGGCGCCAGTGAACCTTTTTCTGTGTAAACGTGCTTTAACATTACTTAAATACTCACATCAGAAAATATTTTTATATATTGTTTATTTGTTATAGTGATATGTATGAAAGCTTCTACACTTTTTTCCAAAACTTCTTCGTTAGGCCAATATTGCACTGTCATTAATAATGACCATATACAACATGTTACACCTAATGGATTTGAACCTCTGATTGCTTCTGCAAACAACCAAACTTGTCTTCCAGTGCATTATTTTTTTAATACTTTACATAATACATTCCATAATTTAATTATTTGTATTAATTTTATTTAACATTTATTTTAATAGTAATTTATTCAACACATTTACAGGCGAACTTAAACTGGGATGCCATAACAAATCTAATATCAGGTTGATATAATTGTTGAAATAAAATTTAATTGTCAGTTCTATTTAATTAGCAAAATAAAATATGACACTCAAATTTGATTTGTTCATCATCAACATACATGTTTTTTGTATTTGCAGCCATCAATTCAACATTGGCCAACTGTTCCTTTATTGGTCATTTACCTCAAATGAAGGTTTTCTGTTGACACATAAATTGAATATTTTTGTATATAATTATTAATAATAACTATATCTTATATATTGCAAACCTTAATTCTGTAAGTTCAAGTTTTGTTTGTATAAGTGAATAATTGGAATAATTGTGGTTAAAAAGGCACTGGTGTATGCCTGTATTCACTTGGTCATGGGAGATGAAGGACTCTCAAACACAGGAAGTTCATACAGTCTTCCTCACAGAGTTGAATCCAATTCTTCCTTCAAATCAATTTGTCCTCTCCAGTTTTGTAGTGTTTCAATCAAACTAGCTCTTCGCCTGATAAGCATATTGGGTGTAAGTTTTGTTTGTAGTTTTTGAAGTTACTTGTATTGTTGGAAGTTATCTGTGTGGTTGGAAGTTACTTGTATAGTTGGAAGTTATCTGTGTTGTTGGAAGTTACTTGTATTGTTGGAAGTTATCTGTGTTGTTGGAAGTTACTTGTATTGTTGGAAGTTACTTGTGTTGTTGGAAGTTACTTGTATTGTTGGAAGTTATCTGTGTTGTTGGAAGTTACTTGTATTGTTGGAAGTTATCTGTGTTGTTGGAAGTTACTTGTATTGTTGGAAGTTACTTGTGTTGTTGGAAGTTACTTGTATTGTTGGAAGTTATCTGTGTTGTTGGAAGTTACTTGTGTTGTTGGAAGTTACTTGTGTTGTTGGAAGTTACTTGTATTGTTGGAAGTTACTTGTGTTGTTGGAAGTTACTTGTGTTGTTGGAAGTTATCTGTGTTGTTGGAAGTTACTTGTGTTGTTGGAAGTTATCTGTGTTGTTGGAAACTAATTGAGTTGTTGGGAAGTTTCTTATGCAATATGTTTATTCATTTTTTAAAGGATTCTTACAGTCTTGAGCAATTATGTGAAGCATCTGCATCAATGTATTCATCTGTTGAGAAATTAATGGGAGTCATCATCAACATCATTTTCCCTTCTTCCCTCGAGCTTTCCAATCATAAAATTAAACTTGGTTAACATATTGAATCTTCATGATTATGCCACATTTATATATACTTATATATTATATACAATGATGAATGAAGGATTTACTGCAGATTGCATGGTGCCTCGTAAATCTGATGTGACGTTTGCTTTGACGATAATTTTGAGTGCACTGCTTCCCAATTTCAAACACTCATCTGGAAGGGGAGATGCAGATGGAAGAAGTTTGATGGGAATTTCATCTTCTTACAACACAGGATCGCATCTTCCTCCTGAGAACTTCACTAAAGTCGTCTTCCTTGGTTAGCGGCTAGAAATCTTTGAAACTTGATATATACAAAAAATAAACTTTCAAAATCTAATAAAGTTCTTTTCTGATTTTTGTATTTTATTATTAAATTGATATTATTTATTTAAAAGATGTTTAAATAATATTAAAATGATACAGGCTTGAAGATTTTGATGGTTTGCTTTGAAAAGCAACTGTCGACAGAATGGCACAAAATAGCAAAGGTCATCACACAGATGGTTTACAATAGAATGGGTTAGTTCAATTTAACAAAAAACATTTGCTCAATGTATTTATTCATATGCAAGTTATACCTCAAACCATTTCCTATGTGCAACTTCTTTTTGGGTTAGGTTTCTCCTGCTTTTAAGTCCAACATTCATAGATTGCTTTTTGGCAAAAGTTATTTAGTTTTTTGAACAGAATCATCATTATTTATTTTTAAAACGTCCGGTCCCTAATCTATGCTAAGTTAGTGTTGGACGTTTTCTCCATATCAGGTCCATCCACAAGTCACGACTCAGAGTAGACAGCTGCTTTAGGCCGAGCACATCCACACCGTTCTTAACCCATTCCCACCAAGTCTTCTTACTTCTACCTTTTCCTTTTATTCCTACAGCATCCACACATCTACATGTCGAAACACAATCATCTGTATTTTTTACATCTTTTCAATTCACAGCTGATCATCATTTCTTGGTCTTTCCATCTTCCAACAAAACTGTTGGCAGATATTATTATTATTATAACCTCCTGAGCAGTGTATACTCATAAACTTGCTCAGCCATCACATTTAAAACACATGTCAGAATAAAGAATATTGCCACACTGAATGTTACTGATTAATATTTTATTTGGAACATTCAGGTGGTACAGAATTATGGTCGTTTCTTGATTTTGTCATCTCCTGTAGAGGTGCATTATTTGTTCTGCTGTTACCACTCATACAACACAAGGTTTGTACCTCAATTATTAGCTTCATTTATCTATATATATATATGTTTGTATGTATGTATGTATGTATGTATGTATGTATGTATGTATGTATGTATGTATGTATATAGGTATGTTATTCATGCATTGCTACACCATTCATCCGATCGTAATGAAATTTTCACACAACCTTGAGAGTCAAGGGGAATCAAATATAGAGAAAATTTTTTTGAAATCCGTCACAAAATGAGCGGAGCGGAGCGGGTGAGCGAGCGGGAACTATATATATGTGTATGTGCGTATGTATGTGTGTATGTATGTATGTATGTGTATGTGCATGTATGTGTGTCTGTGTGTGTGTTTATGTATGTACTAGCGGAGAATACCCGGCGTTGCCCGGGTTTTTTAGAGGTTTTTCTAATGTTTGTCTCTTTCTCTCCCGTTTCCTTTCCCACCTGCTTTCCAACTCCTGTTCGCTTTCCCGCTCCCGGGCGCTTTCCCGCTCCCGGTCGCTTTCCCGCTCCCGGTCGCTTTCCCGCTCTCGGTCGCTTTCCCGCTCCCGGTCGTTTTCCCGTTCCCGGTCGCTGTCCCGTTCCCGCTCACGTTTGCTCTCCCATTCCCGCTCACGCTTGCTTTTCCGTTCCCGCTCGCTGTCCGTTCCGGGTCGCTTTCCCGTTTCTATAATAGACAAACTAACCCACAAACATTCATATATATATATAGTCTTAGCAAATCTATTTTACGTTTTATAGACTAACAGAAGTTATGAAAGAATGGAAAAAAGAAAATGAGCGTGAACGGGAACGGGAGAGCAACCGTGACCGGGAATGGGAGAGCAAGCATGACCGGGAACGGGAGAGCAAGCGTGAGCGGGAACGGGAAAGCGACCGGGAACGGGAAAGCGACCGGGAACGCGGAAAGCGACCGGGAACGCGGAAAGCGACTGGAATCGGGAGAGCAAGCTTGGAAGGAAACGCGAGCGGGAAAGCGACCGGGAGCTGGAAAACGACCGAGAGCGGAAAAGCGACGAAA
Source organism: Erpobdella octoculata (assembly GCA_963978895.1). Lineage (NCBI taxonomy): Eukaryota > Metazoa > Annelida > Clitellata > Hirudinida > Erpobdellidae > Erpobdella > Erpobdella octoculata. Next base: position 38,797,134 of record OZ022238.1, on the reverse strand, counting down.
ACGGGAAAGTGGAGAAAGAAACGGGAGCGAGAGAGACAAACATTAGAAAAACCTCTAAAAACCCCGGGCAACGCCGGGTAACCCCGCGAGTGTAATATAAATTAAATTTAATATATATATATATATATATATATATATATATATATATATATATATATATATATATATATATATATATATATATATATATATATTCTTTTAAGCAAACTCGATTGAAAAAAGTGGCACACTTGGCTGAATCGATTTAATTTTTAATTTTTTCCAATAGTCTAAATCGGTTTAAAAATAATTTATTATCAAACACAAACTCCATAATCTTATAGGCTTATAGATCTATTTGGGCAAATATATATATATATATATTCTTTTAGTTCTTTTAAAAACGACAAACTAAAAAGGTGTAAAGAAAAAACTTTTTGTAAAAAAAATTTAGTGTTTAATGTGGTTACATATTTATATAATTTTTACAAAGTTGACAAAAGGCCTGTCAGAATCAAGTCACAAATATCAAATGGTTGATGCAATCAAGAAGAGATTGAACAGTTACGACACATCAGACAAAAGGTCTTCGTACAATATTCTTCTTGGGTTCGCTAGTGAAATGCTTAAGTTGAAAGATGAAAATTTGTCTGGTCCGTGTTAGTGTATTTATATGTTCAAATATTTTGAAGTTATTTGTTGTTTATTGCAATATTTATTTCTTATGTAAAGGCAACAGTACAAAAATTGAAGAGGAAAACAATTTTGACTTTGATAAATTGAAGACATTTGAAAAATCAGTGATCAACCAGAATGAAAGTGGCAGTCCTATAGAGTTAAATCATAAAAATTCAGCTTTAAATTATAAAGAAGTTAGTGTAATAAAGGCTACTGATGGAAATTTAATTCTTAACAAGTATTTTCAAAACAGACAGAAGAGTGCTAACAGAATCGAAGGTAAGTTGAATTTTAACGATCCTGAATTAACGTATTTTATTGCCGAAATAATAATCGATGTAGCCAACGAATATCATTAAATGTGCATGCAGGCTGTTTTGAAATGGATAACACGTCGCTCTACGAAGATCCAGACATAGACATGCATCGACTACAGAGACAGGATGCAAAGAGTCGAAAGACGTTCAAAATAAAACGTAACTGCAGTACTTTCAATAGGGCGGGCATTCTCGGGGGCAGCATTACTCGAAGTGCCACCGTAAAGGGAGCAGCTGGACATCACAGATTTAATTCTAACAACAAAGGGTCTGTCGATAAAACGTTAGATGTCTCACAAAAAACTCCCAACAACAAATTTCATCCAGACAAAGCTGAATCAGAGAGCTCTCTCTTGAACTGTCACCTAAACACGGACACCTCAAAAGTGGGTAAGACAGCCAGTCCGACGTCGGACACTGACTCTCAGAAAAAGCAGACAGTTCTGAGACTGGTTAGTTTCTGGTATCCGTATTTACTTTTAAATGTTTATATCTGTGATTTTTAACAACAAAGCTAAAATATTAATGACCGTTACGAATTACAGCACAAACAATCAGTTTATCGAAGTAGATTCATGCAGAAATCAAAATCCCACGAAGACGACGCACCAGCAGGAACAGCTAGGGGTAAAATCGCTCGTCACGGATTGAAGGCCACTCAGCAGAGTCCGGTCAAGTCTTCAGAAAAGGATGTGTTGCTGACTAAATCTGAATCAAATGAATCTCTCAAGGATGAAAAATCTTCTCTTTTGGATCTCAAATCTCATGTTGACCTAGATGGCAGTGATGACATGAAGGTCGACAAACCATGACGTCTCAAACTACAGACATCTTAAACTACAAACATTTGAAACTACAGACATTTGAAACTGCAGACATCTTAAACTACAGACATCTCAAACTACAGACATCTGTAACTACAGACATTTGAAACTACATACATCATTTATGGCATTTTTGCGAAATTAGCTGAAATAAACTCAAACAATAGGCATTGAACTAAACTTTTTTCATATAAAGTTTTATTTATGACAAATTTCTATTATATTCACATAATCTTGACAACTGCACAAATTAAGTCTGTCTGCACTAAATCAATCACATAAGTAACAACTACTATAGTTACACTGGCCTACATTATTAAATGTGCATAAAATATTTCTTGCCAACAAAATTATAAAGATTACCCATGCAAAAAAATCTATAAAATGATATCGTCGATAAAATACATTCGGCAAAACAAATAAATAATGGAGAAAGAAACATGTCACGACAGAATTCACGGCATTTAAAATATTTACAGCGAGCTCACCGTTTTGTGCGTAATAAAATCGTAAAACTTTTGATTAAAATGTAAATTCAAAAAAAAAATCTTTAAAAATGATTCACTCCACAGAAATTCATGTTTGCTTGAAATTGATAACTTCCTTGAAAGTGGCACTGAGGTTGTTAGTATCACCTCTTTTTCCCGTCAGACAGTCCGCTCAGGCTCAACACATTGTTCTCGCTAGCTACTGCTAACTTGACCTTTAGAAAAAAATTGTTTTTCTTTTTAAATATTATCTTTTGAATGTTGAAAACTTATTTGCTTTCAAACTTTTAAACTTGAGCAACGCAGTGCTTAAACTATGCAGTGCTTTATGAATGCTTTTAAATAATAATAATAATAATAATACACAAAAATTAATTCACTTCATAATCAAAAAGAAAACTAGCCTTGTGGGGGTGAAAGGCCAGATGAGAAAAAGCTCCATTTTTATGAGTCATGAATCCTTGTGGCATAATTCCCTGGTGTGACTTGATGGAACATACAAGTTTGCCGGCATGGTTAAAGGCACTAATACTCTGCTGTCCGGAATAACTACTGCAAATGAAAACATGTAGAATGATTTTAGAGCATCATAATATAATAGTTCAAAGTGGCACTTAAAAAGTGTACGAACCAAACAAACAAATCAGCTCTCTGGTGGATGTCAAATGCTTTCAATTCACATGATTGTGAAGGTATTGGTGCATCTAGGTACTTCTGATTTCTCAGATCCCACAGAAAAACTTCCCCTTTATTACTTAAAGGATAAGAATTTATTTATTTATACGATAAAAAAACAGAAATATATTTTGGTATAGAGAAAATTAAATTAAAAACAAAAACCAACAAACCTGGCTGATATTAAAAGATTTTCAAAACCCTGCAGGCAGCAAACTTTGTGAATTCGGCTTTTGTGTCGGCGAAAACATTTCACCTCGCTGTTTGTAAAACAACAAATAAAATATTATTGCTAACTTTAGTACAAAACTGTGGTATCACAAAAGAACAAAGCTGACCAATCATTATGAGTCATTCTTTTGTCAAATATTCTGACACTACTGTCTGCGAAACCTCCGACAAAAATATTGTTGGTCAAGTTATTAACACTTATGCTGGTTGTAGCACCGCCAGAGCTTACTGACACATCCTGTAAAACAGAATTGTTATTAGTTTCTGAAGATTCATAAAAAATTTTAATTCTGTACTAATTTCTACAAGTTTCTAATTAATATCTAAGCTAGTGAAATACAATTTTTACAAAAGTTGCTAATAAATATAATATATAATCTAAACATAATTTAATACTACTAGGAACTAGAGATACGTCAATAATGTCTGTTATCAGTCCCAAACAATTGGCAGACTACTGATTGATGTTTTGTTGATGTTTCTTTACTCAATGAGTCTAACTGTTAGACTCCAACATAATGTTCTATGTTATTGCCTCATTCAAAACTCCATGGACAACGTGCACCCTCCTGAAGCTTTATTAAAGGTGCTTCTAATTGTTAATATCATCACTATAAAAGTTTGATACCATCTACCTTAGGATCATTAAAGTTAGTTTACGAAACATCTGTTCAAATGACTTTCAAAAATGGAGGCCTGGTCTATCCAATCAACTGTCCGAGGACTAAAGCCAATTTAATGGCTGCCAAAACCGCTGAGGTTCCATGTACAATTAAAAAAAGTTATACTAAGCAACAGGCTTTAAAGTTTAAGTGCTTTTTTATTATTTATAAATGCTTTTGATAACTTTTAATCTATGTTTCTATATTTTCTAAGTAATTTTTGAGCCACTTCTTGATGATCAATTTCGATGGCAGTGCAATATTCAATAATTAGTTTTGGAAAAAGTTTAATTTTTCAACATTAAAACAGTCTTCCAATCTCTATAGAACATGACTGACAATCAGTGCACCTCTAATACTTATCAATACTTACATATAATACTTATAACAAAATAACTTACATATGATATGACAGTTATAATAAGAACGAAAGTAGCCAATGAAAGTTTGAAGTAGGGAAACTAACCCTTATCTTAAGTTCTGTATTAACATCCCATAATCTGATGTAGCTGGCATTTCCACATGCATAGAGAACTTGACTTTTTTCATCCCATTCCATCACCAATCCTGGACCTCAAATGACAATGAAATGACTCAACTTAATATTAATTAAACTTATTTATACCACTCTGAGCCATTTCAAAATATAAAAACTAATTATGAACAAAATAACAAAAACACCTATGCACCTTCAAATTGAGCAATAAACTTATTAATAAATACTCAAGAAAATACAGTTCAGCCAATAAAAAGCTATGCAATCTTTTTAATTTACAGATAAATATTTAAGCACACACAGATAGTTTGACAGTTTTCATTGTGTGCAGCTTACCAAAAATTTAGCAGAAGTCACCATTAAGTATTAATATTTAAAATGAAGTTAGCCATGCCCTGGCTTTGAAACACTAACTGTTTGGGAAACATTTGGAACAAATTAAAAAATATATATATTTTATTTAACAGTTAAATTAGAATGACTAACTATTAGACATCGGAAGAAGGTTGTTGAGAGCTGTCCAACTTGTTACGAGTTCAGGATCATTTTCTGTGTAATTCTTCCAAACTCTTACAAGACCATCGTCTGGAAAAACATAAACGAATGATTGCTTTTTAAACATTTGTAGCTTATAAAAAAATCTCTTTAAAGGATCAAAATAATCATCATCATCATCATTATTATCACAATTTATTTTGAAAATGTCACTTTTCTATGCTAGGCAAGAGTTGAACTGCTCTTTAAAACAAAGCAAAATATTATCCCGTTTCACACAATATTACCAAGTTTTCCTACTTCTGCTCCCTCCCATACCATGTTTTCCTACTTCTGCTCCCTCCCATACCATGTTTTCCTACTTCTGATCCCTCCTATACATTTCTATGACTTCCACATCTCTATCCATCATCATCCATTTTATACCCACCAGAACTATAAAGCACCTCATCAATATGTCAGACCTAACTACATCAAAGAAATCATCCGGACAACTACTGTCCATAAAAGCAGTTTTTCTGATCATAAAAAATTGAAACCTGTTCCAGAGAGTAGAAGAGTATCATCATGAGGATTCAGAAAGTTAAGATGAGTAGTTCTGGTGTGAGGCATATTTCTATTACTGAATGATGAAATCTTCATATTTCTCTCCCAATCATATATGCTGTCCAAAAATGAACAAAAAACAGTTATTCGATGAAATGTTTTCAATAAAAATGGTAGTGATAACTGATAACTAACTTGATTGTTGTTTCTTCAACAATGGCCAGCTGTGACTCATACGGATGGAACCTTAAAATGCCCAGCGAATCATTGAATTTGTATGCTTGCGTCAATTCATCCAGTTTACTGAATTCTTAAAATTAATAAAAAAACACTTACAAATACTGCTTTTAAACATAGTAAAAAACCATAACAATAATAAATAATAAACAATCATAACATTAATAAATAATCAATCATAATAATGATAAATAAATAACAATAATAAATAATAATAAAAATAAACAAACTAACTCGTTCTTAACTGTTCTTTCTCGGATGATTTGATAACCCTAGCAGCTCTGTTGTACCTGAAATCTCGATCGTACCATTTCATGGATCCCGGTCGATCGCTTGTCGCATCACCACACATCCACGTTTTCGATCCGACGATTTTCTCTTCACCGGTCGGCGTTGTCGGCGGTTTCGTTTTCGACTCGGCAAACTGACGACAGCACCAAGCGAAAAACTGACTCGGAAGCGAGAAACAGACTAGGTTGTCCTTTGTTATGAAGAAAGAAAATTGAGTTATCATAAAAAAAAACACATTTCTATGAATGTTTTACTGTTTATCTTACCACAAGCACTAAGCTTATTAGAGATACTAATCTAACAGATTTAAAATCGTGGTAAACATAATAATATTTACAGCAACTGTATTTCTTCTTGGACCATTCAACATAATGCTGGAATCGTGTCTTGCATTGAGCAAAAACCTGTTTCAATAAGCACACAATTTAATTTAAAAAATAAAAGATTAAATAAAATACATATCAAGTGAATAATTGAGAAAAAATAAAATATGAAATAAAATACTTGTTGGAGTGAGTACGAATTCTTTTCTGAAAAACAAAATTCTTGTAAACAGCAGCAGACAAAAAAGCCAGAAATGTCTTAAATGATTTTTAATTACTTTTACGACAAGAGAATATCAAATGACAAAAATTTCTCGATAATAAAAATCAAACAAAATTAAAACTACTCACATTAGCTCTCCTCGCCACATCATCACAAAGCCGAGTAGCAACCGACGATACGGCAGAATGAGGATCTTGCTTTAGTGTTAGTAAAGCATTCCACACATTGTTTAAAGTGCTGTTACTTCTCATGCCATGAAGGGGCGATGCTGTCGATATATGCTTCAAATTGCACATCTCTGTCACGATAATTATTCAACTTTGTGATTACATCATTATTATGTAAAGAGGAAATGTAGTGTAATGATCATACATAAGTTACCACACTTGTTTTAACAACTAGATAAAATAGAAAATTGAAACAAAACTTGTTGAAAATGCAAATATACAATTATACAATCTATATAATAATAACTAGAGATAGCCCGTCAAAAATGACGGATTTTTTATTGTGTTTAAATTTTCAATTTACTAACGTATTTCATATAAATTCAAAGGATTTGAAAATTAAAGAGTGCAATAATTAGTTATTAAACAATTTCAGTACACATGACATTTCTTGTGAATTGGTCCTTGCTTCTGAGATTTTTATTAAATCTCATTATATAATATTTTTTTATTTCAGCGCCACTTCTTTTGATCTCTAGGACTGAGAGTGTATATAAGTACAATTGCATAATAACTTTTATTATACGCCTGCACGCAATAAATTCTTACGTGCGCATCAATATCGTCTATACATGGACTCCTAAATAAAAGCTATAGCTAATTACGTAAGCGTGACAGAATCAGTGAGTGAGTGAGTGACGTGGGCTACTATAATATAGATTGTAATGATATTTAGTATAATTATTCATGCCCTAGAGGTAATTGAATTGAAAAATACTATTCTATAATGGACATCACTCGTTTAAAAATGAAATGTTCAGGAGTCAGTCAGTGAAAAGCAAATTTTTAGCAAGCTGGCTTTTTAGCATTTGAGACACCACAAGCTTCTGAGCTCATAAATTGGGCATATACTATAATTATTATAAACAGCAAGACAATTTTATTAATAATAAAATAATAAATAAGACTATTTTATTAATAATAAAATAATAAATAAGACTATTTTATTAATAATAAATAATAAATAATATAATAATAAAACCTCACCATGTGAATCATCAACAGTAAGATCTGAGGCCGAATTACTTCGAGGAATTCTGAAGAATTTATCCTCTGTTATAAATTAAAATTAAATTAGAAATTTATACAAAAAAATTCAGTCAAAAATTGATAAATTTATTTTAATCATTTTTATTTTACTTTTGTTACACTGTTTGGAGCCTAGAAAAAATTAATATTTAACAACGCTTTAATTTCAAAACGTTTAGAAATATAAAGTTAAAACACGTTATAACAAATGAATCCTGAAAAACCATTACTTGGATTTTTCAAACCAGTTAAACTCAACAAGTATTTATTTTAATTTATACATATTACCTAAAATTGAATTGTTGAAAAAAAAAATTATTTTATGAATATACTTGAAATGAGAGCATCTTGTCCAGTGACGGTGTGATGGTACGACTTCTGTACGGAACTTTCAGCGGCTATCTTTTCAAATTGAGGTGAGAAATTTGTTAGAAATCCAGAAAGTGCCATTACAAGTTCCTGATAAATCATAAAAATAATTTATTAATTTCAATGTCAAACTGAAAATCAAGAAGTATTAGTGAGTGAGCATCAACCCCCATTATCTTAATATAATTACATTCCCAACTATTTTCTACTTAAATTTTCTTATCATTTAGGCTTCTGTCAAATTTGCATCAGACAATTTTCATAAAGCTTTTCTAACTTTTGCTTTCTTCAATTTTTTTTTATCTGATACGATCAGATTGTACGAGTCATTTCTCAAAACGAAATTTTTCTTTAATAAACATTTGCAAGAACAACAACAACCTTTCGCACAAGAGGACTTGCATCGTTTGTTGTTACGAGCAGAGAGCTTGCAACGGTGTTGTCGATCTTGTTGACGTGTTCGTCTCGTTCCGTCGTGTTCGACAGAAAAGTTCCCAAACAATAAACCGCTGCAGCTCGAACCTGTCAATCATTTATAACGTAAACAAAACTTATGAGCCAGTGGTGGTCATCCAATAAATTTAAATACCTCTGGAATTGGATCAAGTAAGAGAGGAAAGAGTTTTTCATGAGCACTGTCTCTCACTCCAATCCATCTTGCTTCATCATAATTTAACCAAACCTACAAAATTTCGTTAACAATCTTTTTACATATCTCGAAATGACAGGCAACAATCCTGGAATAATCATTGGCTGGATTTTCACAAGTCTCAGGTTTGGAAATCACAAATCGCATCAACACAAGTCAACAGATTTAAGATCAGAAACTGTGAGAAACTATTAATCAAATTACTTTTAAAAAATATTCAAGAAAAAATAATATGATAGTGGAACTAGCCTTGCTTAAGCACAATGTGACCCATTTCCTCAGACCAGGGTGGGGATCAGTGACTAGTAGGAGACACGTGGATATGATGCTGCTATTAACTGCAACAATCTGAAAACACAATAAAACATCGAAACAAAGCAAAAACAATAAAAAACAAAAAACAACCATAAATTAAAACCTGTCCGTTACGATAATTGTCAACCATCAAAGCCAAGACAAAAGCTGCAGTCATCCTTGTTGTTGGCTGTTCAATAAAACAATAAAAATTAAAACAAAATCAACTTTAAATTATTTAAAAAAAATTAATTACATAAAATGTAAAAATATCAATTTAGGAAAACAACCTCCATCGTAGGATCTGAAAGAACGTCAAGAAAATATTTGTGCCCGTTGTCCTTAACAAGATCTGTCTGGCAGCTCTGTTGTAGAAATGCAGAATACAAATTAATTAATTAATTAATCTGTATTAATAAATAAACAAACTAAATAGAGGGAGGATAGATCATGGGCTGAAAAAGTGACCATTGACGATATATAGTTCATTATATAAAGGATTATATTGAAAAAACACATAGAAAGTAACCTACTATATCAACTGCAAGAAGTTTGGCCCATATAAAAACAAGGAGAGACTTTAACTCCCTAGCAGAACTCTGCAGCAACTTGAGAACGTACGGAAATATCCCCACTGATAATGCCTGGGAAACGAGTAACAATCAAAAAATACTTTCCGATTTAAAATAATAACTCAATTTGATACAATTTGTGATGCAAAAACCAAATAATTTTACTAGAAACTTTAATCAGGAAATTATAATCATTCTATAAGAACAAAGTTCAAACCAAGTTCACAGCCCATTGTCCCAAATTGAGAAACTTTCCAAGAAGATCGAGGGCTCTCTGTCGATGAACCTGACTGAGAAGGACTTGAAGTACGATCGGCAGCTGATCGGGAGAGCCGAGATTACCCTGATTCATCGTGTCGTCATCAACTTTCAAGGAAATGGCACTCTGCAACCAAACTTCAAAGCCGGTAAGTTGATCAGAGAAGAATGAGCTGTGTTGAAATGAAGATGGATTCTCTAATACATTGGGAAGTTGCTGTAGAACTCCATCTAATGCATAGTCCCATGCTAACCTGAAAACAAAACTACAACTGCATTCTTTTCATAAAATGATAACACAATACACAAAGTATAGACGTAATGAGTTTCAAAGTGATCAAGAGTATGAAGTTGCAATAATCTACTCTTGAGATGACAAAATCTGAACAAAGACACAATTGCACTGCTCACTCATTCAGACATTGATTCACTTGAGGATGCAGCAAAGATGAAAGTGAGGGCCTTTGCAACAATGGTGATATTGTGGAGTATTATTGTCATATGTGAATTGAGAGACATTGTGAGATCACCGTACAACAGCCAAGCAGTTCTCAATGTTAATAGACCTAAAACAGATTGAAGCTTTCGATCGATATAGAATAGTTCGGCAAAAGGAGATTGTAAAAAAATTTTCTTCAGTAACAGAGTAGTGGCTGCATTGAATGATCTTTCAAGAGTCCAACAGCTCGAATTTATTTAAGATTTCATTGGACGGTTTTTATGGCGACATTATTTTTATTGACCTTGCATTGACATTGCAGGCGTAGCAATATTTGTGCGCTGTTATTTCTGTTTCAGGCAAAGGGCTTGCCGAAGTTGGTTTTTTCTTAAAAATAATTAATAAGGCAGTGATGAGCGTCCTGGGCGAGTTATATGCATAAAAACAGAGTAAACATTGTTTTGTGTGAATATTTCAATATAATAAACAACAGTAACAATTATTTTACCACATGGGGTGATGTCGTGTTGAAGGAAGTTGAGGTAGTGAAATCGGATTGCAATTGTAGTAATCAAGAATTCTTTCTGCTAGCAGAAAATTTCTGAAAAGGCTCGCCACAAGTAAATCTTGTCGAAACAACTTCTGAAAAAGCTCTGAGGATAAATTAAATTTTTATTAAATTTAACCTAATTACAAAAAATGAATTGAAAAAAGATGACTACAAACCTTTTGAAAGAACATTCCATGCAATTGTGTCTGTGATGGCAGTGAAGATCCAGTTAAGTTCACCGAGCATAGTTCTACGATCATTCAGCTGACCGGGAATTCTAAGTGAAATTATTAAATACAAAAGTTAAATACAAACTTGGAAAATTAACAAAAAATTCAAAATAAACTTTACTGGTCTGCCAGATCCATCGTAAAATGCGGAACTAATTTTGAGTTTCTGGACAAAACGTACCTAGGAATATAAAATTAAAAAAATAAGATAGGCTTACAAATATAATCATTGCAAATTAAAGTTTCATTGCACAATCAAACATTTTAAAAAAGAAACACCAGATCATATTTACCACTTGAGAGCTATTTTGATAGGTGTTGTCAAACAGGCCGTGAATAAATCTGCAGGCAGTTCCGGATTGAGAGGCAAGATTTCATTGGCTTGACAAGCAGCCAATAAAATGCAAGATCCTGGTGTAATAATCGTTGCATTCTCATCTACTTTGGAAGTGTTCTCTTCTGATACATCTGTCTATTGATCAAATTCAATTTATTAAATAACAATGTAAAGAATTTAATTACATTCTGTACACATTAGTATACTGAAAATTTAATTTATGTAATAAAATATTAGGTTAAACCAGGCATGCTCAACTGTTATTGACTAGAGGTCAAAAATGTTTTAAAAACAACCTCGAGGGCCAAATACAAAATAACGTAATAACCATTTATTAGACAAAAAATATTTTTAATGAAGTTACTTATTAATAACAGTTTCCTTGAAACCAACAACAAGAAATTTCTATCAGATAATTTACTTCTATTTTTGTTTTTAGTGAGCTTCATTTTTGAGAATAAACTGTTCACATGAATAAGTGCATGAAAATAGTGAAATCATTTTCATTGCATGCATTCGAATAACTGGAAATCTTGTTTGATGAACGTAAAGTTTATAAAAATCAACCAGAGATATTTCACGATATTTTCTCTGAAAAGCCACGGAGGACCTAATTAAATTAATTTCCTCAAAATTCTTCGAGGGCCGTATAAAATCAGTTGGCGGGTCGGATTTGGCCTGCGGGCTGTATGTTGTGCATGCCTGGGCTAAACAATGAAATCAAAATTTATAATTTATGCTCTTAATCAACAATAATAATCAAACCATAAATCAACTAGCAACAAAGTACATAAACTATATAGCGATATCATTATTTAATAATTAAACTATTTGAAAAATGATAAACAAATTCATAAAACTACGCAAATATGGATAACAAGAAAATACAAACTTCATTCAGGTGATCTCCTTCGGCTTCATTATTTGTGAACAACGACGAAACGGGTGGAGGATTCTTGATGAACTGCACCACATTTCCAGCATTCGAGCAATCGAACACATAAATGGACGGACTTCCCATCCACATTTGCAGATCTCGTACAGAAAGCGGGATGTACTGCGTGTAATGCTGAAATTATGAAAGTCAATACACAAGCCTTTTGCAGACGAGAATTCATGATTATACTTTAAAAAATTGAGAAGTTTGACATTACAGAACAATTTACTTTATTGAAGACCCAGATTTCACCGTTAGGTGTAGGTCTGGGTACTCCATGGCCATTATAATGAAGAAGAACTCTTTCATCTTTTGCATTTCTCCTCAGCGACATGCACAGTTTTTTAACATCGTCGACGGTCGGATCGAGACTGAGCTTGTACCTGGCACGAGGTTGCCACCTCTCGTACTGTTTCTGAAGTGCTGCACCAATCACTTCTATCGGTTTCTGAGTCCCTGTTCCATTGCACGGGTCCCCAAACTGATGAGGATCTTAAGATAAAATAGACATTTTATAACTTGCTTCTCATATTATGAGTTGTTCATAAACAAGGGCCATGTTTGGAGCATTCTCGCACAGCATGTACTCTCATAGAAACTCACCGATCCAACACTGTTGTCGAGCACACGGAGATACTTTGACTGTGTCTGGAGGATCAACTCCGACGTTTAGACATAAAACAAGAGCCACGCTAACTGTTTTCATCTGTTTAGAAATAAAACAAATCAATAATAAACTAAAAGTGAGTCAACTTGAAAAATTAAAAAGTAAGATATTTATTAGTTTAACTTTTTACATATATACAAATGAAAAATGTGATACGCATTGCATATATTTGTTATTGCTAAACAAACAAATGTTCACATTTTAGGCTGAAAGCATAATTATAACATTTGAACACATCTGTTATATTAAACTAATAATAATAACTAATAATAAAAATAAACTAATAATTCAGCATATATTATTTGTCTCATCATTATACTTCAATCATTTACTTAATAAACCGGTAGACATATTGAAAACTGAAACCAAGTAAACCAAAAATTGTTTTGAAGACATACTAACTTTAAAACATGGGGTGTTAAAATTCTTATTTCAGCTTACAACTTTTTAAAATTGTGAAGAAATTTCTTAGAACAAACAATCGAATGAATATCGAAATACAAATTTAATTCTAATATTTTTAATCTAAATGATGATTGAAATACACAATGCATTTGGTTGTGAGAATTTCCATATTAACAATATTGCTTACAAATAATATAAAAAAAAAAACAAAATAAAACATTTTATAATAAAACAAAAATAAGATTTTCTTTCTGATTTTAATAACCTAAAAAATGCCTAAACACCTGAAACAAAAATACAAACACAAATTATACTTTAAAAAAATCGTTAACTAGTTTCAGTTAGCAAGAATATATTTTTTTACATTTAACTGTATCTTATTACATTTAACTATATCTTATTACATTTAACTATATCTTACTAAATTATTTCTGACACAAATTACTTTTTTATTGTAAAAAATGCTTTGTTCAACCTTACAAATAAAAAATATGTAATTTCATTTGTTCTTATCAACAATAACAATTTAAAATTCTATTATAATGGAATTCTCATACATGAATAGAGCTTAAGACCACCATAACAAATGCAGCTGTACAGAAAGTATCATTCCAGTGTTTTTAGAGCAACCAGCTACACTGCCTTCTCTTTCAGCTACAGGTGTATTAAAATTATGGAATTTGCGAACAACCCCCTCCATGGCCGCAGTCCAGCATACCTCAGTCATAATCGTGACCTGACATTACCATCAGTGAGAATGAGTAATTTTTGGCCATGGAGGTTGTCCAGCTTTGGAGAAGTCACGTGGAACTCACTGCCAAAGGACATTTAGAGTCTGGTGCTGATTACACAGAATTTGAGAGGCACATTTCCCGAGAAGCTAATGCTTGGCGAGCTCACACAGCACCTGGGTGAGCTAGTAGCTTATTTGACAACATTACCTATGGCAAACTCATTTAATTTGCTTAGTTAATATATTGCATATTATTACAGGCTAGAGTATTGCACGGGCCGGGCCGAATTTTTTGCCAAGCACATAAGAATTTTAGGCCCTTAAAAACGGGACTGACCAGGCCTAAATTAGACGTGCCGGGCCTGGAGTTTTGGCTTTTGAAACGGGCCCGGTCCGTGAAAAATTGGCTGGTTCATTACTATATTGCAGGCACACACATTTCATATTAGTAAGATGTTGAATCTGAAATAATTAAAATTTTCTACGGTAATTATTTTTAATATTATTAATACAACGAATATTAGTTTCTTTCAGGGAAAAAAACAGCCACCTCCTTGCTTCTTAAAATGCATTAATAAATTAAATCTTAAAATTCAGAAGAACCTACAATTAGGGATTCAGATTAAAATCATCAGATTCAAGTGCTGAACAGATGTGCAGCATCTTCAAACTTATAAAACATTGTTTACCTTGCATTGCTGCTTGCAAAAATTGTTTTCATTAAATGAGTGGTTATGTGAATTTGAAGGTAAAAGACTTTGATTTTCTGAATCTTTAACTTCCTGCTATGAAGGAAAAAGAGTTTGAAACACCTTAATAAAGTTAAAAAACCATAAAATGCAGAATTATTTCTTAACTATTTAAAGCTAAAAATCCTATTAGAAAAAAGAATTTCACATACATATAAGGCATTTAACTTTAGCAGAGAGAAAGTTATAGATCTGTGTCAGACTGTTAAAACATAGACTACACACCACACATAAAAGAATAGTATAAAAAATCATTAAAATAATGAAAATAACCTTATTTTAACATAATTAGAGACTGGCCGACGTGACAATCTTGCCAAAGTCCGAATAACTTCGGCCTGCATATTACTTAGGCATTCCCGATTTTGGTGGGTACCCAGGACAGATCAAAATTGAAATTAAACAACAGAGACAACCATTTTTGGGTTTTTATCACATTAAATAAATGTGAATTCTATAAGTTTAAGATTAAGGCTACTATATGCGACTCGATTATTTATTATTCGGCTTCGGCCACAGTATGATGCAGAAATCAGAATGGTGCTGTCTACTGCAGTTTGGCCAGTCCCTAAAAATAATATATCTAAAACAATGACATAACTCATATCTGTGACCACCCAATAATTTCGACACATTTTGTTTCAACATGTTACAGTAACTCTCGAAATAATAAACAATAAACTGAAAATAAACAAACTTCAATCTTACCAAAAATGTATGTAATTAAATCTTTAAGAATAAATTGTTTTCAAATACTGTCTTTTTAATATTACTGACAACCGGATTCGTAAAATCGACCGAGAGCGAAATAGCGAGTGGGAAAGAAAAAGTGACTGAGAGCGGGAAAGCGACCGGGAACGGAAGAGCAACCGGGAGCGTGAGAGCAAGCGGGGAAGGAAATAGGAGCGAGAGAAAAACAATAGAGAAACCTTTAAAAACCCCGAATATCATGCTAGTTAAAAATAATAATTATATTTAAAAAAACTAAACAAAAACAATTATATAAATGTTTAGATATATACATTGAAAAGATGTACTTTTAAGATAAATTTTTCGCAATAAATGAAAAGCCGGCAAATCTTGAAATATAAGGGATTTGTGAAAAAAACCTGGTTTTTATGGCTTACATGTTTAAGCAGACTTCACCAGACCTTTCTGTAACTCACCAAACTTCTCCCGACCTTAACGGCATTCATCGAACCTCACGGCATGGTGCGGTCCAGTGAACCCCGGTAAAGTCGGGTGAAGTTCAGTGAAGCATGGTGTAGCCCAATAAAGTCTGGGTCAGTCTGGGGTGTTTCAGGGAGTAATGTTGACACTCTATTTAAATAATGAGTGTTACAATAATGAAGTGTCTTCAGAAAATTTAAAAAACTTAGCTACTGAACCGGTGCCGTACCGAGTTGCCGACCTCCGAGTTGTCGACCATCGATTTTCGCCAATAACGTCGAACTTGCCGACCAGCGTTTTATCAAAGCGTATGAAGTTGCCGACCACCAAGCAAATAAAAACAACTCTTTGTTATTTTGTATTTAAACAATAATAATAATAATACAATTCATTTATACTACAGCAATAATATTTTTGTTAAAAGAATGAGTTAATGTAAATAAACTAAACTTGAGGCTCTTTGACATTGGCTGGCAAGTTCGGTAAGCTCCGCCTCCATGTCAATTAAGTTAACAATGCCATGGAGGGTTGGCACTCTGGACTGAATAAATGTTTGCCTGTCCAACCCAATATATTTATTTACATTCACGCAATCAAGATTTGTCTAGCCTCTGCGGAGAAAGACATAAGCAAATCTGAAGCTGGTGCATCTCCTCCGAGAAGAAAGCCGAAATATATCCGACTGGAGGAAAGAATTTCAAAGGCACACTCCCAGCATGTGGCTGGTAAAATTGATACGTACAGACTGTTGCGTACTGTTCAGTACAGTGTCAATTTAAATAAAAAATAATATTTTTATTCTTCATTAAATTTTTTTTAACAATAATTATTTTTAATATTAATTAAAAATGTTTTTCTTAACAATAAAAATGATTCTTACTGGTTCGCTGCGCAATAGTTAAGTTTATTTATCCATTATTTGCATATTTAACTCTATTATGCTAGTAGAATAAAGTAGAGCTGCTTTTTAATTTACGTTTACTTTTCGCTTAACCTCGTGAGAAACTGACCGTGTGATAGTAATAAACCAAAGTTGAGGCTCTTTGACATTGACTGGCAAATTCTTTGAGCTCCGCCTCCACGCTAATTATGTAAATGAACCAAATAAGATTGAACGATTCTTTTTAGTCTCAGTTGGATTATTTAAATGATTCGTTATTTTTGAACGATTCTATTAGCTAAAAATAAAAAATAAAATAGAAAATTTTTTGACGAGGTCGGCAACTTAGTACGATCTTAAAAAACATCGGTCGGCAAGTTGATACGTCATTGCGGTCGGCAACTCGGAGGTCGGCAACTCAGGTAGACACCACTGAACCTGAACCACAAGATCATATTTAAACTGCCAGGTTGTAGCATTTTTTAAACTGTTAATACCCCCAAATTAATTAAAACATAAAATTATTTAAACCATAATTTAATGAAACCCAACTAACTCTTTCTTTCATTCGCCATGCCTGTGCAACAAGATTACATGGTTCAATCATTTCTTGATGTCGTTCTGACACAAATACTTGTTTTTGTAGCCAGAAAGCCGCGACGATTTCGTCGTCACCTGGCTCTTCACCATCCAATATTCTTCCCAAAGGTCTCAGATCAAAATTTTCCTTGAAAATGCTAGTGTAAACCATTTTACCTGGTTCTTCGGTGTAAATTTTATTCTATTCTATCAACAACAAAAAACTTCAAACCGACTCAAACCCTAACAGTTTACGACTTAAAATTATTAAAAAACAAGAAAATATACAACGAATCTCAAGATGCCCATCACACATGCGGCGACTAGTTAAAATCAAATCTGCGGCAATTCCACGAGACAAAAACAGATAAAATGATTAGGTATAAAAGTCAACCAGTGCAAGATGGACCGGCTCAACAACACCTCAATACAAACACAAACCAGCGATGTAACAATTGAACGTGTTAAATAGATATTTGTAGATAAAATCATGTGATAATTTAATAATAAATTTATCTAAATTGTAAGACTAAATTTTTTTTTTTTGTTCCGCCTTCAGACAACTTCCTCAACATAATCAACACCCATAAAATGGCGCGGATATAAATAGATCATTAGTATTGCATGATAATAGGCCTAATCATGAAGATGACTGAGAAGAGTTTGTTGGTTGCTGCTCTCCGCTGTCTCCACTACAAAAACTTAAATCACAGGCACTTAGCCAGGGGGAATGTCTGAATGTCCTCCCCATCAGGAGGACTAACCGTGTAATTAGATTTTGACATTTATTAATTTTTAACTTTCTGAAACACTTGTTGATTTTAGATTTGACAATGAACTCTTGAAAAATAAGATGTACAGTTTTTAAATAAAAAAAATCGTTATAAAATGTTTTGTCATAGGTTACTGTATTTTGAGAAAGTTATACGATTAATTTTTGAACAGTTCTTTAAAAAGTGTTTCAGGATTTTAATTTTATTGAGATATTTCCCTACTGCGGTGACTAGTTGTACCTACTATGGTGATTTCTGCCTTTCACTTCATTTTTGTGAAAGCGTGCTTTAAATTATTATATTACTAGCGGGGTACCTAGCGTTGCTCGGAGTTTTTATAAGTTTTTCTATAGTTTTTCTCGTTCCCGTTTTCTTCCCTGCTTGCTTTCTCGCTCCCGGTCGCTTCCTGTTTGCTCTCCTGTTTCCGGTCGCTTTCCCGTTCCCGGTCGCTTGCCCGCTCGCCCTCCAGTTCCCGGTCGCTTTTGCTTTCTCGGTCGCTTTCGCTTTCCCACTCGCTTTTTCGCTCCCGGTTGCTTATCCGTTCCCGCTTGTTTTTCCGTTTTCGTCCCCGCTCATTCTCCAGTTTTGACTCACATTCGCTCTCCCATTTCCGCTCGCTCTCCCACTCACTTTGTGACCGATCTTAATTTTTTTCACGAAAACTTCCTCTATTGACTCTCAAGATTTTAATGACTTTGAATGTTGTGTGAAAATTTCATTACGATCAGATAAATGGTGTAGCAATGTATAAAAAAAACACACACACGCACGCACGCACGAACGCACGCACACACGCACGCACGCACACACACACACACACACACACACACATACATACATACATACATACATACATACATACATACATACATACATACATACATACATACATACATACATACATACATACATACATACATACATACATACATACATACATACATACATACATACATACATACATACATACATACATACATACATACATACATACATACATACATACATACATACATACATACATACATACATCGCAAAAACCACTGAACGGATTGTAATGAAATTTGGGATATATCTTTCTCTTGAGTCTTAGATGCTCGTTAAAAAAGGGTTTTAAAAAATTCGGCCTGGATCGTCTTATTTCGAAGAATATACAATGCGTAATCTGTTAAAATTGAAACGCGTCGGGGTGGGTAAAATGCAGACCGCGGACTTATTGATTAAATAAATGTTAACAAAAATATAGAAACTTTTTGTTATCTTATTTATTAATAATAATTACAACTAAAATTCAACCGAATACGTTATTTACTGAATCTTGGTTATTTATTAAGCTGAATAGTTTCGGTTGTTTAGTGACGAGTTTTTTTTCATTCTATGAATTAAATGTTAACAAAAAATTTAGAAACTTTTTTCTATTTATTAATAATTTTATATAAATACATAATTACAACTAAAATTCAACCGAATACGTTATTTACTGAATCTTGGTTATTTATTTTTAATAGTTGCGGTAATTGGGTAATAGAATTCTTATTTAGTTTACGTAACAACGTTTGAAGGCTTCAAACAAGTTTTAGCCAGTTTTAGCAATCTATTTTACGTTTTGAAAAGCTATATTCTACCCAAAAAAAAATTAATTGATACTCTGGTGGGGAGCTGCATCTCTCCCATTCCCCTGAATCCGTCCCTGTATCGCTATATCACCGTTCTTTCATTTTGACAAAATTGTTCTCTAGGTAATCAATTTCAAATGTTTTTACCAATGCTTTTATTAACTCGTCGTCTCTGTTTCTCTGTCTGTCTGTTTGTTTCTCTGTCTGTTTCAAATCTTGCAATCAATTTTTGAGTCACTTCCTGATGATAGATTTTTTTCAAATTTTGCATACATGCTCAAAATAGAAGACAATGCAATATTCAATTATTAGTTTTACAATAAGTCAATTAATTTAGTTAATTTTAATTAATTTCGATATTTCGATATAATTAAGATATTTCGACTTTAATATAAAATAAAAGAGTAATATAAGAAAAAATTGATTGCAAAATTTGTGTTTTAATTACATATAAAAGCATTGGGTTTTAAAAATTCGTTTTTAATTTACTTGTTACTAAGTCATGTTCAACCGACATCAGTAATAAACAAATTAAATCTTAAGTCTTCACACGTTTTAAAACTGAAACAAGAAAACTGTAAACAACTTTGTTTTTTACAAATTCCTTAAAATTTTGTAATTCGGCGACTAAAAATGTAGGTAAGTCTATTAGTCCGTGGGCCAAGTCTAAATAGGTCTTTTTTCAGGTATATTTAAAAAATAAAGGTTTGTGTGAGAAACTGACGATGTCGTCATAAAAGCACTAATAGTTACTGGTATATCAGATGTCGTCATAAAAGCACTAATAGTTACTGGTATATCGGATGAATAAATAATACTGTATAATAAACACTCTCTATTGAACAACACCACATATTTAGCTGCAACAACTTTAATGAAACGTAGAGTTTAATGATTTAAAAGAAAACAGTGAGAAGCTTGAACAAATAATCTTGAGATCAGATGACAATGTTGATACAGAGATGATCACTGAACCAAATATTCTGGATGAGAAGCCCGTGGTTCAGGAAGAAATAGACAAGACCATATTTCCAAGGGTAATAATAAAAAACTTCTAGAGTTGTACAAGTTAATGAGCCAAGGGTATCAGAGGACACACTTGCAACGTTTCATGCTTTTAGTTTATAATTTGTAGTGACTGTTGCTGCTTTCTCTACATGTCTTGTTTTTTTTATTCAATATTGCTTTCAAAACATTTTCATTTACTTCTGATTTAGATTTTTTCAAAATTTCCAGGGGTAATAACAGAAATTCTTAGAGTTGTACAAGAGCAAAAGGTACCAGAGGACACACTTGCAACGTTTCATGCTACCTATTAGTTTATAATTTATAGTTACTGTTTCTGCTTTCTATACATGTCTTGCTTTTTGCATTCAATAGTGCTTTCAAAACAGTTTTATTTACTTTTGATTTAGATTTTTTCATGCTTTCATGTGTTGGGAATAAAAATTGAGAAGTTGTATTCAAGTTATTGAGTTTTATTCTTTCTCATTAATATGGCACAACAATGTCAATTAAGAGACAAAGAAATTGATATGGATGTGAATTTGGGTCCAAATATTAGTGCTGTTCAATGCATATGCATCATCCACTCTCAAAGTAGCAATAAAAAATATATTCTAACCTGACTAGGTCATGTGATATTTCATCATGGAACGCATTATTAGCTGCAGGTAATATAAGACAATTTAAGTTTCTTTTGGACATTGCAAGGACAAACTGAAGCTGGTAATGTTCCGGAATTTTACTATCATTCAAAGTGCCGAAATTTGTTTAATCTCAAGAAAACGCTAGAATTAATAAAAAAATTCAACTACTTGACTACTTGCACTATTGATCAAGATATAGACCAAAACACAATTGCCAAAACAAGAGGATGCCATCAGCCACTTCTTCACCTATTCTTGATGCTGTTTGTATTTTTGTCATAAGATTAAATTTGTGAAAATTTCAAAATCTCGTGAACCTCTTCTTCAGTGTGTTGATGACCAAGTTCAAGTGCAGATTCGTAGTTATGCAGAACAAACTGGTGATAAGCATCCACTTGGTATTACTGGGAGTTGTGATATGATAGCTGCTGAGGCAAAATATCATGCCTCCTGTTACAAACTTTGTGCTAAGCCACTTAGACAGCATTTGATTAATTTCATGAAGTTTATGTAAATACTAGGGATGTCACGGGTAGTACTTTTTGGAGTTTTCGGGTTTGGGTTCGGGTTTGTGAAACTAGAGTTTTCGGGTTCGGGTTTGTGAAACTAGAGTTTTCGGGTTCGGGTTCGGGTTTGTAAAACTCGAGTTTTCGGGTTCGGGTTTGTGAAACTCAGGTTTTCGGGTTCGGGTTTGTAGTTTTCAAAAAACCGGGTTCGGGTTCGGGTTCGGGTACTGGCTTATGATTTCAAATCCCTGGATTGATTTTAAATTTACCTAGTGTATATACATATACAAACGAGAGCGATCAATTCATCCATTGGACATTACACGTATTGAATAAACTCTAACAAGTTATTTTTTTAGCTTTCCAAATAATGTGATTTCTTTGGCTGAAGGAGGCTTAATGGTTTTAGTTCGATCGCGGCTCGGTCCGGCCAGATAATCAGGCGGATTAGTGGTCTAGCTTATACACTCACCAATAAAATGACCTATTTGTGTTATTTGTTACGCAAAGGTGATAATTCAAAATTTGTATGGCTTGCGGTTAGTATAATACGTTACCTCTTAAATTATTGTAATTTATTAATTTTTTTCGCGGCTCGGTCCGGTCGGGTAATCAGGCGGATTAGTGTTCTAGCTTACACATTTGCCAATAAAATGACTGTGACGCATAGATCATTTATAGACTTTGCCAGTTAAAGTTTAGGATTATGCAAGATTATCTTTATAACAAAGGGTCTTTGTTATATCAGAAAAACTTTGAGTATATGAATGAATAAATATAAGGTTATATAACTGAAGTAAAATGTTTAGAGTCATGGCTATCCGCGATTTCTTCGACCAAAGGAGGCTTAATTATTTTAGTTCGTTCGCGGCTCGGTCCACCTGATAATCAAACGGATTAGTGGTCTAGCTTACACAATCACTAATAAATCGATTCCTAATACTATTTCATTTTTAATAAACTAGAAAAGTTATGAAAACTCTGTTTGTGTTGCTATTTTTAAAACTGGAATAAATAATTATTTACTAAAAAAATGTATTTGTTCACAACTCCGAGTTCGGGTATTAGGCTTATGAATTTTCGGGTTCGGGTTCGAGTTCGGGTATCAAGTTTTCACATTTTCGGGTTCGAGTTCGGGTATCAAGTTTTCTCATTTTCGGGTTCGGGTAGCAAGTTTTCACATTTTCGGGTTCGGGTATGGTTTTCTTGACAGAAAATCCACCGGATTTCTAAGGTCTTCTTTTTTCTTTGAATCAAAACACTTTTCGGAGGATACTTGCAGTTCCTAGCAAGGCAATTTTCTGGACTTGAATTGCAGTTGGTTTTCCTGGAATTCTCTCGGGGTATTTTTCGAAGCCAACTTTGATTGTCCCTAAGGCTCCAACCACAACTGAGATTACACAAGTCTTGGTTTTCAACATTCTTGATACTTCAATTTCAAGATCTTTGTATTTGCTTAGTTTTTTTACTTCTTTAATGGAAATGTTGCTGTCATTTGGAACGGCAACATCTATTAGGAGACACTTTTTTTTGGTTCTGTCTTGAATGATGAAGTCAGGTCGGTCAGCTCCTACAGTTCGATCGATGTTCACAGGCACATCATACATTACAGTAAAGTCTTTCCCTTCTACAATTTTTTGAGGTTGGTGGCTGTGATATTTCAGTTACAACTTTTCAGTTAGTTACAACATTTTTCAGTTAAAGTTACAGTTAACTGTAGATTCTATACACAGCCAAAAAATGGTAAAACTTTTTTTTCATTTTCAAAATGGTAAAACTTCGAGTTCATTTAAAAAAAAAAAACACGAGTTTCTAGGTTCTTGGAGAGCCTGTTTCTTTTTCTTGCACTGCAAACCAAGAAGATGCGCTTCTCATATGCTTCTGAAGCCGGTGCAGAGATAAGGTCTTAAGCAAAGCCGCAATTAGAGGATACGCTGTCTTTGAGGCTGTCCAGAAACTTAGTCCAGTTTGACTAGCAGCTAATATTTTTGAAGCCCAAAGATAAACATTAAGTTATTCCACCTGTTAAATAAATGAATAAACTATAAGACATGGGCATTGTTTTTTTCTTTTGAGATCAGAGTATTAGTTATGTCATTGTGCTTGCTTTTTAAGCGATTCAACAAATTTGTTGCATTTTTTCCTTTTAACTTTTAAAAAGTTACCGCAGTTTTCGATCTTGCACGTTGACTTGTCAACTGATTGCTCATAATCAAAATATTTCCATACACTACTTTCTTGTTTTCTGCCACTTAGGTATGTTCTTGAACATTTTTCACGGAACGATTACAACAGCACTAAACTATCAATAATAACAAAAGCCCGCGACTAACTAAACAGCGCCATGTATTCTATTTGTTAGGTAACACCAAAGAACTCGATTTTTATCTTTAGATAAAAAATAAATCTAATAGATAATTTATTTTTAAAAAATTACTTTAAAAATATTTTTAGTTATTAATTATTTTTGTTTTATTTAACTGAATTTATTATTTAGTTACTATTACAGTTAGAATTATTCGCCGTATTTCAGTTACTATTACTATTACACTTAACTGAGCATTCTATTATTTTCCGATTTCAGTTAGTGTTACAGTTAACTTAAACATCACTGGTTGGTGGTCGTACCATCGTTCAGCTATATGGACACCAAGATCCTGTAGAGCAGTTTAGTGCAGATAGTTGGTGATCCGATTATGTCTGTGCGTGTATTCATTCGGGACTAGAACTGAACATCCTGAGATGATGTGGCTTATGTGTTCTTCTTGTTGGTGGCATAGCCTGCATTTGCTTTCCACGTTCATTTTCAGTATTTTCCTTTGATGGTACCTAGTGCTTAGCGCTTGATCTTGTGCTGCTATGAGAAGATTTTCAGTTTCGCCTTTAAGTCCAGAACTTCGCAGCCAGCTGAAAGTAAGTTCTGTGTCAACAAATGGCATGCAAATGTTTTTGAAGAATTGACCATGAAGCTTTTTATCCATCAACTTAGAAATTTTTTCTTCTACTAGCATAGTTTTCATTATCTTCCTTTTTGTTAGATTTTCAGCCCTTTCTTAAGTTTGTAAATATTAATTTTTGATTTCTTTTTCAGTTTTGACTAACGAATACTTTTTTTTATTTTCATGATTAAGAATGATTTCAATAAATCATATATAAATAATGCTGGTACTATTATTATTATTATTATTATTATTATTATTATTATTATTATTATTATTATTATTATTATTATTATTATTATTATTATTATTATTATTATTATTATTATTATTATTATTATTATTATTATTATTATTATTATTATTATTATTATTATTATTATTATTATTATTATTATTATTATTATTATTATTATTATTATTATTATTATTATTATTATTATTATTATTATTATTATTATTATTATACTATTATATATATATATATATATATATATATATATATATATATATATATATATATATATATATATATATATATATATATATATAACTGTTTCAACTTGTGCTGCTCCAGCAATGCTTGGCAGCAAATTGGTTCTCCACTTAATTGAGGAAGAATGAAACAAATCAGAGCCAGTATATCAACTAATTGCATCACTCAATAACAATATTTTGTTTATTTACAAAACACTCAATAATGAGATATTTCAACAGTAGGTATTGTAGTTGCAACATTAAAGTTCGTGGTCATCAGACAACTTTAGGAATTGATGGGTAGTTAAAACAAATCATCGTGATATATTATGAATATATCTCGGTGAAGTGGAATAGTTGAACAGAGAAAATAAGTAAGCAAATGAAAAAAAAGTGAAATTGAAGAAATAATTTTTTTTATTTAAATGATGAGAATATTTAATTATTAGTTTATAAAACATTTACATAAATCAACTTTTTCAAGCGAGCACAATAAAACGTAAAAATTATTTTATACAAAAACAAATTTTGTAGTAGCTATGGTTTTTTCAATAGCAATTTTGAATCGGTCAGCTCACAGCAAGAGTCTCCCTGTTCTCGTTGCTCGTTTTCTCTTTGTAGTCTCTTTTTTCTGCTTTTCTGTAAAATTGATTGGAAATTCATGTTTTTTATTACCAATGCTTTTATTAACTCGTCGGCTCTGTTTCTCTGTCTGTCTGTTTCTCTGTCTGTCTGTTTCTCTGTCTGTTTCAAATCTTGCAATCAATTTTTGAGTCACTTCCTGATGATAGATTTTTTTCAAATTTTGCATACATGCTCAAGATAGAAGACAATGCAATATTCAATTATTAGTTTTACAATAAGTCAATTAATTTAGTTAATTTTCTTGAGGATTTTATCGAGGGGTTTCTTGAGGGTTTTCTTGAGGGTTTTCTTGAGGGTTTTCTTGAGGGTTTTCTTGAGGGTTTTCTTGACCACAAAACGCTAACCGACTGGCAGACTATTTTACCAAGTTAACACGAACCACACTCACTGACCGCGATTCTCAAGCGTGTACGAAATTTTCATGAAAATAGTTGAGATATTTAAATTCGATGCTTTTTGATGATATTTTTATTATTATTACCAATGCTTTTATTAACTCGTCGTCTCTGTTTCTCTGTCTGTCTGTTTGTTTCTCTGTCTGTCTGTTTGTTTCTCTGTCTGTTTCAAATCTTGCAATCAATTTTTGAGTCACTTCCTGATGATAGATTTTTTTCAAATTTTGCATACATGCTCAAGATAGAAGACAATGCAATATTCAATTATTAGTTTTACAATAAGTCAATTAATTTAGTTAATTTTCTTGAGGATTTTATCGAGGGGTTTCTTGAGGGTTTTCTTGAGGGTTTTCTTGAGGGTTTTCTTGAGGGTTTTCTTGAGGGTTTTCTTGACCACAAAACGCTAACCGACTGGCAGACTATTTTACCAAGTTAACACGAACCACACTCACTGACCGCGATTCTCAAGCGTGTACGAAATTTTCATGAAAATAGTTGAGATATTTAAATTCGATGCTTTTTGATGATATTTTTATTATTATTACCAATGCTTTTATTAACTCGTCGTCTCTGTTTCTCTGTCTGTCTGTTTGTTTCTCTGTCTGTCTGTTTGTTTCTCTGTCTGTTTCAAATCTTGCAATCAATTTTTGAGTCACTTCCTGATGATAGATTTTTTTCAAATTTTGCATTTATGCTCAAAATAGAAAACAATGCAATATTCAATTATTAGTTTTACAATAAGTCAATTAATTTAGATAATTTTAATTAATTATGATATTTCGATATAATTAAGATATTTCGACTTTAACATAAAATAAAAGAGTAATATAAAAAAAATTAATTGCAAAATTTGTGTTTTAATTACATATAAAAGCATTGGTTTTAAAAATTCGTTTTTAATTTACTTGTTTTAAATTATTTTATATGATTTGCATTTAAACACGTGCCTGTGTGCATGTTTAATTTAGCTTTTGGCGTATGTCAAATGACTGTAAGCGGTAAGGGAGCGGATGTTTTCTAGTAGGGTAAAAGGGTAAAACCACATTAAAAAGATAGAACACCATTAAAAGGGTAGAACAACATCAAAAGGATAGAATCTCATTAAAAAGATAGAACAACATTAAAAGGGTAGAATCTCATTGAAAGGGTAGAACCTCATTAAAAGTCTTAAGAGACGACTTTCTTCACAAGAAAGAGCATTTAAGCTGTTTTTTTAATAAGTTAAAACTCAAATTAAGTTTTTTGGACCCAACAAATCCCCAAATTTCAACCGTCCCCAGATCAATGCAATTTTAATATGCCTGGTTTTTATTTATAAATATGAATAGTCAAAAAAGTGAAAATAAGTGATTCCTTAATTGCTTTAAAAAACCCTTGAAATTATTGAAATTAACCATTGGAGGGCCGTGGAGAAAAACAAACTTCGTTGGCCATGTGTTAAAACATAAGAAAAAATTGATTCCAGAATGCTATGATTTTATGTCGTGTAACAAGTTTTGGTAAATAAAAACAAACAATAAATGTTTCTGGCATAATATTTGCTTACGTTTCAACTTTGGGGTGCACAGGCACCCCACATGGACAACGAAGTTTTTTTTCCATAGACATAGATATTCATATGATATATATATATATATATATATATATATATATATATATATATATATATATATATATATATATATATATATATATATATATATATATATATATATATATATATATATATATATATATATATATATATATATATATATATATATGATATATGTGGGGTAACATATTTCAAATATATAAACATATAGATATATATGTATGTAATAAATTGAGATTATTGCTTTATGGTTTGTGGAACATAGTTGGCCAAGAGGGGTGCAACTACACCCCATTGCCATTATTTGCTTTCCATTTTATCACCAATTCGTCAACTTACGTTTACCATTACACGTCGGCGTCTGAAATTTCCTTGTGATAAATTACAGGAAATTAGTGGCTTTTGAGGCTGCTAGTTTCATTGCCCCATCTATTTTTTGATATAGGGTTACACCAGCACCCCGCACGGCCCTCTAAAGGTTAATGGAGTGCATGATGTTTTTCAATCACGCACCGCCAGTTCAATTGTTATTTTTCATCGCAAGTTTTTTTTGGGTTTTTTTACTGAAATAAAAACTTTTAGTAATTGCCTAAATTGGTTTTGCATGATTTGTGCATTCATGCAAAAATGATGAAAAAGTTTTAAATAACAAAGTTGAAAATCACCTGGTTTGAGAAAAAACAGAAAGCGCCAATGAAAACCACAGCGAAAAACGAAAAAGCAGATCCCGCAGCAAGGCCGCTAGCTACAAATAGGTAATTTTATTATTTCAATGTGACAATAATGATTGATGATGATGATGATGATGATGATAATGACGATGACGACGACTGCGACGGCGACGACAACGACGATGATTGATGATGATGATGGTGGTGGTGTTGGTGGCGGTGATGATGATGATGATGATATCTATGATGATGAAGATGATGATGCTGAGTCCATTTTCACAAAAACCTTTGAACATTGAATTTGTAATAGAAACTCATTTAAACTAACATTTCCTGAATCTTTTTTTTTAATTTAATGTTTTCGTTTGTTTTAAATAATTACAAATTTTGGAAGTGAAAATTACCAAACATCTCGCCAGCCAATCAAACGGAAACTTAGAAAACAGCAATTCAATTTGTAAATTTTTGAAATTTTCTAAAATAAAACATTTTAATATGATTTTAAAAAAACATGATATATCCAAAATATAAGGGATTTGGAAGAAAATGGATTTACTCTGTTCTCAAATTTAAATCTGATTCAAACGTATAAAAAAACTTATTAAGTAAAAAAGTTAAAAAACTTTCACAATAAAAATTGAAAAATAACTTACAAAAATGAACACTGGGAATAGCCTTATTTTCACAAAGTTCTCCTATAAATGCATCCTTGCATCTGTAGATTATCAAAATCAATTGTATACAATACAATACCTGGACTAATTTTCTACCTGTAATATTAAACCATTAACTCACTTGCAGAATGTATTTTGACTGTGAGCACCGTGAGAGGTTTTTTGACATTCTCCTCCATTTAAACATTGGGTTATATTTGCTTCAACAGGAGTGCAGGGAAGGATGTGACTTGGCTCAGTAGTGTTCGTGAAAACATCAACCGATCGTTCTTCGTCAGAGTTTGTTGAATTTTTTTCGTTTTTCACTATCAAACCTTTGTATCATAAACAATTTCATTTTGTTTTGTTCATTGACAATAAATTGTTATAAAAAAGCCAAACAAACCTGATACAGGAATAGTCAAAAACGCATATAAACAAATCAACACAATAAACTGATAGCAATATGTTTTGATAACAGGATTTAATGACTTTGAAACATTAAAACATAATGTATCCATTAAATCAGAAGTAAAAAACGGAGTTAAATATGTTATTAATACTTTTTTACAAGTTAAAAAGTTTATCAGAACTTTTTTTTAATTTATCAGACGTTAGCTTATTGAATTAAAAACTACATAATATAAATAAGTAAAATGTGGTTTTATAGGCCCTGCTGTTTGATAGGACAATGAGTACGAATGAATGGTAGCTAATGAATACGAATAGATTAAATTACTTCTCAATAAGACTGTAGTTATCTTCAAAGCATATAATTGATAGATCGTTCAGCATCCATTTTGTCCGGGTACTGTACAAACGAGGATTAGCTTGAAGGAGCAACTAAAATAATTGCTGTTCGAAATTATCATATGAATACCTTTAATGACAAAGACCGGTAGAAAATGATTTCATTAGTGTAGTTATTAACAAGCACTTATAATTATTAGTTGCTCATATATATATATATATATATATATATATATATATATATATATATATATGTACATCTATACTAATAAAAGGCAGAGCCTTCACTCTCTGACTCATCACTAATTCTCCAACTTCCCCTGTACGAAGAAAAGAAACAGAAGCCTGAAATTTGGCAAGCTTATTCTTTACAGCTTGCTTACAAAAGCAGATTTCATTTCGATATTCTATCCGGAACTGGCACAACGGTCCTAACAACGTCCTCCACATTAACGTGTGAACCATGCTGAATTTTTATTTATTTATCTATGGCCTCAACAACAATATTCACAAAATATTTACGCGCGTTCTCGTTACAGGTACCGCCTGTTTGCAGCACCGCCTGTCACCCGCACCTAACTACGGCTTCGCGGTGTACGAAAGGAGAATTGGAATTATACTGCGTGCCCTCAATATACTCGACGATCGGGATACATCACAGCTTAACTAAATATGGTTCGGCGTGCAAGTTGATGGTTGCGAATGAATTGTTCCGTGGTCTCTTTCAATTGTACAGAAATGGTCAGGGACCGTATTCACCAACCGTCGTTAAATTAACTAGGAGTTAAGCCCCGCAGTTATGTTAAAACGGATTACCGGCTGGTTGATAAACGTGTTGTTGCAAATGGTATTCATGGACGCTGGTTCAGTTATCGTTTCGCAACGAAGGTCGTTAAGTTGAACCAGTCGCTAAATTTCTTGGTAAAATGCGAAAACTAAGTAATAAAGTGCTCTTTTCGAACCGTGTTTAAAGTTTAACATTATATAATTGCTTAAATTATATTTATAACATATAATATTACTGTTATACGATCTTTGTAATAATTTTCTATGCTAAGTTTAGTGTTAGTTATTGAACCTTTAATAGTGTTATTATTAGCTGCTGTTTTGCGTGTCTATCAATAAAGTTGTGTCTGATTTATTGCTAACTCCGCCTCGCTTATTGCGAGCCAGTCCCAAGCCTAGAGAAAGGAGGAGGGAAAAAGTAAAAAGGATCAAATTCTGGTCCACGACAGGAAGTACTTAAGTGCTTCCTACATACAGCCATTAGATTCTTAAAACACCTGGTGTAAAGGACTATAAACTATTATTAAAAAAATGATTTATTGTTATATATAAAGTAATTATTATCATTAACATTTTCTAAAACATCATCATTGTAAACATCATTGAATGATAAAACTAAGAGTTTTGATTAATCAACTTCAAAGAAAACTATAAGGCAAGCACAAGAACAATTTCCTGTGACAATAAACAAATTAGACGTATATAACAAATAAAAGAAAAAACGATTTTTTCAAAACAAACTTTTTTTAATTGAATCATGTAGAGTCATCCAATATAAAGCTATGCTGAATGTTTCTACTTCCTAGCTTGTCAAAAAGCTGGTTAAATTTTACTTGCAAGATTTGCGTACAGAGAAAGACACACACACATAAACACACACAAACAAACAGAAATTGTAACCTAAATAAAAGTTTTTAATAAACACCGAACAATTTCAAAGCTGTTGTTTTATGTGTCCATCAATAAAGTTTTGTCTGATTTATTGTTGCATATAAAGTTATTATTATCACAAACATTTTCTGAAATATCATTGAATGATAAGACTAAATTATGCACAACCTGATTTCTCATTGCAAAAATATAAAACCTTCTTTTCCATCTTCCAAAAACTTGTTCAATTGAAACGCGATTTGTTCAATTCTTACGTAGAACTCTTTTTTGCAATTTGTGTTTGCAGGAAAATATGAAATGAAAAAACAGTTATTGCATGGGTACCCACAATTTTCTAATATTAAACCAGAAAAGGTTCTGTTTTTTGAAGAACTTTAAAGAAAGCTAAAACTCGTGCATCTAAACCATTTCCTAAATAAATAAAATCACTACAGTAGTCAAAATTAAGTCAGGCGGTGGAATAGTCATATATTTTTAAGATTTTGTTGTTTGTTTATTTTGTAAATAGAGAGATAGAGCAGCTGATCAAGCGTTTGATCATCTTGAAAAGATATCCAATATTACAGAAATGAGCATCACCTTTTTCCAATTCCTTTGACTCTTGTTTCGTCTGCTTTTCCATTTCAGCAATCTGTTGCCTCTGCTAAGAAGGAGGAGAAATTTCCATACCAAGAGTAATATCCCTGATCTTGGACTCAATCAATGACGCTGTTTTGACATTGTTTACATTTCTATAATAATCCAGAATGAGGTCACGTAGCTGAGCCTCAGCCTTCAACCATTCCTCTTCAGTCAGAGTTGGCCAAATGTGCTGCTCTTCAGTTATTGTAGTCTTGTCAGGCTTCAGAATCGTTTTTGCTCCGTCGTTGTTAACTTGGAGAGCTCTTAAAATGACAACAAGTCTGGAGAAAGCAGTGTAGGAGGAAATTGTTTTAAGCCAGTCATCATAGAGGTTGAAATGGACTATCTGAGGCTCTGTGGCCTTTAATATCAGGTCATTAAACGTTTCCATTTTTAAGAAAGCCTGGAATGGAAGTTGAAGTTCGGATATTTTGACGTCGATGTGGGGGAAATCAAGAAGATAAATCTCCATTGGATCCGACATATCTTTTCTCATTACAATGATCTGCTTTGGCTGTTCTTCTCCAGGTAGAGAACGAAGAAAAAATGATACTACTTCTGCTGATATCCATTTAGCAATATGTCCGAGACGTTTTTTTCCCGACCAAATGGAGGTGTGCATGATTTTTAAGAATAGTTGACCAGTCCTTGGATTGAAAATGTAGATGGCTCCATTGATTGGCGTCGTTGTCAAATTTCCTTCAGAAGTCCTGTGAATTGTGACTCTGTAGACAGTCGTGTCATCAACACACCAGTTGATCTGGTTAGAGAAAAGTTCTTCAAAGTTTTGCAAAGACAGGTCCGGCATCA